>OZ037908.1:986253-1283897 GCA_964035575.1 Rhynchopus sp. YZ270_cl-10 | reverse complement strand
GGGTTTGCGGGTTTGCGGGTTTGCGGGTTTGCGGGTTTGCGGGTTTGCGGGTTTGCGGGTTTGCGGGTTTGCGGGTTTGCGGGTTTGCGGGTTTGCGGGTTTGCGGGTTTGCGGGTTTGCGGGTTTGCGGGTTTGCGGGTTTGCGGGTTTGCGGGTTTGCGGGTTTGCGGGTTTGCGGGTTTGCGGGTTTGCGGGTTTGCGGGTTTGCGGGTTTGCGGGTTTGCGGGTTTGCGGGTTTGCGGGTTTGCGGGTTTGCGGGTTTGCGGGTTTGCGGGTTTGCGGGTTTGCGGGTTTGCGGGTTTGCGGGTTTGCGGGTTTGCGGGTTTGCGGGTTTGCGGGTTTGCGGGTTTGCGGGTTTGCGGGTTTGCGGGTTTGCGGGTTTGCGGGTTTGCGGGTTTGCGGGTTTGCGGGTTTGCGGGTTTGCGGGTTTGCGGGTTTGCGGGTTTGCGGGTTTGCGGGTTTGCGGGTTTGCGGGTTTGCGGGTTTGCGGGTTTGCGGGTTTGCGGGTTTGCGGGTTTGCGGGTTTGCGGGTTTGCGGGTTTGCGGGTTTGCGGGTTTGCGGGTTTGCGGGTTTGCGGGTTTGCGGGTTTGCGGGTTTGCGGGTTTGCGGGTTTGCGGGTTTGCGGGTTTGCGGGTTTGCGGGTTTGCGGGTTTGCGGGTTTGCGGGTTTGCGGGTTTGCGGGTTTGCGGGTTTGCGGGTTTGCGGGTTTGCGGGTTTGCGGGTTTGCGGGTTTGCGGGTTTGCGGGTTTGCGGGTTTGCGGGTTTGCGGGTTTGCGGGTTTGCGGGTTTGCGGGTTTGCGGGTTTGCGGGTTTGCGGGTTTGCGGGTTTGCGGGTTTGCGGGTTTGCGGGTTTGCGGGTTTGCGGGTTTGCGGGTTTGCGGGTTTGCGGGTTTGCGGGTTTGCGGGTTTGCGGGTTTGCGGGTTTGCGGGTTTGCGGGTTTGCGGGTTTGCGGGTTTGCGGGTTTGCGGGTTTGCGGGTTTGCGGGTTTGCGGGTTTGCGGGTTTGAGGGTTTGCGGGTTTGCGGGTTTGCGGGTTTGCGGGTTTGCGGGTTTGCGGGTTTGCGGGTTTGCGGGTTTGCGGGTTTGCGGGTTTGCGGGTTTGCGGGTTTGCGGGTTTGCGGGTTTGCGGGTTTGCGGGTTTGCGGGTTTGCGGGTTTGCGGGTTTGCGGGTTTGCGGGTTTGCGGGTTTGCGGGTTTGCGGGTTTGCGGGTTTGCGGGTTTGCGGGTTTGCGGGTTTGCGGGTTTGCGGGTTTGCGGGTTTGCGGGTTTGCGGGTTTGCGGGTTTGCGGGTTTGCGGGTTTGCGGGTTTGCGGGTTTGCGGGTTTGCGGGTTTGCGGGTTTGCGGGTTTGCGGGTTTGCGGGTTTGCGGGTTTGCGGGTTTGCGGGTTTGCGGGTTTGCGGGTTTGCGGGTTTGCGGGTTTGCGGGTTTGCGGGTTTGCGGGTTTGCGGGTTTGCGGGTTTGCGGGTTTGCGGGTTTGCGGGTTTGCGGGTTTGCGGGTTTGCGGGTTTGCGGGTTTGCGGGTTTGCGGGTTTGCGGGTTTGCGGGTTTGCGGGTTTGCGGGTTTGCGGGTTTGCGGGTTTGCGGGTTTGCGGGTTTGCGGGTTTGCGGGTTTGCGGGTTTGCGGGTTTGCGGGTTTGCGGTGTTTGCGGGTTTGCGGGTTTGCGGGTTTGCGGGTTTGCGGGTTTGCGGGTTTGCGGGTTTGCGGGTTTGCGGGTTTGCGGGTTTGCGGGTTTGCGGGTTTGCGGGTTTGCGGGTTTGCGGGTTTGCGGGTTTGCGGGTTTGCGGGTTTGCGGGTTTGCGGGTTTGCGGGTTTGCGGGTTTGCGGGTTTGCGGGTTTGCGGGTTTGCGGGTTTGCGGTTTGCGGGTTTGCGGGTTTGCGGGTTTGCGGGTTTGCGGGTTTGCGGGTTTGCGGGTTTGCGGGTTTGCGGGTTTGCGGGTTTGCGGGTTTGCGGGTTTGCGGGTTTGCGGGTTTGCGGGTTTGCGGGTTTGCGGGTTTGCGGGTTTGCGGGTTTGCGGGTTTGCGGGTTTGCGGGTTTGCGGTTTGCGGGTTTGCGGGTTTGCGGGTTTGCGGGTTTGCGGGTTTGCGGGTTTGCGGGTTTGCGGGTTTGCGGGTTTGCGGGTTTGCGGTTTGCGGGTTTGCGGGTTTGCGGGTTTGCGGGTTTGCGGGTTTGCGGGTTTGCGGGTTTGCGGGTTTGCGGGTTTGCGGGTTTGCGGGTTTGCGGGTTTGCGGGTTTGCGGGTTTGCGGGTTTGCGGGTTTGCGGGTTTGCGGGTTTGCGGGTTTGCGGGTTTGCGGGTTTGCGGGTTTGCGGGTTTGCGGGTTTGCGGGTTTGCGGGTTTGCGGTTTGCGGGTTTGCGGGTTTGCGGGTTTGCGGGTTTGCGGGTTTGCGGTTTGCGGGTTTGCGGGTTTGCGGGTTTGCGGGTTTGCGGGTTTGCGGGTTTGCGGGTTTGCGGGTTTGCGGGTTTGCGGGTTTGCGGGTTTGCGGGTTTGCGGGTTTGCGGGTTTGCGGTTTGCGGGTTTGCGGGTTTGCGGGTTGCGGGTTTGCGGGTTTGCGGGTTTGCGGGTTTGCGGGTTTGCGGTTTGCGGGTTTGCGGGTTTGCGGTTTGCGGGTTTGCGGGTTTGCGGGTTTGCGGGTTTGCGGGTTTGCGGGTTTGCGGGTTTGCGGGTTTGCGGGTTTGCGGGTTTGCGGGTTTGCGGGTTTGCGGGTTTGCGGGTTTGCGGGTTTGCGGGTTTGCGGGTTTGCGGGTTTGCGGGTTTGCGGGTTTGCGGGTTTTGCGGGTTTGCGGGTTTGCGGGTTTGCGGGTTTGCGGGTTTGCGGGTTTGCGGGTTTGCGGGTTTGCGGGTTTGCGGGTTTGCGGGTTTGCGGGTTTGCGGGTTTGCGGGTTTGCGGGTTTGCGGGTTTTGCGGGTTTGCGGGTTTGCGGGTTTGCGGGTTTGCGGGTTTGCGGGTTTGCGGGTTTGCGGGTTTGCGGGTTTGCGGGTTTGCGGGTTTGCGGGTTTGCGGGTTTGCGGGTTTGCGGGTTTGCGGGTTTGCGGGTTTGCGGGTTTGCGGTTTGCGGGTTTGCGGGTTTGCGGGTTTGCGGGTTTGCGGGTTTGCGGGTTTTGCGGGTTTGCGGGTTTGCGGGTTTGCGGGTTTGCGGGTTTGCGGGTTTGCGGGTTTGCGGGTTTGCGGGTTTGCGGGTTTGCGGGTTTGCGGGTTTGCGGGTTTGCGGGTTTGCGGGTTTGCGGGTTTGCGGGTTTGCGGTTTGCGGGTTTGCGGGTTTGCGGGTTTGCGGGTTTGCGGGTTTGCGGGTTTGCGGGTTGCGGGTTTGCGGGTTTGCGGGTTTGCGGGTTGCGGTTTGCGGGTTTGCGGGTTTGCGGGTTTGCGGGTTTGCGGGTTTGCGGGTTTGCGGTTTGCGGGTTTGCGGGTTTGCGGGTTTGCGGGTTTGCGGGTTTGCGGGTTTGCGGGTTTGCGGGTTTGCGGGTTTGCGGGTTTGCGGGTTTGCGGGTTTGCGGGTTTGCGGGTTTGCGGTTTGCGGGTTTGCGGGTTTGCGGTTTGCGGGTTTGCGGGTTTGCGGGTTTGCGGGTTTGCGGTTTGCGGGTTTGCGGGTTTGCGGGTTTGCGGGTTTGCGGGTTGCGGGTTTGCGGGTTTGCGGGTTTGCGGGTTTGCGGGTTTGCGGGTTTGCGGGTTTGCGGGTTTGCGGGTTTGCGGGTTTGCGGGTTGCGGGTTTGCGGGTTTGCGGGTTTGCGGGTTTGCGGGTTTGCGGGTTTGCGGGTTTGCGGGTTTGCGGGTTTGCGGTTTGCGGTTTGCGGGTTTGCGGGTTTGCGGGTTTGCGGGTTTGCGGGTTTGCGGGTTTGCGGGTTTGCGGGTTTGCGGGTTTGCGGGTTTGCGGGTTTGCGGGTTTGCGGGTTTGCGGGTTTGCGGGTTTGCGGGTTTGCGGGTTTGCGGGTTTGCGGGTTTGCGGGTTTGCGGGTTTGCGGGTTTGCGGGTTTGCGGGTTTGCGGGTTTGCGGGTTTGCGGGTTTGCGGGTTTGCGGGTTTGCGGGTTTGCGGGTTTGCGGGTTTGCGGGTTTGCGGGTTTGCGGGTTTGCGGGTTTGCGGGTTTGCGGGTTTGCGGGTTTGCGGGTTTGCGGGTTTGCGGGTTTGCGGGTTTGCGGGTTTGCGGGTTTGCGGGTTTGCGGTTTGCGGGGTTTGCGGGTTTGCGGGTTTGCGGGTTTGCGGGGTTTGCGGGTTTGCGGGTTTGCGGGTTTGCGGGTTTGCGGGTTTGCGGGTTTGCGGTTTGCGGGTTTGCGGGTTTGCGGGTTTGCGGGTTTGCGGGTTTGCGGGTTTGCGGGTTTGCGGGTTTGCGGGTTTGCGGGTTTGCGGGTTTTGCGGGTTTGCGGGTTTGCGGGTTGCGGTTTGCGGGTTTGCGGGTTTGCGGGTTTGCGGGTTTGCGGGTTTGCGGGTTTGCGGGTTTGCGGGTTTGCGGGTTTGCGGGTTTGCGGGTTTGCGGGTTTGCGGGTTTGCGGTTTGCGGGTTTGCGGGTTTGCGGGTTTGCGGGTTTGCGGGTTTGCGGGTTTGCGGGTTTGCGGGTTGCGGTTTGCGGGTTTGCGGGTTTGCGGGTTTGCGGGTTGCGGGTTTGCGGGTTTGCGGGTTTGCGGGTTTGCGGGTTTGCGGGTTTGCGGGTTTGCGGGTTTGCGGGTTTGCGGGTTTGCGGGTTTGCGGGTTTGCGGGTTTGCGGGTTTGCGGGTTTGCGGGTTTGCGGGTTTGCGGGTTTGCGGGTTTGCGGGTTTGCGGGTTTGCGGGTTTGCGGGTTTGCGGGTTTGCGGGTTTGCGGGTTTGCGGGTTTGCGGGTTTGCGGGTTTGCGGGTTTGCGGGTTTGCGGGTTTGCGGGTTTGCGGGTTTGCGGGTTTGCGGGTTTGCGGGGTTTGCGGGTTTGCGGGTTTGCGGGTTTGCGGGTTTGCGGGTTTGCGGGTTTGCGGGTTTGCGGGTTTGCGGTTTGCGGGTTTGCGGGTTTGCGGGTTTGCGGGTTTGCGGGTTTGCGGGTTTGCGGGTTTGCGGGTTTGCGGTTTGCGGGTTTGCGGGTTTGCGGGTTTGCGGGTTTGCGGGTTTGCGGGTTTGCGGGTTTGCGGGTTTGCGGGTTTGCGGGTTTGCGGGTTTGCGGGTTTGCGGTTTGCGGGTTTGCGGGTTTGCGGGTTTGCGGGTTTGCGGGTTTGCGGGTTTGCGGGTTTGCGGGTTTGCGGGTTTGCGGGTTTGCGGGTTTGCGGGTTTGCGGGTTGCGGGTTTGCGGGTTTGCGGGTTTGCGGGTTTGCGGGTTTGCGGGTTGCGGGTTTGCGGGTTTGCGGGTTTGCGGGTTTGCGGGTTTGCGGGTTTGCGGGTTTGCGGGTTTGCGGGTTTGCGGGTTTGCGGGTTTTGCGGGTTTGCGGGTTTGCGGTTTGCGGGTTTGCGGGTTTGCGGGTTTGCGGGTTTGCGGGTTTGCGGGTTTGCGGGTTTGCGGGTTTGCGGGTTTGCGGGTTTGCGGGTTTGCGGGTTTGCGGGTTTGCGGTTTGCGGGTTTGCGGGTTTGCGGGTTTGCGGGTTTGCGGGTTTGCGGGTTTGCGGGTTTGCGGGTTTGCGGGTTTGCGGGTTTGCGGGTTTGCGGGTTTGCGGGTTTGCGGGTTTGCGGGTTTGCGGGTTTGCGGGTTTGCGGGTTTGCGGGTTTGCGGTTTGCGGGTTTGCGGGTTTGCGGGTTTGCGGGTTTGCGGGTTTGCGGGTTTGCGGGTTTGCGGTTTGCGGGTTTGCGGGTTTGCGGGTTTGCGGGTTTGCGGGTTTGCGGGTTTGCGGGTTTGCGGGTTTGCGGGTTTGCGGGTTTGCGGGTTTGCGGGTTTGCGGGTTTGCGGGTTTGCGGGTTTGCGGGTTTGCGGGTTTGCGGGTTTGCGGGTTTGCGGGTTTGCGGGTTTGCGGGTTTGCGGGTTTGCGGGTTTGCGGGTTTGCGGTTTGCGGTTTGCGGGTTTGCGGGTTTGCGGGTTTGCGGGTTTGCGGGTTTGCGGGTTTGCGGGTTTGCGGGTTTGCGGGTTTGCGGGTTTGCGGGTTTGCGGTTTGCGGGTTTGCGGGTTTGCGGGTTTGCGGGTTTGCGGGTTTGCGGGTTTGCGGGTTTGCGGTTTGCGGGTTTGCGGGTTTGCGGGTTTGCGGGTTTGCGGGTTTGCGGGTTTGCGGGTTTGCGGGTTTGCGGGTTTGCGGGTTTGCGGTTTGCGGGTTTGCGGGTTTGCGGGTTTCGGGTTTGCGGGTTTGCGGGTTTGCGGGTTTGCGGGTTTGCGGGTTTGCGGGTTTGCGGGTTTGCGGGTTTGCGGGTTTGCGGGTTTGCGGGTTTGCGGGTTTGCGGGTTTGCGGGTTTGCGGGTTTGCGGGTTTGCGGGTTTGCGGGTTTGCGGGTTTGCGGGTTTGCGGGTTTGCGGGTTTGCGGGTTTGCGGGTTTGCGGGTTTGCGGGTTTGCGGGTTTGCGGGTTTGCGGGTTTGCGGGTTTGCGGGTTTGCGGGTTTGCGGGTTTGCGGGTTTGCGGGTTTGCGGGTTTGCGGGTTTGCGGGTTTGCGGGTTTGCGGGTTTGCGGGTTTGCGGGTTTGCGGGTTGCGGGTTTGCGGGTTTGCGGGTTGCGGGTTTGCGGGTTTGCGGGTTTGCGGGTTTGCGGGTTTGCGGGTTTGCGGGTTTGCGGGTTTGCGGGTTTGCGGGTTTGCGGGTTTGCGGGTTTGCGGGTTTGCGGGTTTGCGGGTTTGCGGGTTTGCGGGTTTGCGGGTTTGCGGGTTTGCGGGTTTGCGGGTTTGCGGGTTTGCGGGTTTGCGGGTTTGCGGGTTTGCGGGTTTGCGGGTTTGCGGGTTTGCGGGTTTGCGGGTTTGCGGGTTTGCGGGTTTGCGGGTTTGCGGGTTGCGGTTTGCGGGTTTGCGGGTTTGCGGGTTTGCGGGTTTGCGGGTTTGCGGGTTTGCGGGTTTGCGGGTTTGCGGGTTTGCGGGTTTGCGGGTTTGCGGGTTTGCGGGTTTGCGGGTTTGCGGGTTTGCGGGTTTGCGGGTTGCGGGTTTGCGGGTTTGCGGGTTTGCGGGTTTGCGGGTTTGCGGGTTTGCGGGTTTGCGGGTTTGCGGGTTTGCGGGTTTGCGGGTTTGCGGGTTTGCGGGTTTGCGGGTTTGCGGGTTTGCGGGTTTGCGGGTTTGCGGGTTTGCGGGTTTGCGGGTTTGCGGGTTTGCGGGTTTGCGGGTTTGCGGGTTTGCGGGTTTGCGGGTTTGCGGGTTTGCGGGTTTGCGGGTTTGCGGGTTTGCGGGTTTGCGGGTTTGCGGGTTTGCGGGTTTGCGGGTTTGCGGGTTTGCGGGTTTGCGGGTTTGCGGGTTTGCGGGTTTGCGGGTTTGCGGGTTTGCGGGTTTGCGGGTTTGCGGGTTTGCGGGTTTGCGGGTTTGCGGGTTTGCGGGTTTGCGGGTTTGCGGGTTTGCGGGTTTGCGGGTTTGCGGGTTTGCGGGTTTGCGGGTTTGCGGGTTTGCGGGTTTGCGGGTTTGCGGGTTTGGGGTTTGCGGGTTTGCGGGTTTGCGGGTTTGCGGGTTTGCGGGTTTGCGGGTTTGCGGGTTTGCGGGTTTGCGGGTTTGCGGGTTTGCGGGTTTGCGGGTTTGCGGGTTTGCGGGTTTGCGGGTTTGCGGGTTTGCGGGTTTGCGGGTTTGCGGGTTTGCGGGTTTGCGGGTTTGCGGGTTTGCGGGTTTGCGGGTTTGCGGGTTTGCGGGTTTGCGGGTTTGCGGGTTTGCGGGTTTGCGGGTTTGCGGTTTGCGGGTTTGCGGGTTTGCGGGTTTGCGGGTTTGCGGGTTTGCGGGTTTGCGGGTTTGCGGGTTTGCGGGTTTGCGGGTTTGCGGGTTTGCGGGTTTGCGGGTTTGCGGGTTTGCGGGTTTGCGGGTTTGCGGGTTTGCGGGTTTGCGGGTTTGCGGGTTTGCGGGTTTGCGGGTTTGCGGGTTTGCGGGTTTGCGGGTTTGCGGGTTTGCGGGTTTGCGGGTTTGCGGGTTTGCGGGTTGCGGGTTTGCGGGTTTGCGGGTTTGCGGGTTTGCGGGTTTGCGGGTTTGCGGGTTTGCGGGTTTGCGGGTTTGCGGGTTTGCGGGTTTGCGGGTTTGCGGGTTTGCGGGTTTGCGGGTTTGCGGGTTTGCGGGTTTGCGGGTTTGCGGGTTTGCGGGTTTGCGGGTTTGCGGGTTTGCGGGTTTGCGGGTTTGCGGGTTTGCGGGTTTGCGGGTTTGCGGGTTTGCGGGTTTGCGGGTTTGCGGGTTTGCGGGTTTGCGGGTTTGCGGGTTTGCGGGTTGCGGGTTTGCGGGTTTGCGGGTTTGCGGGTTTGCGGGTTTGCGGGTTTGCGGGTTTGCGGGTTTGCGGGTTTGCGGGTTTGCGGGTTTGCGGGTTTGCGGGTTTGCGGGTTTGCGGGTTTGCGGGTTTGCGGGTTTGCGGGTTTGCGGGTTTGCGGGTTTGCGGTTTGCGGGTTTGCGGGTTTGCGGGTTTGCGGGTTTGCGGGTTTGCGGGTTTGCGGGTTTGCGGGTTTGCGGGTTTGCGGGTTTGCGGGTTTGCGGGTTTGCGGGTTTGCGGGTTTGCGGGTTTGCGGGTTTGCGGGTTTGCGGGTTTGCGGGTTTGCGGGTTTGCGGGTTTGCGGGTTTGCGGGTTTGCGGGTTTGCGGGTTTGCGGGTTTGCGGGTTTGCGGGTTTGCGGGTTTGCGGGTTTGCGGGTTTGCGGGTTTGCGGGTTTGCGGTTTGCGGGTTTGCGGGTTTGCGGGTTTGCGGGTTTGCGGGTTTGCGGGTTTGCGGGTTTGCGGGTTTGCGGGTTTGCGGGTTTGCGGGTTTGCGGGTTTGCGGGTTTGCGGGTTTGCGGGTTTGCGGGTTTGCGGGTTTGCGGGTTTGCGGGTTTGCGGGTTTGCGGGTTTGCGGGTTTGCGGGTTTGGGTTGCGGGTTTGCGGGTTTGCGGGTTTGCGGGTTTGCGGTTTGCGGGTTTGCGGGTTTGCGGGTTTGCGGGTTTGCGGGTTTGCGGTTTGCGGGTTTGCGGGTTTGCGGGTTTGCGGGTTTGCGGGTTTGCGGGTTTGCGGGTTGCGGGTTTGCGGGTTTGCGGGTTTGCGGGTTTGCGGGTTTGCGGGTTTGCGGGTTTGCGGGTTTGCGGGTTTGCGGGTTTGCGGGTTTGCGGGTTTGCGGGTTTGCGGGTTTGCGGGTTTGCGGGTTTGCGGGTTTGCGGGTTTGCGGGTTTGCGGGTTTGCGGGTTTGCGGTTTGCGGGTTTGCGGGTTTGCGGGTTTGCGGGTTTGCGGGTTTGCGGGTTTGCGGGTTTGCGGGTTTGCGGGTTTGCGGGTTTGCGGGTTTGCGGGTTTGCGGGTTTGCGGGTTTGCGGGTTTGCGGGTTTGCGGGTTTAGCGGGTTTGCGGGTTTGCGGGTTTGCGGGTTTGCGGGTTTGCGGGTTTGCGGGTTTGCGGTTGCGGGTTTGCGGGTTTGCGGGTTTGCGGGTTGCGGTTTGCGGGTTTGCGGGTTTGCGGGTTTGCGGGTTTGCGGGTTTGCGGGTTTGCGGGTTTGCGGGTTTGCGGGTTTGCGGGTTTGCGGGTTTGCGGGTTTGCGGGTTTGCGGGTTTGCGGGTTTGCGGGTTTGCGGGTTTGCGGGTTTGCGGGTTTGCGGGTTTGCGGTTTGCGGGTTTGCGGTTTGCGGGTTTGCGGGTTTGCGGGTTTGCGGGTTTGCGGGTTTGCGGGTTTGCGGGTTTGCGGGTTTGCGGGTTTGCGGGTTTGCGGGTTTGCGGGTTTGCGGGTTTGCGGGTTGCGGGTTTGCGGGTTTGCGGGTTTGCGGGTTTGCGGGTTTGCGGGTTTGCGGGTTTGCGGGTTTGCGGTTTGCGGGTTTGCGGGTTTGCGGTTTGCGGGTTTGCGGGTTTGCGGGTTTGCGGGTTTGCGGGTTTGCGGGTTTGCGGGTTTGCGGGTTTGCGGGTTTGCGGGTTTGCGGGTTTGCGGGTTTGCGGGTTTGCGGGTTTGCGGGTTTGCGGTTTGCGGGTTTGCGGGTTTGCGGGTTTGCGGGTTTGCGGTTTGCGGGTTTGCGGGTTTGCGGGTTTGCGGGTTTGCGGGTTTGCGGGTTTGCGGGTTTGCGGGTTTGCGGGTTTGCGGGTTTGCGGGTTGCGGGTTTGCGGGTTTGCGGTTTGCGGGTTTGCGGGTTTGCGGTTGCGGGTTTGCGGGTTTGCGGGTTTGCGGGTTTGCGGGTTTGCGGGTTTGCGGGTTTGCGGGTTTGCGGGTTTGCGGGTTTGCGGGTTTGCGGGTTTGCGGGTTTGCGGGTTTGCGGGTTTGCGGGTTTGCGGGTTTGCGGGTTTGCGGGTTTGCGGGTTTGCGGGTTTGCGGGTTTGCGGGTTTGCGGGTTTGCGGGTTTGCGGGTTTGCGGGTTTGCGGGTTTGCGGGTTTGCGGGTTTGCGGGTTTGCGGGTTTGCGGGTTTGCGGGTTTGCGGGTTTGCGGGTTTGCGGGTTTGCGGGTTTGCGGGTTTGCGGGTTTGCGGGTTTGCGGGTTTGCGGGTTTGCGGGTTTGCGGGTTTGCGGTTTGCGGGTTTGCGGGTTTGCGGGTTTGCGGGTTTGCGGGTTTGCGGGTTTGCGGGTTTGCGGGTTTGCGGGTTTGCGGGTTTGCGGGTTTGCGGGTTTGCGGGTTTGCGGGTTTGCGGGTTTGCGGGTTTGCGGGTTTGCGGGTTTGCGGGTTTGCGGGTTTGCGGGTTTGCGGGTTTGCGGGTTTGCGGGTTTGCGGGTTTGCGGGTTTGCGGGTTTGCGGGTTTGCGGGTTTGCGGGTTTGCGGGTTTGCGGGTTTGCGGGTTTGCGGGTTTGCGGGTTTGCGGGTTGCGGGTTTGCGGGTTTGCGGGTTTGCGGGTTTGCGGGTTTGCGGGTTTGCGGGTTTGCGGGTTTGCGGGTTTGCGGGTTTGCGGGTTTGCGGGTTTGCGGGTTTGCGGGTTTGCGGGTTTGCGGGTTTGCGGGTTTGCGGGTTTGCGGGTTTGCGGGTTTGCGGGTTTGCGGGTTTGCGGGTTTGCGGGTTTGCGGGTTTGCGGGTTTGCGGGTTTGCGGGTTTGCGGGTTTGCGGGTTTGCGGGTTTGCGGGTTTGCGGGTTTGCGGGTTTGCGGGTTTGCGGGTTTGCGGGTTTGCGGGTTTGCGGGTTTGCGGGTTGCGGGTTTGCGGGTTTGCGGGTTTGCGGGTTTGCGGGTTTGCGGGTTTGCGGGTTTGCGGGTTTGCGGGTTTGCGGGTTTGCGGTTTGCGGGTTTGCGGGTTTGCGGGTTTGCGGGTTTGCGGGTTTGCGGTTTGCGGGTTTGCGGGTTTGCGGGTTTGCGGGTTTGCGGGTTTGCGGGTTTGCGGGTTTGCGGGTTGCGGGTTTGCGGGTTGCGGGTTTGCGGGTTTGCGGGTTTGCGGGTTTGCGGGTTTGCGGGTTTGCGGGTTTGCGGGTTTGCGGGTTTGCGGTTTGCGGGTTTGCGGGTTTGCGGGTTTGCGGGTTTGCGGGTTTGCGGGTTTGCGGGTTTGCGGGTTTGCGGGTTTGCGGGTTTGCGGGTTTGCGGGTTTGCGGGTTGCGGGTTTGCGGGTTTGCGGGTTTGCGGGTTTGCGGGTTTGCGGGTTTGCGGGTTTGCGGGTTTGCGGGTTTGCGGGTTTGCGGTTTGCGGGTTTGCGGGTTTGCGGGTTTGCGGGTTTGCGGGTTTGCGGGTTTGCGGGTTTGCGGGTTTGCGGTTTGCGGGTTTGCGGGTTTGCGGGTTGCGGGTTTGCGGGTTTGCGGGTTTGCGGGTTTGCGGGTTGCGGGTTTGCGGGTTTGCGGGTTTGCGGGTTTGCGGGTTTGCGGGTTTGCGGGTTTGCGGGTTTGCGGGTTTGCGGGTTTGCGGGTTTGCGGGTTTGCGGGTTTGCGGGTTTGCGGGTTTGCGGGTTTGCGGCGGGTTTGCGGGTTTGCGGTTTGCGGGTTTGCGGGTTTGCGGGTTTGCGGGTTTGCGGGTTTGCGGGTTTGCGGGTTTGCGGGTTTGCGGGTTTGCGGGTTTGCGGGTTTGCGGGTTTGCGGGTTTGCGGGTTTGCGGGTTTGCGGGTTTGCGGGTTTGCGGGTTTGCGGGTTTGCGGGTTTGCGGGTTTGCGGGTTTGCGGGTTTGCGGGTTTGCGGGTTTGCGGGTTTGCGGGTTTGCGGGTTTGCGGGTTTGCGGGTTTGCGGGTTTGCGGGTTTGCGGGTTGCGGGTTTGCGGGTTTGCGGGTTTGCGGGTTTGCGGGTTTGCGGGTTTGCGGGTTTGCGGGTTTGCGGGTTTGCGGGTTTGCGGGTTTGCGGGTTTGCGGGTTTGCGGTTTGCGGGTTTGCGGGTTTGCGGGTTTGCGGGTTTGCGGGTTTGCGGGTTTGCGGGTTTGCGGGTTTGCGGTTTGCGGTTTGCGGGTTTGCGGGTTTGCGGGTTTGCGGGTTTGCGGGTTTGCGGGTTTGCGGGTTTGCGGTTTGCGGGTTTGCGGTTTGCGGGTTTGCGGGTTTGCGGGTTTGCGGGTTTGCGGGTTTGCGGGTTTGCGGGTTTGCGGGTTTGCGGGTTTGCGGGTTTGCGGGTTTGCGGGTTTGCGGGTTTGCGGGTTTGCGGGTTTGCGGGTTTGCGGGTTTGCGGGTTTGCGGGTTTGCGGGTTTGCGGGTTTGCGGGTTTGCGGGTTTGCGGGTTTGCGGGTTTGCGGGTTTGCGGGTTTGCGGTTTGCGGGTTTGCGGGTTTGCGGGTTTGCGGTGCGGGTTTGCGGGTTTGCGGGTTTGCGGGTTTGCGGGTTTGCGGGTTTGCGGGTTTGCGGGTTTGCGGGTTTGCGGGTTTGCGGGTTTGCGGGTTTGCGGGTTTGCGGGTTTGCGGGTTTGCGGGTTTGCGGGTTTGCGGGTTGCGGGTTTGCGGGTTTGCGGGTTTGCGGGTTTGCGGGTTTGCGGGTTTGCGGGTTTGCGGGTTTGCGGGTTTGCGGGTTTGCGGGTTTGCGGGTTTGCGGGTTTGCGGGTTTGCGGGTTTGCGGGTTTGCGGGTTTGCGGTTTGCGGGTTTGCGGGTTTGCGGGTTTGCGGGTTTGCGGGTTTGCGGGTTTGCGGGTTTGCGGTTTGCGGGTTTGCGGGTTTGCGGGTTTGCGGGTTTGCGGGTTTGCGGGTTTGCGGGTTTGCGGGTTTGCGGTTTGCGGGTTTGCGGGTTTGCGGGTTTGCGGGTTTGCGGGTTTTGCGGTTTGCGGGTTTGCGGGTTTGCGGGTTTGCGGGTTTGCGGGTTTGCGGTTTGCGGGTTTGCGGGTTTGCGGGTTTGCGGGTTTGCGGGTTTGCGGTTTGCGGGTTTGCGGGTTTGCGGGTTTGCGGGTTTGCGGTTTGCGGGTTTGCGGGTTTGCGGGTTTGCGGGTTTGCGGGTTTGCGGGTTTGCGGGTTTGCGGGTTTGCGGGTTTGCGGGTTTGCGGGTTTGCGGGTTTGCGGGTTTGCGGTTGCGGGTTTGCGGGTTTGCGGGTTTGCGGGTTTGCGGGTTTGCGGGTTTGCGGGTTTGCGGGTTTGCGGGTTTGCGGGTTTGCGGGTTTGCGGGTTTGCGGGTTTGCGGTTTGCGGGTTTGCGGGTTTGCGGGTTTGCGGGTTTGCGGTTTGCGGGTTTGCGGGTTTGCGGGTTTGCGGTTTGCGGGTTTGCGGGTTTGCGGGTTTGCGGTTTGCGGGTTTGCGGGTTTGCGGGTTTGCGGGTTTGCGGGTTTGCGGGTTTGCGGGTTTGCGGGTTTGCGGGTTGCGGGTTTGCGGGTTTGCGGGTTTGCGGGTTTGCGGGTTTGCGGGTTGCGGGTTTGCGGGTTTGCGGGTTTGCGGGTTTGCGGGTTTGCGGGTTGCGGGTTTGCGGGTTTGCGGGTTTGCGGGTTTGCGGGTTTGCGGGTTTGCGGGTTTGCGGGTTTGCGGGTTTGGGTTGCGGGTTTGCGGGTTTGCGGGTTTGCGGGTTTGCGGGTTTGCGGGTTTGCGGGTTTGCGGGTTTGCGGGTTTGCGGGTTTTGCGGGTTTGCGGGTTTGCGGGTTTGCGGGTTTGCGGGTTTGCGGGTTTGCGGGTTTGCGGGTTTGCGGGTTTGCGGGTTTGCGGGTTTGCGGGTTTGCGGGTTTGCGGGTTTGCGGGTTTGCGGGTTTGCGGGTTTGCGGGTTTGCGGGTTTGCGGGTTTGCGGGTTTGCGGGTTTGCGGGTTTGCGGGTTTGCGGGTTTGCGGGTTTGCGGGTTTGCGGGTTTGCGGGTTTGCGGGTTTGCGGGTTTGCGGGTTTGCGGGTTTGCGGGTTTGCGGGTTTGCGGGTTTGCGGGTTTGCGGGTTTGCGGGTTTGCGGGTTTGCGGGTTTGCGGGTTTGCGGGTTTGCGGGTTTGCGGGTTTGCGGGTTTGCGGGTTTGCGGGTTTGCGGGTTTGCGGGTTTGCGGGTTTGACGGGTTTGCGGGTTTGCGGGTTTGCGGGTTTGCGGGTTTGCGGGTTTGCGGGTTTGCGGGTTTGCGGGTTTGCGGGTTTGCGGGTTTGCGGGTTTGCGGGTTTGCGGGTTTGCGGGTTTGCGGGTTTGCGGGTTTGCGGGTTTGCGGGTTTGCGGGTTTGCGGGTTTGCGGGTTTGCGGGTTTGCGGGTTTGCGGGTTTGCGGGTTTGCGGGTTTGCGGGTTTGCGGGTTTGCGGGTTTGCGGGTTTGCGGGTTTGCGGGTTTGCGGGTTTGCGGGTTTGCGGGTTTGCGGGTTTGCGGGTTTGCGGGTTTGCGGGTTTGCGGGTTTGCGGGTTTGCGGGTTTGCGGGTTTGCGGGTTTGCGGGTTTGCGGGTTTGCGGGTTTGCGGGTTTGCGGGTTTGCGGGTTTGCGGGTTTGCGGGTTTGCGGGTTTGCGGGTTTGCGGGTTTGCGGGTTTGCGGGTTTGCGGGTTTGCGGGTTTGCGGGTTTGCGGGTTTGCGGGTTTGCGGGTTTGCGGGTTTGCGGGTTTGCGGGTTTGCGGGTTTGCGGGTTTGCGGGTTTGCGGGTTTGCGGGTTTGCGGGTTTGCGGGTTTGCGGGTTTGCGGGTTTGCGGGTTTGCGGGTTTGCGGGTTTGCGGGTTTGCGGGTTTGCGGGTTTGCGGGTTTGCGGGTTTGCGGGTTTGCGGGTTTGCGGGTTTGCGGGTTTGCGGGTTTGCGGGTTTGCGGGTTTGCGGGTTTGCGGGTTTGCGGGTTTGCGGGTTTGCGGGTTTGCGGGTTTGCGGGTTTGCGGGTTTGCGGGTTTGCGGGTTTGCGGGTTTGCGGGTTTGCGGGTTTGCGGGTTTGCGGGTTTGCGGGTTTGCGGGTTTGCGGGTTTGCGGGTTTGCGGGTTTGCGGGTTTGCGGGTTTGCGGGTTTGCGGGTTTGCGGGTTTGCGGGTTTGCGGGTTTGCGGGTTTGCGGGTTTGCGGGTTTGCGGGTTTGCGGGTTTGCGGGTTTGCGGGTTTGCGGGTTTGCGGGTTTGCGGGTTTGCGGGTTTGCGGGTTTGCGGGTTTGCGGGTTTGCGGGTTTGCGGGTTTGCGGGTTTGCGGGTTTGCGGGTTTGCGGGTTTGCGGGTTTGCGGGTTTGCGGGTTTGCGGGTTTGCGGGTTTGCGGGTTTGCGGGTTTGCGGGTTTGCGGGTTTGCGGGTTTGCGGGTTTGCGGGTTTGCGGGTTTGCGGGTTTGCGGGTTTGCGGGTTTGCGGGTTTGCGGGTTTGCGGGTTTGCGGGTTTGCGGGTTTGCGGGTTTGCGGGTTTGCGGGTTTGCGGGTTTGCGGGTTTGCGGGTTTGCGGGTTTGCGGGTTTGCGGGTTTGCGGGTTTGCGGGTTTGCGGGTTTGCGGGTTTGCGGGTTTGCGGGTTTGCGGGTTTGCGGGTTTGCGGGTTTGCGGGTTTGCGGGTTTGCGGGTTTGCGGGTTTGCGGGTTTGCGGGTTTGCGGGTTTGCGGGTTTGCGGGTTTGCGGGTTTGCGGGTTTGCGGGTTTGCGGGTTTGCGGGTTTGCGGGTTTGCGGGTTTGCGGGTTTGCGGGTTTGCGGGTTTGCGGGTTTGCGGGTTTGCGGGTTTGCGGGTTTGCGGGTTTGCGGGTTTGCGGGTTTGCGGGTTTGCGGGTTTGCGGGTTTGCGGGTTTGCGGGTTTGCGGGTTTGCGGGTTTGCGGGTTTGCGGGTTTGCGGGTTTGCGGGTTTGCGGGTTTGCGGGTTTGCGGGTTTGCGGGTTTGCGGGTTTGCGGGTTTGCGGGTTTGCGGGTTTGCGGGTTTGCGGGTTTGCGGGTTTGCGGGTTTGCGGGTTTGCGGGTTTGCGGGTTTGCGGGTTTGCGGGTTTGCGGGTTTGCGGGTTTGCGGGTTTGCGGGTTTGCGGGTTTGCGGGTTTGCGGGTTTGCGGGTTTGCGGGTTTGCGGGTTTGCGGGTTTGCGGGTTTGCGGGTTTGCGGGTTTGCGGGTTTGCGGGTTTGCGGGTTTGCGGGTTTGCGGGTTTGCGGGTTTGCGGGTTTGCGGGTTTGCGGGTTTGCGGGTTTGCGGGTTTGCGGGTTTGCGGGTTTGCGGGTTTGCGGGTTTGCGGGTTTGCGGGTTTGCGGGTTTGCGGGTTTGCGGGTTTGCGGGTTTGCGGGTTTGCGGGTTTGCGGGTTTGCGGGTTTGCGGGTTTGCGGGTTTGCGGGTTTGCGGGTTTGCGGGTTTGCGGGTTTGCGGGTTTGCGGGTTTGCGGGTTTGCGGGTTTGCGGGTTTGCGGGTTTGCGGGTTTGCGGGTTTGCGGGTTTGCGGGTTTGCGGGTTTGCGGGTTTGCGGGTTTGCGGGTTTGCGGGTTTGCGGGTTTGCGGGTTTGCGGGTTTGCGGGTTTGCGGGTTTGCGGGTTTGCGGGTTTGCGGGTTTGCGGGTTTGCGGGTTTGCGGGTTTGCGGGTTTGCGGGTTTGCGGGTTTGCGGGTTTGCGGGTTTGCGGGTTTGCGGGTTTGCGGGTTTGCGGGTTTGCGGGTTTGCGGGTTTGCGGGTTTGCGGGTTTGCGGGTTTGCGGGTTTGCGGGTTTGCGGGTTTGCGGGTTTGCGGGTTTGCGGGTTTGCGGGTTTGCGGGTTTGCGGGTTTGCGGGTTTGCGGGTTTGCGGGTTTGCGGGTTTGCGGGTTTGCGGGTTTGCGGGTTTGCGGGTTTGCGGGTTTGCGGGTTTGCGGGTTTGCGGGTTTGCGGGTTTGCGGGTTTGCGGGTTTGCGGGTTTGCGGGTTTGCGGGTTTGCGGGTTTGCGGGTTTGCGGGTTTGCGGGTTTGCGGGTTTGCGGGTTTGCGGGTTTGCGGGTTTGCGGGTTTGCGGGTTTGCGGGTTTGCGGGTTTGCGGGTTTGCGGGTTTGCGGGTTTGCGGGTTTGCGGGTTTGCGGGTTTGCGGGTTTGCGGGTTTGCGGGTTTGCGGGTTTGCGGGTTTGCGGGTTTGCGGGTTTGCGGGTTTGCGGGTTTGCGGGTTTGCGGGTTTGCGGGTTTGCGGGTTTGCGGGTTTGCGGGTTTGCGGGTTTGCGGGTTTGCGGGTTTGCGGGTTTGCGGGTTTGCGGGTTTGCGGGTTTGCGGGTTTGCGGGTTTGCGGGTTTGCGGGTTTGCGGGTTTGCGGGTTTGCGGGTTTGCGGGTTTGCGGGTTTGCGGGTTTGCGGGTTTGCGGGTTTGCGGGTTTGCGGGTTTGCGGGTTTGCGGGTTTGCGGGTTTGCGGGTTTGCGGGTTTGCGGGTTTGCGGGTTTGCGGGTTTGCGGGTTTGCGGGTTTGCGGGTTTGCGGGTTTGCGGGTTTGCGGGTTTGCGGGTTTGCGGGTTTGCGGGTTTGCGGGTTTGCGGGTTTGCGGGTTTGCGGGTTTGCGGGTTTGCGGGTTTGCGGGTTTGCGGGTTTGCGGGTTTGCGGGTTTGCGGGTTTGCGGGTTTGCGGGTTTGCGGGTTTGCGGGTTTGCGGGTTTGCGGGTTTGCGGGTTTGCGGGTTTGCGGGTTTGCGGGTTTGCGGGTTTGCGGGTTTGCGGGTTTGTGGGTTTGCGGGTTTGCGGGTTTGCGGGTTTGCGGGTTTGCGGGTTTCTAGTTATTACGGGTTTGAGGGGTACAAAATGGCGACGCTGCAGGATTGCTGGATCGCGTGGTCCCAGTATTTCTGATAATACACTCCGGTAGATTGGGGCCCAAAAACGACGTAATGTACTGGGTTTGGATGTTAGCATTTTCTGAAGATACGTAAAATGGGTGCGGCATTTCACGGCTATTTTTGTGAAGGAATTGACGATATTTTGTGGTTCTAAGGTGTGTGTATTGTATGTGACGAAAATTTCAAAATGTGACATAAGTATGAAATATGGCCAGTATGCCCATAAAATGAGGCCATTGCAACCCTGGAGGACCACATTGGACATATTGGGCCAAATTTAGGTGTGTAAGTGTATCGGCTTTAAAATATTTTTTTTCGTGATTTTTGGGGTCATTTTTTGGCTGGGAAAATTGGGCCACATTTAACCACAACTACTCAAAACATCAAATCTGTGGCTTTAATGGACTGATTGGGCGTTTTTATGACCTGGACATGGGGGTCAGATACCATTTTAGACATGTTAAAAATTGGTCAGAAGACCCTGAGAGAAGAACCAAGGTCAAATTGACCTTGAGTACTGGGTCAAATTTGTGTGGGAAAAATGCCCAGTACATAATTGTTGATGCGCAAAAGTGCAAAATTCCTTCAGCAATGGCTTCATATGACATTTCCATAACCTGGACATGGGGGTCAGACTCCACTTTTGACCACCTAAAATTTGGTCATACACATGTATGAGACCCCAAAAACCAGGATTTTGACCAAAAAATTTTTCCCAGCAATTTTTGCCTACAAAAAATCGAAAAAAAAATTTTTTGATTTTGGCTCTCCGGAGTCTGTGCGTGCTGTGGTGGGGTCAATTTGCGCTGAGAAATGGGTATTTTTGACCTAAAATGCATGGATCAGTTTTTTCATGATTTTTGGTGTTTTTGGTGTTTTGTGTGGGTTTTTTGGTCAGTACATAGTGTGCAGTGATCAAAAGTGCAAAGTTCCTTCGTCAATGGCTTCACAGGAAATTTTTATGACCGGGACATGGGGGTCAGACTCCACTTTTGACCACCTAAAATTTGGTCATACACACGTGTGAGACCGCAAAAACCAGGATTTTGACCAAAAAAATTTTCCCAGGTACATAATCTGTGCACTGATCAAGATTACAAAATTCATTTGTATGGATGAATTGAATATCAGGTATGTGTAGGTTTCTGTGTGGGAAGTGGTGGTGATGAGGATAGGAAAAAAGAAACAGTAAAAGTGCGTGAGCTATTCAGTCATTTTGTGTGTTTTTTCTTTTTCTTTTTCTTTTTCCTTTTCTCATTTTTGATCTTTTTATTTTTATGGCATGACAATACTCTCACCCGCCAAAGTGAGCGCCTTCTTCAAGGTGTAGTCTTTTTTTAAAGCTATGTTTTAACCTCTTCCGCAAACCCGAAAACCCGCAAACCCTATATTTCCTTATTTTTTTTAATCCAAGACAAAAATATTTTCTTCATCACAAGAGAGTATCTCCGGCTGGGAAGAAAAAAACAACAAAAACTGCTGATCAAACCGGTCAAAAAGTCTCTGTAAAAATAAAAACTGCTACAATTTCCAAACTAATTGATTTTTTTTAAAACTAAACGAACTCCACAAAAACAGTTTAAAAAAACAGTGAAACAGAAACAAAAATAAAATCCTTTTTTTTAGATGGGCTAAGCTTACCCAGTTTTTTTTTTCTCATATTTTTTTTCAATCCAATGAACATGTTCAAACAAATATTTCTTCATCACAAGAGATTTAATCTGATTCTCTCCGGCTGGGAAGAAAAAAAAAATAAAAATAAAAATAAAAGTCTTTTACAGTAATTTACTGTAAAGAAAAAAAGGAAAAAATTTTTTTAGTCAAGATCACCCGGTTGAAAGTCAGAAAGGTGATTGTCTGGAAATGTGGGGTAAATTAGGGCTTTTTTATGTGCTTTCAGTACATTTTCTGGAGTTCCTGTACCAATGTTGAAGTGGGGAGGTTGATAAGTTTGCACTATCAGCAGTCTCTTTTCTGATGGTATTTGCATAAGAACATCTTCAGGAGATTGCCCCTTTGGCAAAAAATGAAAGCAAGAATATCCTTCTGTCTCATAGGTCCTAGAAGTGACTACTGTGATAAGAGACCTAAGCATGAGATCCTAGCTTTAACCTCCTCAAGCTCATCAAGTTTGGTATACGTCTGCTGCCTTTTTGTTTCAAGTGACTTTAGCTTTCTGAGATCCCATTTTTTTTGCATGATGTCGACCACACAGTCGTTGAAGGTGTGAGATTTTGGTTTGTTGTCCTTAATCAAGGGAACATTTATGTGTGACCACAGCAGCACTTTTTGGAACCTTAGCAGATTATCCTGTGTGGCATAGTATGGCCTTGAAGAAGTCCTTAACGCCGAAATGCGAAATACTTCAGCTGAATGGAACAGCCAGGAAAATAACGGCGGTGTGTAATCGTTGAAGTCAAAGTACTGGGGAAGTTCTATGGCTGCCAAACACAAAACTGCTGCAACACTAGCAGACAGTGCAGGTGTTATAGCACTCACATTCTCCTTTTGTAACTCTCTCTCATCCTGTCCAAGCAAAATGTATGAAAGATAGTCCATTTTGCAATTGAGAGTTTTGAACCTCAGGCAGTATTGTGTGATGTGTTTCAGTAGAATATTTACCTCTGCAAACTGTGCATAGCAGTACGGACATGTTTTTTCGCAGGTTGCTGCATGTGATTTCATGTTTTTAACCTCGGTGAATTCTTCCCCACAGTGCTCACAGCAAAGTTTTCCTAAGCACGCATGATTTTCCTTCTGTGCCTGCAGAGGTGATGAAAAACTGCGCCTACAAAGAGTACAGGCAGGTTGACATTTTTTCAGATGCTCCGTCAATTTGTGAATACGTTTGTATGTAGCATCGCAATTAGGACATTTGAAACGGCCGTCTGAAGTCTTATCCAGTTTTTGCTTCTTGGGGGGTGGCACATCAGGAGTAGAAGGTGCTTCCTGAGGAGAAGGAGTAGAAGGTGCTTCCTGAAACCCACCTGTGCAGCCCTTCTGATGATTGTGCCTCTCAAGGAAATTAGAAAACGTAATTCTGCACTTTGGACACGTTTTTTTGCATTTTTTTGAGCCTTTTTTGTGTGCTTTGAGCTGTTTATCTACTGCAAAGCTGGCACCACAGTTTTCACAAATGAAAGGTTTCTGCTCCTGCGCACTTCTTGGTTCATCATCTCCCCTCTTCCGTTTTGTACTGCATTCTACTGTTGTAGGTTCATTGCGCTCATCTTCTGTTTTTTCCTTTTCTTCATCATCCTCTCCAGTCTGTTTTTGAAAAGCTTCTGTATCATCTTCTTCTGCCTCCTGTGTTGCTTCTTTTGTTGTCTTAGGCTTTTTGTCAGCACGCCCATCCGCAGACCCGCTCTCACTACGTTGCCTTTTCATATTATTTATGCCATGTGTTCCTATGCTAATGTATGTGAAGAAAGAAGGAATCTGGGAAACAATGTGAATAGAAATATTAATTCTCATTAAACTCTCTTTCGTTTTGGGGAAGTGTTTCCCTCTTCAGCTTATGTTGTCTTTGTATTAGCCTTCTTATTAGTGTGCCCATCATCAGATCTTTCCTCGCTTTCGTTGTCTTTTCATTTTTTTTTTTGCAAAAAGTAAAGTACCCAGACCACTGTTATGTTAGTTTTGAATAGTTGTGATAAATTGCTAGAAATTGTATTGTAGAAAATATAAAATGGTGGGAGGGAGAAAGTTTTGAGTTTTCAAGAAGGAAAATAAAAAAGTCTCACAACTAAGTTTTCAAAAAAAAATAATTAAAAAATGATCTTGAAAATTTTGACAAAAATTAAAACCAATCTGCATGTGCATTAAAAAAAGGGGAACCCATATTTTTGCGCAGGAAGAAGTAATTTGCACATTCTCTGCGATAAGAAATACCCCCAAACGAAAAAAAAAAAATTATTCTCTAATGATGTGCTTTATTGTGCTGGAAAAGAGCACCTTTGTGTTGAAATTCCCTTCCCCTCCAAGTACTAGAGCATTCGTGAGCATAACACGTCTTTGCTATTTTTTCGTCTTCTGCTGCTTCGCGCTTTCTCTTTCTGTCTAGCTCCTGTTGAGTTTGAGTTGTTGAAAGTGATACTTGAAAAGTTGATACATACCTTTTTCATGTCCTGACACAGAAGGAACACTTCGTTCAGCTGTTTCTTGAGATCTGAGACAGTCTGTTTCACCTCTTTCAGCTCTTCAGTCACTGAGGAAAAGCTTTCTGCAGAAACAGGAATTTCCAATGCTGCGGCCTGTTCTGACGGAAGCACAGAGTCCTTCTGAGCTTGCTCCTCTGTTTTAACGCCTTGCTCCTGTACCTTCGTTAGTACTGTCTCCTTCTTCTGGGAGCACACTGGAATTGGTGGCAATTCCTCATTCTCATGAGGAGCTTGATCCTGCACATTGAACACCGCCAACATGCTTGGTGCATCTTTCTTCTGCACAAAGGGCACTGGCTTCCGCTTAATCTTCATGGTGTTCATAGTTTTTTGAGAAATAGTTCACCTGTTTTTGGTGTGTGAGTACAAAAGTGCTATGAAAAGAGAAATGAGGGGTGAGCCAAGTTTAATTCATTTTTCTATTCAATTTTTTCGGCATTCACATTTGTAAAAATGCAAAACCTTCAGACAATAAAAAATAAGTTCTGTTCACAACCACACCAGCCTCCTACATTTTAGCGAGCTTTCTTCTTGTGCGGGTTTGCGGGTTTGCGGGTTTGCGGGTTTGCGGGTTTGCGGGTTTGCGGGTTTGCGGGTTTGCGGGTTTGCGGGTTTGCGGGTTTGCGGGTTTGCGGGTTTGCGGGTTTGCGGGTTTGCGGGTTTACGGGTTTGCGGGTATGCTGTGCAAGGATGCTGTGCAAGGATGCTGTGCAAGGATGCTGTGCAAGGATGCTGTGCAAGGATGCTGTTTTTTTTTTTTTTTTTTTTTTTTTTTTTTCTCTTTTTTGTACTTGGACTAGTTTTTTATGAGAATAGAAAGGAAAAAGGAAGAAATGGAGAAGACAATAAAGACAATAAAATGAACAGGAAATGGAAAAGGAAAAAGGAAATGGAAAAATGAAAAGGAAAAAATGATGACCAAAAATGGTCGGTGTTTCAAGTTTTGTATAAAAGGCGGGCGAAGAGTACGGAAGAGCCAACAGAATTTTATACAAAACAAGAAACTGCATTATGTGTTTGTTTTTTATTCTTTTTGATCAATTTGAATACACAGGCGTCACACTTCTGGGGCAAAAAAAGGAAAAAAAGAAGACCTAATCCTCCTTACTTAAAAGAAGGGAAGGGAGAATAAAAAACACATTGCCTTTGCTTTGTTGTCTGCAGAATGGTTTGTTTTAGTGCCTCCCCTGGAAAATATATCCGTTTCGCTTGATCAGATCTCGACCGTTTGTTGCATTGCACGCTTCCACCTGCCGACACTCCTTTTTTTTTTTTTTTTTTTTTTTTTTTTTTGAAAAAATTGATTGTTTCCAGCACACGCGGACTGTGTCAGTGTGTGATGGTATATGAGTATTGCCTGAAGTACAGAAAATGGGAGTGTCGGTGGCGGAGCACAAAAGAGGTAAAATGAGAAACATATCGGGTGGGGTCTCTGATCTAATCTGTGCGACGAATATATTTCCCCTAACACGCCATGTTTGGCCAGGGCCTCTCCAGCGCGTCAGTTGCAAAAAGAAAAAAGGATTCCACTTGGTAAAAATAGCACACCTGTTGAACACACGTCAGGCCAGGAACAGAAGAAAAGCAAACGCTTCCACGAATGGAAGCAAAAGAAAAGTGTGGTGAAAAAACCCTTTTGGCCAAGGTGGTCTTGACTCTGTTTTTTCTCTTTTATGTACTTGGTCTTTTTTTGTATGTGAGAATAGAAGAAAGGAAAAAGGAAGAATGGAGTAAACAATAAAGACAATAAAATGAACAGGAAAATGGAAAAGGAAAAAGGAAATGAAAAAATGATGACCAAAAAAGGTCGGTGTTTCAAGTTTTAGTATAAAAGGTGGGCGGTAAAGTAAAGTAAGTGGCCACTTCCTCCTAAACAAAACAAGAAACTGCATCGTGTGTTTGTTTTTTATTCTTTTTAATCAATTTGAATACACAGGCGTCACACTTATGGGGCAAAAAAAGGAAAAAAAGAAGACCTAATCCTCCTTACTTAAAAGAAGGGAAGGGAGAATAAAAAACACACGTGCCCATTGTTTCGTTGTCTGCAGGATGTCTTGTTTTAGTGCCTCACCTGGAAAAAGAAAAATGGATTCCAAACACCCTCCACCCTCCACCCGGAGGATGCTGTGCAAGGATGCTGTGCAAGGATGCTGTGCAAGGATGCTGTGCAAGGATGCTGTGCAAGGATGCTGTGCAAGGATGCTGTGCAAGGATGCTGTGCAAGGATGCTGTGCAAGGATGCTGTGCAAGGATGCTGTGCAAGGATGCTGTGCAAGGATGCTGTGCAAGGATGCTGTGCAAGGATGCTGTGCAAGGATGCTGTGCAAGGATGCTGTGCAAGGATGCTGTGCAAGGATGCTGTGCAAGGATGCTGTGCAAGGATGCTGTGCAAGGATGCTGTGCAAGGATGCTGTGCAAGGATGCTGTGCAAGGATGCTGTGCAAGGATGCTGTGCAAGGAAGGACACACCAGTGAGCTGGACTGAGAGACTCCTCAGTCGCTTCCGCACTCGGTGCTGCACCGTGGTGTCTTCATCATAGCGGGTGAACACGCGATGAGAGTAAGATAGGCGCGATGGGGTATTTGCGCAAACGTCGCGGGTTCGCAAAGAAGCGGCAAACAAAACCTAACAACGGGATGGGAAGAATTCGCGTTTTTTGAAGATCCTACGTTCGGGAATGTCCCACAAAAAAATTTGGGTGACGGGCTAAAAAACCCTCCCAGCAGGTTAGCGAGCTGGTGTGGTAATGAGGCAGAAAAGAGGCTCTTTAACACATCTTTTCATGTACCTGGGAGGGAGACTCAAATGACAGTCTTTGGGATCACGTTAAAGCTTCACCTTCCACACGTGGATTGTGTGCGCACTTCACGCGCCCCTAATGTGTGCCAAGTAATGAAACACTGGCATCTGCATGAACTCACTTTTTTTTAGCAGGGTGGTGTGTGGTAATGAGGAATAACAGAGGCTTTTTCAGACAGCTCACGCCTGGTTCGCGTGCGCGCTTCGCGCGCCCGCTCACTGTAGCAAGTGGGGAACCACTGGTACAGTTGTTCAACATGACAGGCGCATGCCCAAGTGTGCTAGCGCCCAGCTAGGTGTGATCGGTACTTCGTCTGCGGATTTTGTTAATACTCATCATTTAAAAGCCTCAGGGAATCCTTATGCTGTATCTGTACTTCCCCGATGCCAACTAGACGAGTACTGGTCCGGAACCTCTGTGTAGTGTTGAATCATTAGATCCAGTGTTTACCTACAGTGTGTGGACAATAGTTCCCATGGTAACCAACCCAGAACTTTGTACCCTCAGGCCAAGACCGTCACACTTCTGGATGACGTGCCAGTACCTTCACATTCTAGCCTCCAATACCACAGGCTCTGTTATCGGAAGCGAATGATCATATCTTTTCAAAACTATAACGTGAAACTCCAGAACCGTCATGAAATTTCACTCCTACGCTCGCCAGTATTTTTTAAGCACTCCTACAGTATTACTATCCGCAGTTTTTTTTGATTCTCACTAGTATATTTGTTCGAAATATCCCATTGCGACCTCTCTTGCTAGGATTAGTACTGTGCATATATTCATTCACACCGAGGCGGAATAGGTCTCAAATCATTGTCTTTGTAAACCCCCCCCCCCCCCCCGTATAATATTTACATACGCGACAAAAAGGGGACCATTTTTTACACATTACGGACAATTTGTTTTCCAAATTAAAATCTGAAAATCCAGACCTTTTCTGAAATTTCACTCCTACGCTCGCCAGTATTTGCAGCACTTCTCTAGTGTTACTCTCAGCGTATTTTTTGGCTCTCTGTACCATGTGTTCATCATCTTTCCATTGCGACCACTCTTGTCATGATTCGTACCCCACATATTTATTCAGTCACACCTGAGCGTAAAAAGTCGAAAATTTTTGGTTTTTGTGGCAAACGCCAGCTGGTCTGAAGAGTGATCTGACCATATTCCCCAGGTATAACTTGTACTCAAAAAATGAATTTGCGAAGGAATCTTGAACTTTTGACCACCACACATTATATGTGTTTTTAAGGCAAAAATGGCCGAAAAAGCTGATTTTTGGCCGAATGCCAAGTGTCATTAACATTCGGATTTTTTGATTAGGACTGTCTTAAAGTAGTTTTTCAGGCCTCAATATCTCCAAACAACACGACCAAAAAATGTACATTTTTTCTGATGTGCAACTATTTTTTGTGTTTTTTGGTGTTTTCCGGTCTATGGTGAGGGTGGGTGTGTGTGGGTGTGTGTGGGTGTGGGTGTGTGTGGGTGTGTGTGGCGCACACCTCTAAAGTAAAAACTAAAAAACTAAGGTTTTTTAGAATTTAAATCTGACCTGGAGTGTGCGTACTGTCCAGTTTCACTGCCCTGCCCAGATGTATGGCCGGCTGGTGGTGCCCTGCATGAAGTGGCTCTTCAGGCCAAAAAGTGGCCTGTTGAAAAGTGGTGTTTTTGTGGCAAACGCCAGCTGGTCTGAAGAGTGATCTGACCATATTACCCAGGTATAACTTGTACTCAAAAAATGAATTTGCGAAGGAATCTTGAACTTTTGACCACCACACATTATATGTGTTTTTAAGGCAAAAATGGCCGAAAAAGCTGATTTTTGGCCGAATGCCAAGTGTCATTAACATTCGGATTTTTTGATTAGGACTGTCTTAAAGTGGTTTTTCAGGCCTCAATATCAGGATATCTCCAAACAACACGACCAAAAAATGTACATTTTTTCTGATGTGCAACTATTTTTTGTGTTTTTTGGTGTTTTCCGGTCTATGGTGAGGGTGGGTGTGTGTGGGTGTGTGTGGGTGTGGGTGTGTGTGGGTGTGGGTGGCGCACACCTCTAAAGTAAAAACTAAAAAACTAAGGTTTTTTAGAATTTGGTGACGGGCTAAAAAACCTGTCGTTCTTGTGTGACACCTCCATGGAAACGTGATGAGGACCTCTCTTTTTTTACAGGTGGTTTTTTTTTGTATGCACCTCACGCACTGGGCAGGTGGTCCGCTATTCGCTTCCCACGGGGCGCTCGCGTGCGCGCTTCGCGCGCCCGCTCGCGGTAACGTGTACAAAAAAACTTCACTTGTGCCTTCATGAACTGGCTTTTCAGGTGAAAAGTGGCCTGGTAAAAAGAGGTGTTTTTGTGGTAAACGCAAGATGGTCAAAAGAGTGATCTGACCATATTCCCCAGGTATAACTGGTACTCAAAAAGTTCATTAACGAAGGAATCTTGCACTTTTGACCATCACATATTACATGTGTTTTTTCAGGTTTTTCAATGCACTTTCCTGTGCTGGGAAGCATGCCACAAGTGTCATGTTTTACAAGGTAAAAATGACCAAAAAAGCTGATTTTTGGCCGAATGCCACATGTCATTTGGCAGTCCATTTTCTGAACACGACTGAAAAAAAAATTTTTTTTGGGCCTCAATACCCCCAAACAACACGTTAAGCCCAAAAAATTCACTTTTGGAAGAGCAACTATTTATTTAAAAAAATCGATTTTTTGGTCAAATCCCCCTGGATGGTGAGGGTGTGTGGGGGTGTGTTGTGGAGGGGTGGCACACATCTCTTTAGTAAAGACTAAAAAACTAAGGTTTTTTAGGATTTCACACCATCAGAAAACACAGAACAGAAAACACACAACCACCGACTGCAAGCACACTGACGAACAGATGCAATTGGCACCGGTGGTTATGTCATAAAACAAAGGTTAAGCACCTCATCACATTAGGGAGAGAGCAGGTTCAGTTGCCATTTCCAATAATAGTGAATTGGTGCAAACAAAGAAAAGCAACAACAACAACAACACAAACAGGGGGAGCTCCGAAAGGGTTAGCGTAGGTGTATCTCTGCTCCGTTACCCCTCTTTGTACAATAAAAGATGGTTTGCAGAAAACAACGCAACCAAATAGGTGTTTCGTCACCAGGGCAATTCTCTCGGTGGGGTGAACATCATTGTCAAATAAGGCTGTGTGATGTGGTTGGGGGGAAATCCGTATCACATTCCCAGCGGGTGGTAGTCCTCCACCTGTGTGAGAGGCTTTGTGAACCTGTTGCAGATGATGAAGGCGAGCCAGCCTGCAAGGACTGCTGTGTGCCCCCACAGGAGTGCACGCACACGTGGGTGGCGCAGGACAGCCGGACTTGCAAAGGCGGCAGCGGAGACCTTGCTTCTTAGCGCCTCGAGGACAAGGTGGACGTCGTCCTGCAGGGCCTCTGATGCATACTGCAGGTTGCTCGCATCGCGGCGCACACACTCCAACATAAAGGCACGGTTCGCAAAGAGAGGCTTGTGTTTGTGTATCTCCAGGATGCTTCTGTGCAGTGCGGTGGGCGCCGTGGCAATGGCCTTCGTCACGACGTCGGCATCGCACCACAACCTGTCGCCAATGAGAGAGACGTCCAGCCTGTCCTTGGCTCCCTCTAGGTCCAGGCATGCCATGATGAAGTCTTTGCTCTCACGCAGCTGCAGCGGTACCAGATCCAGGATGCTCATGTCGTTGCCCACACAGGCAAGTGCTACCTTAAACTTCCGCCTCACCTTTTCGCCAGCCTGCATCATGACCGTCCTCCCACCCAAGGCAGGAAGCAATCTCATCACCAAACCCGTGTGTGCCCAGGCAGAGGAACACAGGTCATCCTTCCACATGTGTTTGTTTTTGTCATTGATGCATGCGAGAATGAAGTTCGGGTTTGTCCGCAGAGTTGATGAAAGACGTTCGAACACAGACCACTCCTTGCGCACAGCCTTCACGGCAAAGCGGTAGCTGTCTCTGATCGGCCCTGCATACTGTATGGTGTCCTCGTTCTGAGTAATGCAGCACAGCACAACCTCTGGGTCGTTCTGCAGTGCCTCACTCGCGTGACTCAGGTTACGAGCCCACCCACGCATTGCAAGCATCGCGACACGCTTGCAGTTGCGCAGTGCTGCACTCGCATACTCAAAGCTGTGTGGATCCTTGAGAACTGCTGCCGTCACGATGTCAAGGTTGTTCCTCAATGCCCTACTTGCATTCTCCAGTGATCCACTGCACTTCGTTACAACCTCGAGCATCGTGTTGTAGTCTCCTCTGACCCCAGCCCCTGCGTGCTGTATGATGTATGGCACTGTATGCGGCTGTTGTTTCCTCACAACCAGGAGGACGAAGGCAGGGTCGTTCTGCAGACGCACACTTGCGTTGAGGAACCAGCTTGGATGCTTCGCGATTGCCTTCATCATGAAGTCCTTGTTCCCAAGGAGCTCCGGGCTGAGGGGCGGTACCTCACGTCCCGCAGGGTGTTCGATAAGGGCTGCGGCAATGTCGGGGTCGTCATGCAACTCCTGCGATGCGTACTGCATGGCGACCGGGTTCTGTTGCACTGCAGACAAGATGAACGCACGGTCGGACAGCACTGCAGGCCCAGCGTACGACAGACACTGAACATCCTTCTTGGCAAGAGGTCCCACAATAGACACATCATTCCGCACCTCAGCGCTTGCATACTGAAGTGCCTGCGGGTGTTCAGGAAGAACACTGTGCACAATGTCCGTCGTGTGGAGAAGTGTTCTGTCTGCGTACTGGAGGGAGTCCCAATTCTGTGCCACGGCAGCACGCACAATGTCGATGTTGTTTTGCAGATCGCTGCAGGCATACTGCAGGGAATGGCCATCGGTGGTGACTGCAAGGAGGACAAGGCTGTGGTCACGCTGCAGCCGAGGGGATGCGACCTTGCTTCTTAGCGCCTCGAGGACAAGGTGGACGTCGTCCTGCAGGGCCTCTGATGCATACTGCAGGTTGCTCGCATCGCGGCGCACACACTCCAACATAAAGGCACGGTTCGCAAAGAGAGTCTTGTGTTTGTGTATCTCCAGGATGCTTCTGTGCAGTGCGGTGGGGGCCGTGGCAATGGCCTTCGTCACGACGTCGGTATCGCACCACAATCTGTCGCCAATGAGACACACGTCTAGCCTCTCGTCATAGAGGTCGAGGCATGCCATGATGAAGGCAGGGTCGTTCTGCAGACGCACACTTGCGTTGAGGAACCAGCTTGGATGCTTCGCGATTGCCTTCATCATGAAGTCCTTGTTCCCAAGGAGCTCCGGGCTGAGGGGCGGTACCTCACGTCCCGCAGGGTGCTCGATAAGGGCTGCGGCAATGTCGGGGTCGTCATGCAACTCCTGCGATGCGTACTGCATGGCGACTGGGTTCTGCTGCACTGCAAACAAGATGAACGCACGGTCGGACAGCACTGCAGGCCCAGCGTACGACAGACACTGAACATCCTTCTTGGCAAGAGGTCCCACAATAGACACATCATTCCGCACCTCAGCGCTTGCATACTGAAGTGCCTGCGGGTGTTCAGGAAGAACACTGTGCACAATGTCCGTCGTGTGGAGAAGTGTTCTGTTTGCGTGCATGAGGGAGTCCCAATTCTGTGCCACGGCAGCACGCACAATGTCGATGTTGTTTTGCAGATCGCTGCAGGCATACTGCAGGGAATGGCCATCGGTGGTGACTGCAAGGAGGACAAGGCTGTGGTCGCGCCGCAGCCGAGGGGATGCGTACACTAGTCCTCTGTTGTCCATTGTTGACGACAGTGCACTGTTGTACATTGTGGAGGTGACAGCAGCCTCGACCACGGCCCTGTCGTCGCGCAGGTCGGAAGAGGCATAGCTAAGGAGGTATGATCCGTACTGGTGCATACAGCTCAGAACAACGTCGCGGTCCGCCTGCAGCCGCTTGGAGACGAATATGATCACATCCGGCCTCGCAAGAGAGAGAATAAACGCCTTGTCGTCAAGCAGATACGTCCCCAGGAACTTGAGACAATTAGTGGACGAAGAAATACCATTCCTGTAACTCCAACTCATATGCCCCAACGCCTCTCTCGCAAGCGTCTCGCATTTCCGCAAACGTGGGCTCGCGTACAAAAACCCTTCGCACGAGTGCTGCACAGCGGCCAACACAATGTCATAAGTATCCTGCAGTGCGGGTGATGCGTACTGCAGGTCAGAGCCCCGCGTCGACACCGCCTTCTTCACAAACTCGAAGTCGTCACGCAGTGCAGGTGGTGCAAACATAAGGTCGTGCTGATGTGCTGCTTCTGCTGCTTCATGTGCTGCTGCTGCAGATTTTTCTGCTTCGGGTGCTGCACGGCACAGCTCTGTGTCGCTGCGCAGTGCGTCAGAAGCCTCCCACAGGTTTGCACCCTTCTGTACTGCGAACAGCACAAACGCGTGGTTGTCCCGCAACGTATCGCTGCAGTAACAGAAGTTGTCAGGCGACGCCTCGACAGCCAACTTCGCAACGTCCTCATCATCTTGCCACTGTCCCTTTAAGTACAGAAAGACGTCTGCATTTTCGCGCACGGCAGACATAATGAAACCTTTGTCCTGGCACAGCGTCTCGCCATAATGCCGTGCAACATTCGGGCATTCAATACTGCACTGCAGAGCAAGCTCAGGATCGTCGCGGATACTGTTGCAGGCGTAGCAGAAGGCACCCTTGTGGCAGGCTATCGCCGCCATCACGACGTCTCTGTCCGACTGCAAGGACTCATGCACGTGCTTAAGGTTTTCATAGTTTCTACCCACACACGAGATAGCAAAGTCTTTGTCCTTCTTCAGGTCTTCAGACGCATACTCCAGCGATCTAGCCGCTGCCACCACGAATTGGTCACCTCTCACTTCGTCAGAGAAGGCACGAAGGGTGTTGGACCACATGCGCACACATCGCATGGCAAGCCCACGGTCTGCACGAAGTGCTTCTGGCAGCCATGTGGGCTCCCAGACACCACCTACCACTGCAGCAGTGAAGATCTCTTGGTCCGCACGCACCTCCTCTGCAGCATACTGGATGGCCGATGCGCAGCACTGCACACTGGCCAGCACGATCACCGGGCACTTCTTCAGCTCGCCACTCGCGTACTCAAGCAGCCTCCCGTCGCGCTTCACACACGCAAACACCGTATCACGATCCGACCGGAAGTCCTCACAGCAATCCCACGATAGACACCCGCCACTCGTTGCAGTGAACACTGCCCAACGGAAGTCTTTGTCGTTCCAAGCGGATGGGTGCGCAGTTTCGAAGATGTATACTGATGTGACGTGCTCAACAATGGTTGGGTGGGTTTGCACTTCGGGGGGCAGGTGTCGGAACTCTGTTCTGTTGGACTGCAGGGCAGCAAGGGCACAGGGGATGTCTCTTTGCACGCTGTCTGGGAGGTCTGTGTAGCTTCGTGTTCCGTTGCGGATGTGTTCCACGAAGACATCCATGGACACCACAACGTCGACAACGGACGCATGCGTCAAGCAGCTTGCAGCAGACACAAGCTCCTCATCGTCGCCAATGCTGACCCCGTCCATATGCAGCTCCACATGCCCCGCATCACACCCAAACTCCTGCGCAGCGTTCTCACGGAACTGCCCGATGGTATCAAACTCACCCACCTCAACACCCACCTCCTCTGACGTCAGCGCATAGCGCAGGTACACCTCCATAGTGCAGGGTTCATCTGTGGGAGTAGGGGGGGGGGAGGGGTGGGGTGGGGATCAAGGAGGACATGAGGGTGCAGCTGAGCAAAGCGGCTTGGCTTGCCCCAACGAAGGGCATCACGCAGTTGTCTTCATCACAGTGGGTATCAGTGTGTGGACACCGTTTGCACACTAGCAAATGAAATCGTTGTGCAAGTGAAGTCGTTTGTTGCGCTAACTGCTGCACACAAAGTCGAACTTCTTGTCAGCTGCTGTGTCAGGGTCAACACAGGACTGTCCAGTTCCACATGGTGCAGGTGTGGCAGCACATTCATCCTCATCACAGCTCGCCTTTCCTCCTGTTGCAGACACTCCGTTCGCACAGGTACAAGTGTAGTCTCCTGTCGATGAAGGGTCAGCACATGTCCGTCCTGTGGCTGTCACATGGGTCCTTCGAGGAGGCGTCACTGTCGCACGTGCACAAGGATGCTGTGCAAGGTCCTGTGCATGTGGCCCTCAGTGGTGTGGTGGTGGGTACACACAGAGGAGACAAAAGAAGAAAAGCAGTGAGGTGGGCACATTGTTTTTGGGGAGAGTGGGCCTTGGAACATGGGCAACACGGGGGTGTTCTATCACCATATGTTATCAGCCAACGCATGCCAACACGAGAGCTATAAGAAATCCAACTTATGGACAAATACGACAAACAAATGAAGATGAAGATAAGTTTCATATGACCCTCAGCCCTTCATGCTCGGTCACCTTCTAAAAGAAAGACAGGTGGTGGTGGTGGATATTCATGGACAAAAATAAGACAAAACACTCCATATATCGCAGGACCACGTGAGCCTGCCAAAACAGCATGCCACATCACACAACCCCGTCACGTCCATACGGGTTGTACATCTGATGAGGGCTGAAGTAGCAACGGATGGGGGGAAAGCGTGCAAGAAATAACTCGCAGATGAATATACCTCATGGGACACATGCTTGTTCACATTACCTTGTGTCACACCTTCGGAAGCCTAGACTAGTAGTTTCAAACTAAAGTGAGACACATTTCTTAGGGGGGAAAGTCGGAAAATCGGAAAAAAATGGTAAAAACGAGAAACAAAAGTATAAGAATTGTTGTTGGTTTTTTTTGTCAGAATAAACATCCGACGTTTCTTTTGCAAGCACTAACTGCCTGGTTTAGTATGAGACGTGCGGGCTGCAAAACTTTTATTTTCTTGGAACTGTGTTTTGCAGGCCGGGTTGTGCACTATGTGCCATTTTTGAAAAACTCTTCGCCGGATACGTGCATTCTTGTCTTGTGCATGCCTTCCCCCTTCAGCCACCACTAAATGTGATGGTTTGGTACATCAACGGTGGTATCACGTTGCTGTCCGGCTTCGCAAAGAACCACGTGTCCCCGTCACCAGACCGTTGTTTCCTCTGGATGTGGGTATCCACAGACGTGGGCGCACCACAGAAGCTTCCACCCATGGCATCGTCCTCAGGATGTCCGTCGACAGCACAACACTACAACTGTGAATCCCTGAACACGGGTGACCATTCATCTTGAACTCATGTGCGCCACCATAGTTCTGTTCCCTTTGGATCCCAGCATGCCAATGAGAGAGAGTGTCACGCAGAGGCTGCACCATCTCAGTGCTGTTCAGAATACGTACCTTCTCTTTTTCTTCGAAACTGATGCACATGTGCTTGCCCTGTTACGGACTTGATGATGGAACGGATCATCCCCACCTCCTCAGTCCCCAAGTTCAGCACACACAGACAGTCGGTGGAGTTCAGACTGAGCATGGCAAAGCGTCGCAGTGCGGGTTGTCAGCGAAGTATAAACTGTCCGATAGGTAGTTGAAGTTGCAGGTTGTGAGGAACGACTTCCCCTCCCGGTCCATCGCCTCAAAGATGCGCAGTATCAGTCCTGTTATGTTTTTTTGTCCTGTTAATGTTATGTATGTGGCGTGTGTACAAGATAGAGGTACTTCCAGACAAATATGATGGAGAAGTACTGGTCATCTCTGGGCGGTATCGCGGTGCTCTGTGGAATATTATTTCCCATCTCAAAGCTTTATTTTAGTTTTTGTGTGTAAATCTGTGTGTTTCGTTTCATCAAAAGTACTTTAAAAAAAAGATGGTACCCTTTGGTCAGTGCGGAAAAGCAAACGGTTCTTTATTTTTGTAGTAAACCTGTATATTCTGTCCTTTACAATGCCAGTGGAAACTGACTGACACGCAGAGAAAAAAGTCATAACAAATATGAAAAGAAAGACACATTTCGTCACATGGATCCAAAAATAATAATACCTACATTCTTTAACTTTTCTACCGACGTTTTGAGTTTCATTGGACGCATCCCACTGAGTCGAAATACAAAGAGTGAGGAAGTGTCGCCGCCACACGCAAATGTGCACCATTTTGCAACTGCATGCTGTACCAGTAAAAGATAGGCGTAGCAGTGTATTATAGGGTGCAAACGACCGCCAGGTTGTACCAGTGCACCAATCAAGGTGGAAAAAGAGGGAGTTGTCTGGCGAGATTGCTTTCTACCATATGAACAGCTGCTTCTTTTGTTGGCTACTGAGCCATCTGTCTGATTCAAGGCCTTCTTCTCTCACTTTTTTTGCACACCTTTTAGACATTTTGCCATGCAGCGACCTTTGTGAAAACTGCTATTGTTTCTCTCGTCAACGTCTGACGCAGGATGTCAGGTTCCTCAGAAGGCACCACACGCACAGGAACCTTCATGCTGCTCACTTGCGCAGCATCCGTCACTGCAGAAGCAGTCACCTCGTTCCTCAAGTATCTTCGCACTGCTATGTTGTACGACTCCCACGGCTTGTCACCACCAATCATGTACATCCACTCATCGCTTGCCACCGTGACGTGAGGCTCCTCAGGAACAAGCAACTCAGCAACAATCTCACCTTCACCATCCGCAGTCACCTCAACCCTGCAGGGAACCAAACGCAAGTTGTGTTCGCACTCCGCGTCGCTGAAGCAGAGGCGGCTGCAGAGAACGCTGCAGCCAAAGTAGCACCCAGCACGTTCCACAGTGTGCAGCAGATGCACGAGGTCGCCAACCATACTGAAGCGACGCATCACATCACAGCCCATGTCGCCACGCAGCACCTTCCCCGTCGCAACACTGATGCTAGCATGTCCGTCTGCACCATGCTGCATGAGTGCTGCAGCAGCGTGCAGCGACGCAGTTGCGTGCGACCCACATCTCTTCGACGTGTTGAACGAGCAGTGTATCTTGTTGCCAACGAACACATCCACCATGCCTTGCAGTGAGGTCGCACTCAGCGTCTGAAGCAGAAGTTCTGTGAAGAGCTCTGAAAACGATGCTGCGTCGTTCAGCAGTGCGAGCGTGTTGATGTTGACGGTCAGCAGTGTGGCGCACACAGAGGACAGACCCAACGGCTGTGCCACAGTCACCATCAGAGTGTCGTAGTTCGATCTACCTGACTGCCCCGCTGAAGTACTGTCGTCGTTCATCGTCACAGACCGTCCGCTCTGTTCATGCTCTGTGCGTTCGTCAGACACGACATCGTCGAAGGGCAGACACGTGTGTGGCAGGTACGCTTTGTACTGGCGCAAGTTCTGCTCCAGTTGGCGCAAGGCCTTCGTCATGCCCTCGGGTAGCTCGTGTTGGTGTGCATCCAGCAGCTCAGCAACCCTGTCCACGTCGTAACTGACAAGAAGCCCTGAGATGTACTGCACGGTGTTGATTGTCCGCTCCATAGCCGCCTGCTCCTTCAGAACATCGCGTGCAAAACCACGTGTCGCAAAGAAGTCGATGCACAGAACCATAATACCCTGCAGCAGGCTCATCGTCGAGTCTCTAGGACACGGCAGGTTGCCGTTGCACCCAGACGTTTTCTCAACGTGCTCCAGCCTCAGCTCCTGCGAGAACAGCAGTGGGAGGTCCAACAGACCGAACCTGAAACGTTCTTCTGCTGCCATGACAACCAGCCACAGGACGATGAGGCAAATGAGACCCACAGAGTAACGTTCGTGCACCTGCATCACAAGAAGCAAGTCGACGATGAGCACAAGCACAGGCCAGAACTGCCTTGTCGTCGTGCGTGAGTTCAGGTCGACCGCGGCGAGAACAACTGTACACGCAGCGCAGTACCCAACTACCAGCCCAGTTGTGATTTTGCACCGACACAGAATGGAAAAAATTGTAGTCACGTTCGTTGTTGTAGTAACAACGAACAAGCCTATGAATAGGGGTTGAACGGCCTTTTCCCAGCTGCCCACCATGAAGAAGATATTGAACACCAACGTGACGATGCTGACGCCAAGGAACACCTTTCTCTTGGACCGCTCCTTCTTGTCCAGCGTGCCATCAAGCGACAGGGCGCGTTCCAAAAAGCGCATTTTTTTATTTATTTTTCTTTTGTTTTGGTGTGTCAGGTCTGTGAGTGGGTGAATGAGGAAAAGTGACAAAAAGTGGGTTTAAGAACCTTGAGAAAGTGCTACCGTAATTTTATTTTGTCGAGGCGAACCTACTCCACAACAGTGCCCAAGACTGGCAAGTCACCAAAAAAAAAAGAAAAAAAAAAATAAAAGAGTACCGTAATACTGAATGCGCCTCACGGACACACATCTAAAAAAAAGTGAACTTGAAATACAAAGCCCTCGTCACAGTGGGGTGAAGCTGGCAAGATCCAAAGCCTTTGATGCTTAGTCACCTTTTTAAAGAAGAAAGTAAGTAGCACACAGGGTAAGGTAAATAGACCACACACAAAAAAATCAAATGCAAATTAATACAGTAAGCTACTGTTACCGTCGGCTTTTTTGTGCAGCTCATTTTTTTCCCCAAAACAACAACAAAACAACTAATTGCTAAGAACAAAACGGGGTGCGCTGTGAAAAACCCCGCGCGATTTTCGAAACCATCGTAGCATCCTGACGCTTTGATGGGTGGTGCTGCTGCGCCTGGTGTGATCGATGACGATTTTTCGTCTGTGTATTCTGTGTTCCTTTACGCGTGGGAGCCTGTGGACGACTAAGCTGGAACACGCCGAGTCAAATGGCTATCTCCTGCCAAGCCTACGTCCAACAACGCTGTCGAGCAGTGCCGGACGAAGAGGAGTCCTGAGGACGACACCTCGTTTCAGGCGCAGGCGTGTTGGGGTGTTATATATGGGTCCGTCCGGAAACCCCCCCGTTCAGATTCATCCTTTTGGGGTTTTTCAGGTTTTTTGGCTCAAAACACCCAAACAACCCAATTTTTTGATACCCACCATACACCTGCCACCCCAGAGGGCATATTTTGGGTATTTATTTTTGCTTATTTCCCCTCCCCCCCTTTTTACTCATATTTTTTACGTATTTTTGGATGAACATGGCAATGGCAGCAGTTAAGGACCTCAATGATGAACTGAAGCGCTTTGCCTCACAGAAGGCGTTTCATCAACGTGCGCCCAATTCTGGATCATGCCTCACCATTTTGAGCGCCATTTTGAGATACTTACCGTTGGGGACATTGTCGATGCCCTGTGCGAGCTTCCTCACACAGAGGCCTTTGTTATTTCATTCCCTCGTACTCATACATATCAGTGCACCCTTCTTTCCATCAATCTCTTTTGTTCTGTGTACTGCTACCCGAGCAACGGTCGTGTCATTTCAGCTAGTGTGTACTCTGACACGGGGGAAGCAGTATTAAATATAAAGTCACCACATCCAAGGTGACCCGCAAACCAAAAGTCCCTGCCATTGACCCAGTGGATTTGACAGAGGCCAATGAAACTTTGTCAAGGAGGCATGACAGGATTAAGAGAAAGAGACAAGAAATCGAGAAAAACAACAATAAAAGACAGAAAATTGAAGAAAAAAAGTGAAAATATAGCCTCAGACCCCCCCCAAACCTATTTTTATATCAGAATTTCACTTAGATGCACTTTTGTGGGGAAAATAATCAAAAAAACCCAAAAAAACCCCAAAAGGATGAATCTGAACGGGGGGGTTTCCGGACGGACCCATATTATTTATACAACACGCCAAGGGTGAACTTCCAGGAGCGTCCCCCCATATCCACAGCACACCCCGTTTATTTTTTTTCGATAGCAATTACTTGTTTTTTTTCCCAGTCGCCGTGTGCATAGCGCCGAGTGGTTGATACATTAGGAGCAAGTTAAGGATATCACAGGTCCACACGGTCAGGAGGCTTGAGCAGCTCCATTAGCTAGGTGGGGCTCACCACAAAAAAAAATTAGTTTCAAATCTTTCAAAAGAAGAGAAAGTACAAAACAACGCCATGCACGGCTACTACACTTTCGACAAAACTACGTATTTTAAAAACGAAACGGAAAAAAAAAACTGACAGAACAGAATCGCAAAAAAGACAAAAACCGTGTTGAGGGGTGATAGAGCTCCCTCTTTGCGCCCAGCAATCTCAAAAGGAAAAAAAGGGGAAAGTTTTTTTTTGAGATGAACCTAGCTTCTCGTTGTACACTAGGAATCACCTTTTAAAAAAAATACAACATAAAAGAGATGCAGGTGGAGAGCAGAGAAATCTTGCAAGGACAGCCAAACATTGCGTCTAGCTGCGGTCTTCATCGATCCCAGAGCCAAGACATCCACCGATAAGTGCAGTTGTTGTCGCCTGCAGTAGACAGCGCTACTAACAGGGACGCCAAAAAAAGCTCGGAGCTTTTGAAGAAATAAAAAGAAAAGTTTATAAGATGATCCTAAGCCTCTCGTGCTTAGTCACCTTAAATAAAAAATCCTTGCACAAAAGACCATCAAATCTGTGTAAAAACACAGAGCCGACTTTGGGAATGATCCTGTATAGGCGGTGCAGTTGGTATATCGCCTGCAGTAGACAGCACTAAGGACGTATCCACAGACGGGTACCCACCCCACCACCTAGGTAATCATAATACGCGCGGGAAGAGGAAAAAGTGAAGGTTCAAAAATGGGGATGCAGGCACATAAAAAACAAGTGGCAACCTCTATTGAGCGTGAACCACATGGCCCAGCCCAGTTGCCCGCGCTGCAGTGAAAAAGCAAAGATGAATGTGTCTCTCATGCATAGAAAAGAGAAGAGAGTGTTGTTAGGATGAACCAACGCCTTTTGCGTGTGCATGCTGATTCACCTGACTCAGTGAGGGGAAAAAAGAGAAAAACTTTGAAAGATGCATGAGTCTCGCTGTAACACTATTAGAGAGAAAAAAAAACAGAGAAAGTTGGAAAAGACGGGTGCTTCGTCACCTAAAAAGTAAATGGTAGGCTGAGCCAGCACGCTCATCCTGTGTGGTTTTTTTTGTTTTTCGAGAGAAAAAAAAAACTGATCACAAAAAATCTGTTGAAGGTAGCTCGATATACCTCCTTACCACACAAGGAAGGAGAGGGAGGTGGCAAGTGGGCACACACTCGCATTCTATAGAAAAGAAAAAGATGTTGTGAAAAGTGCACAAAACGCCTCCGCGGCCGGCAGGACACTGAACCAAACAAAAAAAATAGGGGTGTTTTTTTATCCCCCCTCCCACATGGGCTGTATACAATTATTACATGGTGCGGTTTAGTACTGTGTGATGTTTGGAAACTTGGTTGTATTAGTGTAGATTGGGTGTTGAGTTTTCGTTCTTGGGTTCGTTTTGAGACCCGTTCAGGCTTTTAAGTTGGAGTATGTTTGAGTGGATGGGAGAAGATGTGAGACTATCATGAAAAGAAAGTTTGACTTGAAATACAAAAAACCTTCTCGTGACAGTGTACCTCACTCACAAAGAGCATGCAAAGCCCTCTCGTGACAGTGTACCTTTGGTACAATCGGTGTACCCCCCACGGGTGGATCCCCCCCAACCATGTGGTCTCCATTTCGAGGTTGACATCTGAAAAGAACAGCTGCAAATAGGCCTCTTCCTCACAGTGCATGTATCTCTAGTGAAAGTTGTTGACACACACCTCCGACTGATCCACTGTACGATGTCAGGCACGGATGAAAGCGTGACCTGACATACTCTACGAAAGGAAACCAGGGCATTCCTCCAGACACATGAAGACACACTCCTGATCTGTTCACCGCTTCCGCCGTAACAAAAAAAGATAGCGAAGACTTTCGTCAGCGGCAGTGAGGTGAACATAATGGGGGGAAAAGGGAAGAGTTAATGATGCAGGCACCTCCGACTGACCCACGATGCCAGCCATCCGGATGAAAGCAGTAACCTGCGGACAGCAGAAGGAGTAAAAAAACACGTCTCCAGAACAAGAGCAAAACATTATCTTGTGGGTGGAGATGAAAAAAATCAAAAACACTGAATGTACTGTAAAAAAAATTGACTTGAAATACAAAAAGCGCTCTCGTGACTGTACCTTGGTGCATGGCCAGGGGGAATTGGTGAACCAGATTACAAAAAAAAAGAATAGTTGTTCATGCAGCCATTCCAGGGGGAAAAGAAAGAAATGGTTGCACATCAAAGACGAGGCTGAGCCGCACAGCGCCTTGGGCCACCAATTTTTGTTTGAAGGAAAGAACACCTCACCAACACACCGCACAGAACAACAAGTGGCGCACAACCACCCCAACTAACTGATTTCAAACACCCGTCTGAGACAGATGCCCCCTCTCTTCAGGCTCCTCTACCTACACCACGCCAGAAGAATCAGTAATGTTGAGCATCTTCGCAGTGAAGGTGTGCGCATCGTAGTGCAGGCTTGGGTGCACGTTCCTGATGAAGTCGCGCCGTGCCATGCCTGTGAGCGACTGCTGTGCCTGGGGTTGGATCGTGCTGGGGGGTGGCTTGTACTGTTTGAAGTCGTCACGGCGCATGTCACGGCGTGTGTCGTCCAGCAGCTCAGGCGATCCGTATGGTGATGCCCGTCTGTGCACACCAGACCTGACCACAGTCGATCGAGAGTGCGGGCTGTAATAGTCAGAGCTTGGCGAGCTCGTCCCAGATATGACCACATCGCGCGCAGGCTCTGATAATGGGATGAAAGTGAACTGACGCACACCACGTCTCTCAAACGACGCATTCAGCCCTTGTGACTGTGAAGGCGACAGTGGCGAACCTGGAGACGCAGGAGACATCAGAGACGACGTGCGCGTGCGGTACCCATATGTGTCCTCCGCAAGCGAGTCTGTCGACCGATTGAACGTCGGCTGGAACGCCACAGCACCACGTCCCACAGGCATGGAGGCACGGCGGTCCTTCCGCGTCTGCGCGGGGTTAGGGCTAGGGTTGGGGCTTGCGGCAGAGCGAAGCGCTGTGGAGGAGGCAGAGGAGCGCTGTGGGGAGAGCTCAAGGGGCGCGGGCATGGGGGAGTTCGCACAGTCCTCGCCTTCGGTGTGGCCTTCGAACTCGCCTGAGTCAAGGAGCTTGCGCACAACGCTGTTTGGGTTTTGTTGAAACATTGAAACACAGCAAAAAACAAAGGCGGAAAGTGTGTCATACCTTCTAGGCAGTCCATGTGCAAGCCGCCCGCACGCACATCGGAGTAGATGCGGTGGAATCCCAACTTTTCCGTTCCCGCCCAGCACCCAGTTCCCATTCTCTAGTTTGTGCGTGCCGCCACCGCTGCTCTCAGGGGCAGACTTCTTCTCCTTCCCCTTCTTCTCCTTGCCCATGGGCGGTTGTGTGTGTTGTGTGCAGGCTGTATGCGCGTACACACAGGATGTCCACTATGCTCGCTCTCTTGTGTATTATTGCTGCATCGTGGGCTGCTGCGTTGGGCGACTTGAGTCGTTCTGTTCAATGCGCTCAAGACAACACTGTTGGAGTGGCGCGCAGTGTGCCTACCCTTAGCCACTATGCTGTTCTTGTGTAGAAAAGGGAGACAGAAGGGAGAGGTGCTGTTGTGTGTTCTGTGTGGTATCGGGGTGGTTGCTCTAGGCGTATCTAGCTGCCTTCACTAAATTCCGTCATAAAGAAGAGGGGGTATATAAAGATCGTTTGTATGTTGAAAAATTGGCTGGTTCTCTCTGTATTGCTTTGGCTTTTGTTTTTTTGCCGAAAAAAGCATTTTAGTTTGATGTTAACTCCACATAAAGAAGAGGGGGTGATAAAGTCTTGTTTTGTTTTGTTCTTAAACTACACCAATAATGGGGTCTCGGGGGGGGGGGTGGGAGTGGGTTATGTTGGGGGTTGCTTTACTTTCGAGGAGTGTTTTCATAGGTGGTGTGTTGATATAGCCAAATGTCGCAGAGAGGTGTTCCCCCCATTACAATCACCAGAAGTTTTGTAATCCCTTTGGTGGCTGAGTTTTCACCTAAAAAAACCTAAAAGAGAAAATATAAAAATTTAACGATCGTACTACGATCGTACGATCATAATACGATCGTAAGTACGATCGTACTACGATCGTACTTTGATCGTAGTACGATCGTAGTGCGATCAAAAAAGAGCTACGATCGTAAGAGATCGTACTACGATCGTAGGCAACCCGTGAAAAAAGTGAAGTTAGTAATGCAGGCACCTTCCGACTGACCCACGATGCCAGCCATTCGGATGAACGCACATCTTTAAACAAAAAAAGTGTGCTGACCTTTTTGCATGTCGTACGATGCTTTTTAGCAAATCTGTAAATCCCGTGGTTGCGGTTTTTACGGACTTGCAGAGGAGGTCCTAGTCTCGGTCAGGAAATAAACTTCTCTTTCTCGACAAAGGTTCTAAGGAGGTATGTAATTTAATTTGGATTAAAAATACAAAAGCCCTCGGACAATGTACCTTTGGTACAATGATGCAGGTACGGTGGGGTGGACTCCCTAACCATGCAAAAATAATGAAAAAAATTTCACCCTCATCTTGTTGTTCTTTAATGAAACGGTCACACCAGGCTGGGCGGGGCCATTTTTTTTGTTGAAACTGCTTGTGTTTTGGACTGCGGGGGGTGCTGACCACATGAAAAGAAACCCACTGCGAAAACTTCAAAGATGAATGTGCCTCTCGTACACATCATCGAAAAAAAGAAAATATAGAAAAAAAAGTTTGTTAGAGTGAACTTAAGCCTCTCTGGTTGCTTAATCACCATAGATGCGTCCCACATTCCTCTTTTTTTTTGACACAAAATCTATTTTTTTTTGTATTCATTTACATTTTTTTGCGTTTTTTTCCCCCTTATGTTGCCTTGGCAGGACAAAACAAAGTTGACTTGAAATACAAAGACCTCTCGTGCAGTGTGTACCGAAAAGAAAAGAAGAAAGTTGGAAGATGAATACACCACATGCATACACAGCCAAAAAAGTGAAGTTATTAATGCAGGCACCTCCGACTGACCCACGTACGATGCCAGCCATCCGGATGAAAGCACAAGTACCCTGCGGCCAACAACAGAAGATGTATAAAAAAAAAGGGCGTAAGTGGTACTCCGGGAGGGGTCGATATTGACAGGTTGCTGACAGGTCGTTGACCGATTTCCGAAAAGCACCAGTAAGTTCGTTCAAACCTCCCAGAAGGGGGGCCGAAACAAAATGTCAAAAAAAAAATCGTTTGATTTTAGTATGCACTACCAAAGTAGAGTGGGAGAGCAGCCAGATTCAAACAAACATACAGTGAAGGTGATAATGTTGCAGGAACCTCTTCATGAAGGGTAGATCACAGAATTTTTTTTTTTTTTTTGAAAAAAAATATTTCGAAAGCACCTTGGACACGGTATTTTGCCCAAGGCCCAGACGTCTTTCGTTTTTTGTTATTGTTTTCTTGGGGGATATGGGGTTTGTGGGTTTGCTTTATTTTATTTATTTCGCACCATATTGTGTTGTTGTGTCGAAGAAATGCCACTCAACCATCAAATCTTATGAACACCCTGTACATTTCAAAAAGAGTAAGCTCCATGGATGAACACAGTGATTTCTTTTTCGGATGAATGCACCCGCCAGGTTTTGACAGCTTTTGAAATACAAAAGCCCCTCTCGTGAACAGTGTACCTTGGTACACTGTTCACATATGACCGGCTGTACCGGGGGGTGGACACCCCAACCATGCAGTCCTCACGCTGCCCATGCAGAACGCCCAAAAAAACTTGAGTTTGACTCTAGTCTGACTTTTGTGCAGTGACATGAGAGGTGGAGTTCTAGGTGGAGGAGGCATTCAACAAAAGGAAATACCACTACTCTCGTATCGTCGCTTTGCTTATCCAATGAGGGAGACGGTATCGATCCTCTTTTGAGACACATTGCTGCCCACAAAAAAGAAGCAAATCATCACCAAAAAAATGAGATATTCGGCACGAAAGAAATTTTTGACAAAGAGAGGAAACACACAGCACATCACATCATATCACGAGCGGAAAGGCACAAAAAACAAACACACATCTAAAAAAAAAAAAAGTGAAAAAAGGCGGATTCAAAAAAATAACGAAGAAAACAAAACTTTTTTTGGTTCATATAAAAAAAACGGCAAGGAAGGAAAACTTGTCACAAAGAAAAAAAAATGAAAAAAAAAAAAGAGAGAGTAAAAAATACTGAACAACAGAACAGAACCATTTTTTTTTTTTTTTGAGGGAAAGGGGGAAAAAATATACAACACAATGTGCTTTGCATCCTACAGAGTCCGAAGCGGAAAAAAGTCCTTCGGGGAGGGAGGGCCAAAAAACAAAAAGAAAATTTAACTTGAAAAGACAAAAGCCCCGTTCATGACAGTGTACCTTGGGTACACCAATGTACCGGGTGGACCCCCCCCCACCATAGTCCTAGAAATTTTTTTATCAGGCGAACCAAAAGCCTCTCGTGGTCACACCTTGATCACAACCTACACTCTTGGAGGATGAATGTGCCTCTCGCACGCAGATTTTTGAAAGTGAAGTTGAAAGTGCAAACGTCTCGTCGGACGAAACACAATTCGGCGTTTTTTCGATTTTTTGACAAAAGAAAGAAGGTACAGTGGTTAAACGAAAGTTACGCCTAAACTAAAGGCGGAATTGAAATCACGGAAATTACTTTGGGTGGAATTTTTCTAAGGCGGGCATTTTTCTTGGGCGGAATTTTGTTTAACCACTGTAGTTTCCTGTGGTTCTCTCAAATCAAAGAAGAGAAAAAGTACAAAGACGTTTTATACAGATACAATGTAACATCATGTAGTATCCAATATTTGTTTATTTTGCTGCAAAAAAAAATGTGAAGAGAAGAAAAGATAAAAGAAAAAGGATAAAAAAGGCAATTGTTTCCGTACGAAAATGAATTGAGGAAGAAATGAAAATAATAATAAACCCCCGTGCCGTCTTTTTGTTTAGTTGGTACTGCTACCTACGTCATACACAAAAGATATTTTTTTGTCCTGAATCGGGCTGATACAAAAAAAATAGGTAAACAACAGACAGGAACTGAACGAAACTACAAAACACAGAGAAAAAAAAAAACAGCGATAAAAAGTTTCTTGTTTATGAATTTATTGTTTTTTTTTTTTTTGCACATCTCAAATCAAGAGAAAGCCGTAGGGTAAGATGATCCTAAGTTTCTCACTCACCACAGAAAGAAGCTCAGTGGGTGCAAAAAAAAAAAGTGTCACTTTGTCGTTCCCGGGTTCGTTCCCTCACCCTCCCCTTCTTGTAGTTATTTGATGCGTTGACGCTTCCACACACACTCATCCCACATTTTGGGAGGTGTTGCGGAGCACGGTTGGGTGAGTGAACGACGTTGACACTTTCCGCTCACAAAAAGTAGTGTGCGTTAAAAAAAAAAAACAAAAACTAACAAATAAGATGAGTATGCCTCAATGCACACAACACACACATCTAAAAAAAAAGAGAGGAACTCGAAAACAAAAACAAAAACAAAAACAAAACGAAAAAATCCCCCACCCCCCACCCTTCCCCTTCCCCTTCACCCACAAACACCCTCTCATTCCCCCCTATACAAAACCCTTCTGCTCTACCTGCCATCTTCCCCCCCACCCCACCCCCACCCCTTTTGACATTATCTATGAATTTCTATCCCGTAACCTTATTATGTCCCCTCCCTCCCTTCAATTCTTCCGAAGCCGCAAACCATTTTTTGGCCCCAAAAAAAAATCAAAACATTTTTTTTTTTTACACAATTTTTCAAGCCACGGTGTTGTCCTTAGGGTCATTTTGCTTTGAGGCAGCAGCCAGCCTTCAATCGTTGCGGATAGCAAATGAAAGAGGACTGGAAGAACGGTGCAAGACACACCCCCCCACACACAGGAAGACGGGTTTTGTGTCAGGGGGGAGGGATGTCTCGCTTGGAGGTGTGGTTGCTTTCCTTTTCGAAGGTGGAACCGTATTCTATTGAGTCTTGACGACAGAAAGCATGGCCTAACAATCCTTTAGGTCTTTCCCTTCTTCAAGGATGAATCCGGAGGTGACAGACCACATATTCTTGCATCTGCAAACAGACCAATCGAAGCTGCACTCTCGCGCTTTGTGTAAACCTATCGGAGTTCACCCCGTTTTCGCAATGTGCTTCGTGTGTCATCCTCGTCAACAAAAGCAACCCATTAAGAATGGGATCTTGTTCAAGCATGAACCACCATGGACTCATTGCATTACCTCCTTTGTGGCTACACAAAGGAGGCAATCCGCGCTTCCGTTGGCACTGCATTCCCCTCACCACCACCCCATGTGCACGCCCTTCGTATCCTCCCCTGTGGGCGTGCCCTCAAGAGGTGTGTACTGGAGAAGAGAAGAGTGTGGCCTCTTGTCTTCGGCGCCTCTGTGTTTTCTCAGGAGGAGACTGCCTGTGCACGCGCCTTCTTCCACGCGTTGCGTCTGTCCTGCAGCAGTGGAGACGGGCGGATGGGGCGTTGCGACGACGCTGTGGAGCCTGCCTCGGAGTGGGAGTCGCGCGGGACACTGCCGTCTGTGTGCGAGCGTACGGCGGCTGGTGTGAAGGAGGTGTTCTGCGCGTGTGGGAGCTGTGCCCGCGCCGCCAGCGTGGAGGTGCGTCCAAACGTCTGCGGCTCGCTGTGCATCTTGAGTGGCGTAGGGCTCTTCGGCAGCACGTCGAAGCGTTTGTCGTTCGGGCTCGTCGAGAACCTGCTCGGCACCGCTGCCGCCTCTACGCTCGCCCGCGGCACGGTGTAGCTCCCATTCCCCGACGTGCCCTCACGCATGCGGCGCCGGTTCTCCTCCTCCACTTTGATCTTCTTTTTGTTCGAAGGCTCCTCAGCACACTTCTTCACGTGAAGGTCCAACGCTGCCTCCTTCATGGCACGGCTGCAGTACGGACAGTTCTGCATGCCTTTTGGGATTGCGAGAGGCTGGCGAGAGGGGCTTTTGATGTTCGGTTTGCGGTATGGACGGGAATCGGACCTATGTGTTCCGGTCTGCGATCTGTCGCCTGCACCGTAGCTGTACGCTGTGGAGAGCCTTGAATGGGCGACGGATGAGTGTGTGGACGCAGGGGGCGAGGCGAACTTCGGCTTTGCAGCCATATTGTTCATGGACGGTGCAGGGCCTCCTCCGCTTGCGTTGGACTGTGAGGAGGACGTGCCAAAGCTGGTGTTGTGTCCTGTGGTCGGGGGGACTGCGTTGTGCTCACGTTCCCTGCGGTTGTCGTAGGACGGTGCAGAATAGCAGGAGGCGCTCCCCACGCTGGAGCGTGAGTAGAACGACCCGTTGAGGCCGCTGTTGCAGTCTGAAAAGCTTGAGTTGCGCACCCCTTGCCCGGTGCTGCTCCGCGAGCGCGACCCTGTGTTGTTGAAGGTCACCTTGCGCGAGGGGGAGCGGCTCTTCGACGGCCTGCTTGGCCCACTGCAGTACTCTTTGTGTTTCATCATGCGTTCAATCAGCATCCAGCTGCGGCCGCAGCGGTCGCACACATGCTGCGGTACATCGTTGCCTTCGGTGTCGTCGTTTGAGGCAGCGTCGTCTCGAGAGGAGGACTTCAAGAAGGTCAGACGCGCACTGCTGTCACTGCCTCCACCTCCACCACCTCGACCCACAAACACATCGTCGTGCCCAGCGCTCGCAGACCGCACTGCAGTGTCCTCCCTCCTGCGTTCCTCATGGCGTACCTCGCCCACAGTGTGCCGTGCGGGCACACCACGGCGTGGGTGTTCTGGGGAGAGTCTGGTCTCCCTTCGGGTGGTTGTGGCAGGTGTCGCATCCACCTTCCTCTGCAGTGCAGGGTTCGCAGGGCGCTCGTCGTTGCCAAAGCTTCCACGCCGGCCGCTGTTGTTCGTGCTTCTCCCTGATGCAGGAGGGCTTGCAGACGTCTCCGTGCCACTGTCCATAATAGACGCCAGGTAGTCAAGGCTTGTCACACCACCCTCAGGCACCGCTACTACATCTTCTTCACCTCTCTGCGCCTGCGGCGGGCGGGAGAACCCACCCCCCCACGAGGTGCTTGGCGCAGGCGTGCTCTGGGTCCGCATCGCAGAGGAGGCTGCTGCGTGTGGCCCGGCCAGCTCCTGTGGTCCTGGGGAGGGGAGGGGGGAGGTTTGCTGCGATTCTTGCCCGCTGTTGCCTCCAGAGAGCTTTGCTGTGAGCCAGGAGGGGGGCGGCACCACAAGCCCTGAGAGGTCCGTTGCTGCGGCAGAGCTGCGTGGGGAGCGCACGCTGGCGAGGCCTGTAGGGACAGCACCTCCTCCTCCTCCTGCCCCTGCTCCCCCCTGCTTCACCGGAGACCGCTCCCGTTGTGCCGCAGCCCCAGGCCGTTCGCTCATCCTGCGTACCGGGGAGCGTTCTCTTGTTGGTTGGGGTGCTCTGTCATTCGCCCCAGGCGCTTCACTCATCTTGCGTACTGGGGAACGCTCGCGTACAGCATGTGGCGGTGCAGGTGGGCCTTCGCTCATTCTACGGATGGGAGAACGTTCCCGTTGGTGCATCGAAGGCGGGCCTTCGCTCATGCGTGCGCCCCGCAGCGGTAGTGTGGTTGGCGACACCGCGTCAGGTCTGTTCGGCGTCACGCCTCCTTTATTCGCAGGCGACACAGAAGGGCTGCGGCCGACGTTCACAATACTCAGCTCCGCCGGCACCGCAGCATCGCGGTCAGCCCCCAACGGAGGGCTTCTCGGGGAGACGCAGGCAGACCGCGGAGGCCCTGGAGGATACGCTGTGCTCTTTACCTTTGGCTTGGAGGCAGGAGGGGGTACGTTCTGTGTGTCGGTGTAGGACGGAGGGTGCGAGGAGGAGACGCGGGCTGGGGTTGAGCGGCGGGGCTTGGTTTCCTCGGGGGTGGGTGTCGGGTCAGGGTCGGGGGTCAGCTCGTGGGTGACGTGGAATGCGCGGGCGACGGATTGACCGACAGTCTTGCCATCAAGGCTGACGCACACTGCACGGATAAGGCTCTCCCCACCGCGAAGGGAGCGCAGCGGGATCGGCCGTTCGTACACCAGCGTGCTCTGCGGCGCCTCGTTGCTCTCCGTTGCCGCCACAGCAGCCGGCGTGCTGTAGTCCGTCGTGTACAAAATTTTGCACCCAGTAGCATCCCTCAACGTGAGGTGAACGCACGTCTCCGGCATGCACTGTCCTCCATCAGGGTAAAACGTGGGTGTAGGTAGTGCAGGCATTTTTGGTTGGGAAAAAATATTGGGGGCTCCCTAGACAACAAGGGGAGAGAGAAGGATACTCAGGATTGTGTGGTTGACATCCTGTGTGGGGATATTTGGAGGGAGGAAGGCGAGAGAGGGGGAGGAGGAGGGAGGGCATTTGAGTAGCAGTGTGACAACGGGGTAGGAACAATTCGGGTTTTTTTTTGAAGATCCGGTCTCACCAGGTTCTGGTGTTTGACCACAAAAAAAATGTTTCACACTCCATCAAAAAACACACAACCACCGACTGCAAGCACACTGACGAGAAGATTCAAGTTGGCACCGGTAGTTGTGTCATAAAACAAAAGGTTAAGCACCTCATCACATTAGGGAGAGAGCAGGTTTAGTTGCCATTTCCAATAATAGTGAATTGGTGCAAACAAACAAAAAGCAACAAAAACAACAACACAAACAGGGGGAGCTCAGAAAGGGTTAGCGTAGGTGTATCTCTGCTCCGTTAGCCCTCTTTGTACAATAAAAGATGGTTTGCAGAAAACAACGCAACCAAATAGGTGTTTCGTCACCAGGGCAATTCTCTCGGTGAAAACAATTGGAGACCCAAGTCAAATAAGTCTGTGTGATGTGGGGTCCGGTTGGAGGGAAATCAATATCACATTCCCAGCGGGTGGTAGTCCTCCACCTGTGTGAGAGGCTTTGTGAACCTGTTGCAGATGATGAAGGCGAGCCAGCCTGCAAGGACTGCTGTGTGCCCCCACAGGAGTGCACGCACACGTGGGTGGCGCAGGACGGACGGACTTGCAAAGGCGGCAGCAGAGACCTTGCTTCTTAGCGCCTCGAGGACAAGGTGGACGTCGTCCTGCAGGGCCTCTGATGCATACTGCAGGTTGCTCCCATCGCGGCGCACACACTCCAACATAAAGGCACGGTTCGCAAAGAGAGTCTTGTGTTTGTGTATCTCCAGGATGCTTCTGTGCAGTGCGGTGGGGGCCGTGGCAATGGCCTTCGTCACGACGTCGGCATCGCACCACAATCTGTCGCCAATGAGAGAGACGTCCAGCCTGTCGTTGGCTCCCTCTAGGTCCAGGCATGCCATGATGAAGTCTTTGCTCTCACGCAGCTGCAGCGGTACCAGCTCCAGGGTGCTCATGTCGTTGCCCACACAGGCAAGTGCTACCTTAAACTTCCGCCTCACCTTTTCGCCAGCCTGCGTCATGACCGTCCTCCCACCCAAGGCAGGAAGCAATCTCATCACCAAACCCGTGTGTGCCCAGGCCGAGGAACACAGCTCATCCTTCCACATGTGTTTGTTTTTGTCATTGATGCATGCGAGAATGAAGTTCGGGTTTGTCCGCAGAGTTGATGAAAGACGTTCGAACACAGACCACTCCTTGCGCACAGCCTTCACGGCAAAGCGGTAGCTGTCTCTGATCGGCCCTGCATACTGTATGGTGTCCTCGTTCTGAGTAATGCAGCACAGCACAACCTCTGGGTCGTTCTGCAGTGCCTCACTCGCGTGACTCAGGTTACGAGCCCACCCACGCATTGCAAGCATCGCGACACGCTTGCAGTTGCGCAGTGCTGCACTCGCATACTCAAAGCTGTGTGGATCCTTGAGAACTGCTGCCGTCACGATGTCAAGGTTGTTCCTCAATGCCCTACTTGCATGCTCCAGTGATCCACTGCACTTCGTCACAACCTCGAGCATCGTGTTGTAGTCTCCTCTGACCCCAGCCCCTGCGTGCTGTATGTATGCACGTGTGCTGTAGTGGTCTGTGCGTTCGTTCCTCACAACGAGGAGGAACAAAGCAGGGTCGTTCTGCAGACGCACACTTGCGTTGACGAACCAGCTTGGATGCTTCGTGATTGCCTTCATCATGAAGTCCCTGTTCCCAAGGAGCTCCGGGCTGAGGGGCGGTACCTCACGTCCCGCAGGGTGCTCGATAAGGGCTGCGGCAATGTCGGGGTCGTCACGCAACTCCTGCGATGCGTACTGCATGGCGACTGGGTTCTGCTGCACTGCAGACAAGATGAACGCACGGTCGGACAGCACTGCAAACCCAGCGTACGACAGACACTTAACATCCTTCTTGGCAAGAGGTGCCACAATAGACACATCATTCCGCACCTCAGCGCTTGCATACTGAAGTGCCTGCGGGTGTTCAGGAAGAACACTGTGCACAATGTCCGTCGTGTGGAGAAGTGTTCTGTCTGCGTACTGGAGGGAGTCCCAATTCTGTGCCACGGCAGCACGCACAATGTCGATGTTGTTTTGCAGATCGCTGCAGGCGTACTGCAGGGAATGGCCATCGGTGGTGACTGCAAGGAGGACAAGGCTGTGGTCGCGCCGCAGCCGAGGGGATGCGAACACCAGTGCAGTGTTGTACATTTTGGACACTGTGACAGCAGCCTCGACCACGGCCCTGTCGTCGCACAGGTTCGGAGAGGCATAACGAAGGTACGACCCGTCATGGTGCACACAGCTCAGAACAACGTCGCGGTCCGCCTGCAGACGCTTGGAGACGTATCTGATCACATCCGGCCTCGCAAGAGAGAGAATAAACGCCTTGTCGTCAAGCAGATACGTCCCCAGGTAGTCGAGATCACACGAATCCTCAACCGCCTCTCTCGCAAGCGTCTCGCATTTCCGCAAACGTGGGCTCGCGTACAAAAACCCTGCGCACGAGTGCTGCACAGCGGCCAACACAATGTCATAAGTATCCTGCAGTGCGGGTGATGCGTACTCCAGGTCAGAGCCCTGCGTCGACACCGCCTTCTTCACAAACTCGAAGTCGTCCCGCAGTGCAGGTGATGCAAATTTAAGGTCGTTGCGCTGTGCTGCTGCCGCTGTTTCTGCTCCTGCTGCTTCGGCTGCACGGCACAGCTCTGTGTCGCTGCGCAGTGCGGCAGAAGCCTCCCACAGGTTTGCACCCTTCTGTACTGCGAACAGCACAAACGCGTGGTTGTCCCGCAACGTGGCGCTACAACTACGGAAGTTGTAAGCTGACCCCTCGACAGCCAACTTCGCAACGTCCTCATCGGCTTTCCACTGCTCCTCCAAGTAATAAAATACGTCTGCATTTTCGCGCACGGCAGACATAATGAAACCTTTGTCCTGGCACAGCGTCTCGCCATAATACCCTGCAACCTCCGGGCACTCAATACTGCACTGCAGAGCAAGCTCAGGATCGTCGCGGACACTGTTGCAGGCGTAGCAGAAGGCATCTTTGGAGGAGGCTATCGCCGCCATCACGAGGTCTCTGTCCGACTGCAAGGACTCATCCACGTACTTCAGATTTTCATAGTTTTTCCCCACACACGAGATAGCAAAGTCTTTGTCCTTCTTCAGGTCTTCAGACGCATACTTCAGCGATCTAGCCGCTGCCACCACGAATTGGTCACCTCTCACTTCGTCAGAGAAGGCACGAAGGGTGTTGGACCACATGCGCACACATCGCATGGCAAGCCCACGGTCTGCACGAAGTGCTTCTGGCAGCCATGTGGGCTCCCAGACACCACCTTTCACTGCAGCAGTGAAGATCTCTTGGTCCGCACGCACCTCTTCTGCAGCATACTGGATGGCCGATGCGCAGCGCTGCACACTGGCCAGCACGATCACCGGGCACTTCTTCAGCTCCTCGCTCGCGTACTCAAGCATCGCCCCGTCGCGCTTCACACACGCAAACACCGTATCACGGTCCGACCTGAGGTCCTCACAGCAATCCCACGATAGACACAGGCCATGCGTTGCGGTGAGCACTGCCCAACGGAAGTCTTTGTCGTTCCAAGCGGATGGGTGCGCAGTTTTGAAGATGCGTCGTGTGGATGTGAGGTGCTCAACAATGGTTGGGTGGGTTTGCACTTCGGGGGGCAGGTGTCGGAACTCTGTTCTGTTGGACTGCAGGGCAGCAAGGGCACAGGGGATGTCTCTTTGCACGCTGTCTGGGAGGTCTGTGTAGCTTCGTGTTCCGTTGCGGATGTGTTCCACGAAGACATCCATGGACACCACAACGTCCACAACGGACGCATGCGTCAAGCAGCTTGCAGCAGACACAAGCTCCTCATCGTCGCCAATGCTGACCCCGTCCATATGCAGCTCCACATGCTCCGCGTCACACCCAAACTCCTGCGCAGCGTTCCCACGGAACTGCCCGATGGTATCAAACTCACCCACCTCAACACCCACCTCCTCTGACGTCAGCGCATAGCGTAGGTACACCTCCATAGTGCAGGGTTCATCTGTGTGGGAGTAGGGGCGGGGTGGGGTGGGGATCAGGGAGGACATGAGAGGTTCGTGTGTTGGCGTTCATTGTTCAGATGAAGGAAAGGGAGCAAACGATGACTGCGACTCGCTTCTTGTGCTTATTGGCATTGCGATGAAGGGTTCGCATTGGTCCTAACGGAGTGCGTCACGCGGTGCTGCACCCCAGTGGTGTCTTCGTCATAGCGGGTATCAATGCGTGCACGAGACGTCAGCAAGACAGGCGTGATGTAGATACTATAGTGTGGGGAAAGAAACAACACCTGTTAGTGGGTGAACAATCCAACCCTTAGACAATTCTGCTTGTCTAGGCTAGGAAGAGCCGACATCGAAGGAACAAAGCACATATCTGTTTTCTTTTATTTTATAACGTATTCATATGGTCGATGATGGGGTGTAGTCGCAAGAAAAAAACACAAAACAAATATAAACACAATCATCACGAAGAGGACACCACAAGAATCCTTCTGCACTGAATACCATGAAACAGTATAACCCTCCACTGATGAATGGCAGGTCACAAGTTTTCAAAAAAAAAAAAAAAAAACAGTGGTGGCTTGCATAGGTGGCAACTACACTATTCCAAAAATTCTTCAAAAAAAATAAAATACATAAATAATGGGTGCTGCTGTGTTCGGTGTGCTACACCAAAAAGCGGATTGCGAAAAAGCTGTTCTTTTTACTGTAGACACACCTCAACGGATCGTTCTTCATAAAACCTGAAATGCTCCGTTGACTCTGAACAACATGGGTGGGGGGGGCAACATGGGAATCATCTCGCAAAAAAGTAAAACAAAAAGTAGAAATACACAGCCCTCTCACAGTGTATCAATATATGTATCAGTTGCACTTCTTCAAAATTCATGAAGAGAAGGGAAAAAAAAAAGTGAAGTGTACCTCCCAGCTGACCCACGTACGATGCCAGCTGGGTGAAAAAAAACGGACACTGCAATGAGCACCTGCCCCCTACGGTCTTCACCATTCATAGAATATGTATACAGTACGCTTCAAATAGAATTAGAGCAGTTGAGTCGCCAGTAATAGAAGTGTAATTAGAGTCTTTAAAACTCTATCTGGGCTCTCTGATTAGATCGTAATAACCGTATTCGGTACAAAAAAATTATCGACCGTAATATTCCTATTACGACCTTTCAGGATTGTTCTGGAAGTTCGACCTTTTGTACAATCCATAATTTTTGTACGAATATGGTGTGATTCAGGGGGGGTACGGACAACCCACGGGGGAAACCACGGAGAATCCGTTTGGGGATCACACCAGAATACGGTAAATTCCAATAAGAGGTACACATCAACCAAACTACAGGTAGTTCGAGTCCAATTATTCCCTCTAACTTACTCTAAGTAAAGACGAGGCGGCTCTCATTAAATGGAGTCATAACTGACGCGGCCCAAATTTCAGACCCTAATTCCACTCTTGCTAATTGGAGCGCACTGTATACAGTATATGATGTCTTCCGTAGGGGACCACGAATCGCACCTCCTAGAACCTTTAGACACACGTATCGTAGACTATGAACGTAACCAGAGAAAATAGAAGTACAAAGAGATAGGAAATCCCTTCAAAAAAAAAAGTGTCACTTGTCGTTCCCTCACCCCCCTTCTTGTAGTTGTTTGATGCGTTGACGCTTCCACACACACTAAAAATTACCTGTTGGTTGGTGGTGTTGCGGAGCACGGTTGGGTGAGTGAACGACGTGACACTTTCCGCTCACAAAGTAGTGTGCGTAAAAAAAAAAAGCTGGGACCACCTAGTCATCTCTTGTTTTTGAAAACTTTTTTTTACCATTCCTTTTTTAGGGAATGGAGCAATGTACGGTTCCTGTAAGCTCCAAGAAAAATGGAGTCGGGCGGGGCTTAATAGGAAGTTTGCCTTTCCTAAACGTGGAAAAAGAGGGGTCATCACTCACCTATATTGAAATACCAATTGCTTACCAATGGTACACTCCAATACTGTTGCCCCCTCCTTTTTCTTTTTCTTTTTGTTCTTTTTGTTGTATTTTTGAAAAATTTCTTCCCATTCCTTTAGGGAACGGAGCAGGCACGGTCCTGGAAGCTCCAAGAACATGGAGACGACGGGCTGCAGAGGAAGTTGCCCTTCCCCCTTTGTTTTTGTCCCTTTTAAACGTGCACACACAACAACCAGTGTTTCCGCGACCCAAAAATCGGACGAAGTTCGTCCGGTAGAAAAAAAAAAACCTGCCGGACGAAGTTCGTCCGGGGAGTGGGAAAAATGGGTGGGGAGAGGGCCCGGGGTACATTGTAAAGTGGACGAGGTGGGGTGCGGCCCCGCAGGGGACGCACCCCACCCCGTATAGAAACTCGACTCTTACAGTCGCCAACTGATCTTGATTACTCGACTAGAAAAAGGGGGGGAAGATTATTTTCGTTGAACGCAGCTCCATTACAGACATAGTGTGGGGGTGGGCGAGGGGGTGGGTGAGAAGGTGGTATGTTAGTGGGGGAACGATTCAAGAAAAATGAGCGTAGGCTTAACAATTTTTCGTTGAACGCAGCCAAAAACAGTGTATGAGATCTGAATTTTGGCGCAAGTGATTTTTAAAGGGGAGGAGAAAATAGTCGGTATCAGGCGATTAAACGTTGGCTTTATTACTCGAGTTTCTAATAACACTACGTGTAAGGAAAAAAATAAAGGCCTCCCCTCTTTGGCGTCGCGCAGATCTGCGGCCGCACTTATGGTGTCCCCCTCTATCATTCCCCTGGCATCCCCTGTCCCCCACCTACCCCACTCCCTACTGAAATCACCAAACAGAATTTGAGTTGACGGTCTTGAAAACACTTCGCTGGCTGGTGTGTCAACCGGTCTGTGTATGGTTTGCAGGTAACGCTCTACGTATACGATACACACAACGCTATGCATAAGCGATACCGTTCGTGTGCACCTAAAGAATGCTACGAGTTTAACGCCATCGCGTGTACGCAACACCTGCGCCGCTGAGACACTTCGCTGGCTCGTGTGGTTGTGATAACGCAACGGTCTTCGTATACGATACACACAACGCTATGTATATGCGAGTATACACGCGTTAACCGTATCGTGTGGTTACCAAATGCAGCCCACCTTCGGTGGGCTGCTGCAACTCGTGCCGTGTGTGCCCCACGCATGGTTCTCACAGCTCGCTGGTACGTTTCCCAAGCCGCAAACCCGGTTACCTGCCTGAAAAACCGGGGTTTTGGCCAAAACACCTGTTTTGCCTGCAAAACCCTGCGCCACCCATTACTCATTCAACCACCACCCGCCACGCTAGTATCTCGTAACGTGAGTTTCTCACCTGTTGTGTCTCACGAAAGACCGTGAGGCGAGACAACTCCGCCGGAGGCTCGACCTGTATTGTGTTAAGCACTAGTAAAAAAAATTTTTTTGGGGGGAAAAAAAACTCGTCCGCCCCCTTCGAAAACACCGGAAGAACGCGGAAACCCTGACAACAACTGGCAAAAAAAAAAAAGGGGGGGAGGTGTCGTCACTCACCTTGTATCATCATTGGAATAGCAGTGCTTACCAATGGTACACTCTGATACTGTTGCCCCCAGATTTTTTGAAAACTTGGTTGTATTAGTGTAGCCACCCTAGAGTGTGCTCCACTATTGATTTTTTTTTCTCTTCGTTCTAGAAAGAACCTGAGTGAGACTCAGAGAGGGCAATATCATGAAAAACATAACATAGACACTCCGTGAGCAACTGTCCCAACGGTATACACCAATGAAAGAATATGGGGTTCTTCGTCAGGGGGTAACGACTAACACACGCATCACAGTTAACAGAAGTAATTTCATCATGCAATCAATAAATTGATAGTAATGGTGAGGGATCAACAAAAATGTTCCCATCTTTTTGTGGTGTATGTTTTGCAAAACGTAGAAAAGAAAAGTAAAATGCTTCGTGCACAAGTTGAAACTTCAGTAGATTGGTTTCTGACATTAACCCTGTTTCAGTCCTAAGAATCATACCCCAACAAAGACATAGACACTCCGCCATGAGCAACTGTCCCAACGGTATACACCAATGAAAGAATATGGGGTTCTTCATCAGGGGGTAACGACTAACACACGCATCACAGTTAACAGAACCAGATAACAGAAGTGTAAAAAAATATTGAGAAACAGATTGGTCTGATTGTTGATCCCCCCCCTGGGCCCTGAAGGCTCGATTTTTTTTTCCACGTGAAAAAGATGTTGAGTTTTCAAAAAATCTCGTGAATTAGGGGTGGAATAAAGAAATATAATTCACCCTTTAAATTAATTCAGAGAGAACCGTGGGTAAGATTCAGAGGTAACCATATCAGAGTCGTCTGCAGCGCAGGAGGGTACGTACATCCGCAGGAGGCCGCTGTGCGCGGACAGACGTTGAATGGTGGAGTGCAGGTGTTCTGTGTGGTCCAGTGTTTTCGCTACAGTGCCGTCCTTCAGGTACTGCCGCACAGCCAAGTTGTAGTCGTCCCATTCCTTCTTCTCGCCAACAGCGTACATCCACTCCGTCACGGTCACGGGGCCCTTCTCCTTGTCAATAAGCAGCTCAGCCACAACCTCGTCTTCGGAGTCCTCAGCCACACGCACCTTGCACGGAATCAGACGCAGGTTGTGTTCGCACTCAGCATCGCTGAAGCACAGACGGTTGCACAGCACATCACATCCAAACACACGTCCCGCACGTTCTATCCCAAGCACGTCACGCACGAGAGCACCCACCATGCTGAAGCGACGCATCACCTCACAACCCATATCACCGCGCAGCACACTGCCAGTCGCCACAGCCATGTTGATCTGTGAAGGGAAGACGCTGCCAAGGACGGCTGCGGCGTGCAGGGAGGAGCTGGCGTGTGAGGCACATTTCTTCGACGTGTTGAAGGAGCAGTGTATCTTGTCCCCAACGAAGACGTCGACCATGCCGCGCCGTCTCTCCACTGCGCTAAGCGTCTCCAAGAGCATGGTCGTGAAGAGCTGCGAGAACGACGCCACGTCGTCCTTCAGTGTTGCTAACGTGATTTTGATGTTTATTGCCAACAGCGTTGCTGTGATATACGACAAGACAAGAGGAGGCGCCCGCCTGTTCGCGATGGCCATGCTCCCCAGTGACGACACTTCGGCGGAGGTGCCGGTGCGCGACACGCCGCTAGCCTCAGATAAGTCCTTGTCCGAATCGGCAAACGGCAGACACGTCTTCGGGAGGTACGCCTTGTACACACGCAGGTTCTCCTCCAGCGATCGCAGCGCAAAGGCCATCTCAATAGGAAGCTCGCCACCGTGCTCCGCAAGCAGCTCAGCCACCCTCTCCACGTCGTACCCTGCGAGGAGCGACGCAATCTCCTGCACGGTGTTGATCGTCCGCTCCATCGTTGCCTGCTCCTTCCTCACCTCGCGTGCGAAGTTACGCGTTGCGACAAAGTCCACCACGAAGACCAGGATCGGTGCAATGAGGTTCCTTGCTGCCTTGTCCAAGCCTATCGCACAGGGTGTCTTGTCGCACTGCGAGAGTGACTCAAAGTAAGCACGTCGCCCATTTGGACCTTCTTGGCTTGTTGTGCCTGGCATGTCAAGAATACCGAACCTGAGAATCTGTTCGAACCCCATGACAACAAGCCATATCACAACACCGAAGACAACAACGACTGTGTACCTATCAGGCAAACGCAGCACCAGCATGTAGTCAACCGCGAGCACAAGCAGTGGCCACACTGTAATCCCGTTCCCACGCCCCACGACGTCGTACATCAAGCAAGTCACGATGGACATTATAATCACAACAGGCGCAGCTACCTTCATACGCCCCCCCAACAGCATGTATACCAACGCGCAGGTTTGTATGACCAAGTTTACAGTGATCCCTGCCGTAACAAGCCAGCTGACGCCTGTCTTCACGTAGTACAACGTGAGCGGGAGGCACACACACACGACACAAACAATCAGAAACATCACAAACAACTTCGCTTCCCTCTGCTCACGCTCTGTCATGCCGTCTTTGTAGACATATCGGTCGAGACATGCGCAGGGCATTTCTACACTTGACACTAAGACACTATCTGTCTGGAGAGGGGTGGTGTACAGTGGCTCATTACACTGGCGAATCAAACATCAGGAGAAAAAAACTGGGGGTGTGGGGGTTGAACGCTACATCGATGACAGCAATTTATGTTGTTTTTTTAAAATAAATTGTAGTAGTGTAGTTGCCTCGGTTGTGTATCCACAGTTGTGCAAAATCTCCACTTTTTTTCTCTGCAGGAATAACCTGCACCCTACCAGATACATCGATGGAGAAAACGACCCCACTCTAAGCAGGATGTCAAGACAAGGCTAGAAAGGTTTCCCTCCCTCCCCTCCCGAAAAAAAAAAACTCCCTTTTTTTTCTCACTTTCCGAACACAGCTTTGAGAATATCTGCGTGCGGGTTGTGTATACGGGGCCCTTCTCCTTCCGTCTTTGTCCATATACTGCTCCGTCTGTTGCGAAGAACTTCCGATCTGAAGTGCCGTTCTGGGTGCGCACTGAGGTAGCCCATGCCGTGGTAAGGGAGGAGGCTGTGTTTGCCTCCCCCCCAGACTTTGCCTTCGAATGGGTCGAGCAGGGGGACGTCGTCGCCGAACCAGAACTCTGTAAGCTGCACAGCGTCGCTGCGGGATCGGAGGTACTCCTGCAGGCCACGGTCGTTGAATGCCGGCATGTCGTTCGTACGCTCCTTCAACACCGGTCGTGTGAATTCTGCGAACAAAGTCGCAGTTTTGTCACCTTCCATGACTTCAGACCAGCTCCGCACCACGCGGCATTTCAGCTCCCTCTGAAAATACGTAGTGACCTCGCGGAACGTCATGCTCCCGTGTCCATGTGGGCGGAGGCGGGCGAAAGGAAAGTTGGTAAGCGTATTCTTCAGCGCATCGCGGTCCAGCTTTTCCTGTTGTTTCATATACGTTTTGGCCACAGTTTTCTCGGTTTTTTTGCTGAGCTCGCGGGTCGATGTCGCGGCCTTGCCGCCCATCCCATTCAGATGGATGGTATGATGTGTATTCACTTTGGCTCTCTCTTCGATGCTTTTGAAGCGCGCGGACCGTTCTACACCTGCCTCGTTTGCGGTGATCATACGCTTCTGCAGGTCGACCTGATGAAGCCCTTTCGCCATAAGCGAGTAGTCAATAAGCATTGCCTGGTCCTTCAACCGGATTAGCAGGTTTCGAAAGCGGCTGACGACGTGCCGCGCGATCCACGTAGGGTTGCTCCTGAAGTATCGGTCCTTCGGCCCCTTTGCAACAATGAACGTTTCAAAGTCGACATTCGCGTTGGTCGACAACGTGCCAACCTCTGGACGCACGATAATCCCTTTCTTCGTTTTCTCCTCTGATTTGCTGGCATCGGCCATCAGACCTGCCAGCGTTTTGTTCGACCACTTTGGTGCACGGCGCATCCTACTGTCCAATTCACAGAACGAAGGGTGGGGGGGGAGTGAAGCAGACAGACCTATACGGGGAGATGTGGCCATGCGTCGTCTTGGCTTAGGGAGGGAGGGTGATTTGCCTGCGCTGCGTGACCCCATCAGGGGTGCGGTTAAGGGATTGCTCTGGGTTTGGGAGAATGTGGATTCGTTGTTGTGTGCGGCGCGGTGTTGTGGGTTGAAATTGGGTTTGTTAGAGATAGGGGGATGGTCGGCAACAGCTTTGCTGGCAACAGCGCGTCGTATCGAAGCCATGTGTGAGTATTGAAAGAGCCTTTGGTTGAAGGGGTAGATGCCACCAGAGGGTTGAGCTTCCAAGTGCGCTTCTCAAAAGAACAAAAAAAAAAATGTGTTGATGAAGAGAAACAACGACGACACAAAGAGTCAACCTCAGTCTGTCTCAAAAAAATCACCGCAGATTTTGCTCTGTGTTCAGTTATCGCATAGTGTTTTTTGAATTATTATTTTTTTGCTGGAATATGGAGGGAAGTGTGAAGGGGAGGGAGGAGGAGGAGGAGGAGGGAGTGTGGGTAAAAAAAAAAAATCGTGCTTTTTTTTGTGTTTTCTTATCAGATTTTTTCAATTCCCTTCCGCGCCCCCCACGCTCCCCCCCTTTTTTTGTTGTGTGTTGAGTGTGTGTGTCCCGAAAAAAAATGGGGGGGGTACACTTCTTTTTTTGGATCCTTTTTATTTTTTGATATTTTTTGTTGGATTTTTGTTGTAGCTGCCGAAGAGACAGTCTTCACTGTTTTTTTTTGTTTTTTTTTTTTGTAGTTTCGACAATCACCTGTCCGAGGACGGGTTCTGTACACAAAGTCGTAGTTTTTTTTTTGTTTGAAACATACCTTTCTCAACTGCAGTCACAGTCAGACACAACTACAAAAAAAGGGTGGGGGAAAAAAAGAGAACAAAAAAATAAATAAATAAAAGTCCACAAGCAAGATGTAGGCGTGGAATCTTAGAAGGGGGGGGGGAACATAAAACAGTCACATCCTACCTGCCTTGAACAGGCGATCATGTGATATCAGAAAGCATCAGAAAAGGGAAAAAAAAAGGACATCTCTCTCGTTTTATTTTTTGTTGTGTCGACACGACAATCAATTGTGTTTTTTTTTTTTTGAAAACTTGGTTGTATTAGTGTAGACATCCGAGGATGAACTCCACTATACAAAAACGCTGTTAAGCAACCGCTGATGATTTTCTTTTTCTCGATTACCTACAGTAGGGCAGCAAAACTTGGACACATCTTAGCCCCAGTGGGTCCCCCCTCCACACGACACAAAAAAAATTTCCCCTTTTTTGCTGATAAATTTGAAACATCGTGGGGGGGCTTTTTATTGCCGTATGGGAGAACGAGAAAAAAAAACTTTCCTTTTTCTTTTCTTTGTTTTTGTATCGCACCAAGAAGGCGGGGGTCACTACTCAAATGTCACCCCAAGACTTCATCCCTCCCCAAAAAAAAAATCATTTCTTTTGTTCGAGTGAAGCACCGTAGGACAAAATGCAGAAAGCAAATTGGAACCTGCACAAAATAGAAAAGTACTTTTTCTTCGTCTTCTTTTTTTTGAAAACTTGGTTTTATTGTATTCGCTGCCACAAGCTGTCTGCTTCTGTGCCACACACAAGCATCTGTCCAATCACGTACACCCCCTTTTTTTTGGTACACACACCTGAGCTATGTTCCAATAGAAGGAAATACCCAGATTTGCTTTCAACACACACACCCCATAAACAAAAAAAGTATCAAAAAAAAAAACCTGAATTTTCTAAACGACCACTTTGTCCCCCCCCGAAGGGGGAAGAAAGTCAGATTTTTTCCTGTAGAGTGCGTTGTGCACCTTAAAAAAGAAATATATAAAAAAAAAACGATGAACTGAGTCACCTGCAAAAAAAATTAAAGCAATTTATTATCAAAAATCCAAAAAAAAAAAAAAATTCGGGGTTCAAATATAACATTTTTTGTGAGAGGCAAGCACGGACGGATTTAAAAAAAAAAAAAAAAAGGAAATCAGGGTGGGGGAAAAAGACTTGACAGGTGAGCGTGGAGCTCAGAGAGAGCACGTAAACAACGAGAACATCTTTTTTTTAAAAAAAGGGAAGGGAAAGGGACGTAGACACTTTGCAAAAAGTTTCTATTTTTTTTACTTTTTTAGTTTAATCTGGTAACGGTCACCTCCCTTCTCCGTTTTGTGGACATTTATTAGTACTCCCACCTGATTTTTGCCTGCAATTTAGTGGATTCTGGTGGAGTTAAAAGTGTTTAATAATACCACCGAAACACCACCAAATTTCAGGAAAAATCAGGTGGTACTAGAGCCGACACCCTTGGATGTACGTACGGCACTACTTTTTGAAGTCTCTGTTCACACCCACTCAATATATTTTGTATGTGACAGTGTGTGTTTTTTTGGAATTTTTTTTTTTTGGGAATAAAAAAGGAGAAGTTGAAAGTGACACAAACGTCTCGTTCAATCGGCGGACGCAGGGCACTGGCAATTAAAAAAGAAAACACAAATCATCTGCTGTGACACCCTCGTCCCAGATTCTGGGCAACGGGTGGGGATCGTTTGTATACCCTTGTACCCATATAATACGGAAAAAGTTTTGCAAAATGTATCCAATTCGTGCTTGGTCACATTGGTCCGTTTCTTTTCTGTCCCTCTTCGTCGACACACACGAAAAAATTGTTTTGAAAAAATAAAATAAAAAAAGGGAAATGTTCTCAGGATTTTTTGCTGCTTTTTTTTTGAAAATATTTTTTGCTTGTTTTTTGTGGGGGAATATTGCTACTCTTTGTGCAATCTCCGCTGTTCTGTTTTCTGTTTTTTTTTTTTTTTTTGTGTTTTTTTTTTTATATTTTTTTTTTTGCATATTTTTTTGGGGGCTTTTTTTTGGGGGAAGAAAAACACTTTGCAAGCTTTTTGAATGCACATCCATTACATCCATTTGAAGAATAAATAAAAAGTGAGGGGCAGGCACGGAGGGAGAGCAACATAACGTAATGTACTCTGCGGCTCGCCTATAGGGTTGGGAAAGGGGTTCTGGAAAGGGGGGGGTGTGTGGGTGGTGGATGTATTGTGATAATTGACCCATAATACACGATACACAATACAGCTTAAAGTCTTTGCATTTTGTTTGTTATGTATTGTGCTTTGGGTCAGGCTATATCACCATACAGCCACTCCAGTGTGGGTGGAAAACCTTTTATTTTTGTACAATGACCTGCGTTCTCCCCGCTCTCCCTTCAGCATTAAGTGTTCACACAGTTGTTTTATTTTGCGGTACTTTGTATATTACACTAAGGTGCCACGTTGTCGTTCACTCATCTTGTAGTTGTTTGATACGTTGACGCTTCAAACTCACCTTTTAGGTGGTGGTGTTGCGGAGCAAAGTTGGGGTGAGGTGAACGACGTTGACACTTTCCGCTCACAAAAGTAGTGTGCGTACGGACCCCCCAACCCAGTCCGAACCTCCATTTCGTGGTTTACATCTAATGAACACCTCTATGCAATGGAGAAGAGATTACGCAAAATAGTACATACAAAAAGGAGGGGGGTATGGACACACGACAGTGAAAGTAAATGACCTGACTTTGTGGTTTTTATTTTTTGTGGTTTTACTGTTGTAAGCCACAAAAGTAACACCCAACAAACCAACTCACTTACTCCACCGTCATGCAGGGTGTATTTTCTCTCTGTTTTTGAATTCGTTCAAAAAAAAATTTTTTTTTTTGGAAGTTTGAAATGTGCTACCTCTTGTGAGACAGAACGTCCTCTCTTTTTTTCTTTGTGCTGATATCGTCGTCCCCCCTCGAAAGAAAATAATAGTTCAGTTGAAAGCCACGAAGCACATTACCGTTGTTTGTATTGGCAACAATATCTCCCTGGTCTTTCTTTTTCTAGTGTGGTTTCTTTTCTTTTTTTTTTGTATGATCTGGGTTCGGGTAAACGGGGGGGAAGGGGGAGCCTTCAAGGGGGAGGGGCATTTCTTACCTATAGGGAGATGTAGAGAGAGAGAAAAATTTTTTTTTGTAAGATAAAAACCTCATCCCGTGCTCAGCCAACCAAAAAAGGAAATCAGCAAAGAAAAAGACTTAAAATTGAATAAAGTGCACACTCTCCTTTAGTTGTCTTGGCACAACAACAACAACAATCTGAACTATCGAACACATTGCAAAACTCTCCCCCCTTCCACTCTCCCCGTTTTTTAAAAAAGATAATTTCTCATCAAAAAACAACAAAACGGACGCAAAAAAAAGGAGGAAGTTTTTTTTTACCGTGCTACACCTCCCACCTGATTTTTTACCCCGCGTACAGGATAGGACCGTATAGGCGCGTATACGGTCCGATCCTGTACGCTCCTATATGCGGGGGTAAAAATCAGGTGGACCTCTAATAAATGAATGTCACAGAAAAAGAGGGGAAAAATAGGAAAAAAAATGAACACAAAAAAAAAAAAGTTGGAAATAATAGATGAAACTAAAAGCCTCTTATTGCAAAAGTCATCTAACAAAAAAAAGAAATTGCTCTTCACACAAAAAAAACCCTCAAAAAATGGGGGGCAATTGGAGGGGGTTTTTTTAGACGCTCCGACACACACACATGAATTCCCACCCCTACACACAACAACACACGCTTGTTTTTTTGTTTGTTTTTTTTTATTTGTATTTTCTTTTGGGTGAAAGTCAAAAATGTACACATTTTTTAAAAGATAGTCAGAGCTAATTTGTGTATAGATCTGACTGTTACCCTGTGAAAAAATGTGCACATTTGACTTTCACCCTTTTTTTTTTTGCTTTTTCGAGGGAGAGGAGGATCAGACAAAACACGTAAAAATCAATTTTTCATATACTTTCCAGAAAAGCACACAAGGACGTTCAAAAAAACACATCCCGTATTTTTTTTTTTTTTACTGTTGCAAACAGGCTATTATATACGATTTTTTTCCTTACCAAAAGTGCAAAAAAAGTGAGGTTGCTGTTCCTGAGGGGGCTGGAGGCACGGAGGGGATTTTTTGGAAGAAATGAACTTAAGATTGAAGTATCATCGTTGTACTGCCCAGGGAGGGTTCCCGGCCACCGGCTAGTTTCCTAGGGCCTTATGGCTTCACTGGCTAGGGCTCCTGCAGGTCCCTCCACACATGTACCGTGCCTGACTTCAGCACCCAGGGTAGCATTCCCAGCACCTTTCACCCCTTCAGGAGGAGTGCCACAAAGGGCACCCGGATGCAATTTTCCACGTCCATATCAGGACGTGGCTCTATTTCTTTTTGCGGAGCAAAAAGAAAATAATATAAAATGGCGCCGCAGGCGAAAAAAAATTGGGGTACGGTGTAAAAATCTAGCCTTTTACACGACAGAGTCACTCAACGAACCCTTTTTTGCGGAGCAAAAAAGGAAAAATGGCGCCGCAGGCAAAAAAAATTGGGTACAGCCTGTATGGTACGGGATTTCATGGTGCGGTCAGCAACCCAGTTCCCCAAAAAAACGCAAAAAACTTTTTCTCCAAATCTGCAAAAGTTTTTTTTTTTTTTCAAAACTGAGGTTCAGCCTCAGTTCTACTATGGTGTATAAATCTCTGGTTGCAAAGAGAGTGGAGGATCCAGACAAAAAAACACGTATAAAAAAGGGTTTTATAAGATGAATCTTAGACTTACATTTTGCTTAGTCATCTTTTTAAAAGAGAAGTTGAAAAAAGAGAAAAATGCTGTAGAGATGAACGTGCCTCACGTACTATGCACATCTAAGGCATTTCTACATAATACATTTATGCAATCAATGAATTGATACCATAATATATTATTGTTGAAATCATACAAGTAAAACGGACGTCACGGAAATGAAAAAAAAATGCTCGGCCCACTGCCGTCGTTGCCGTGAAAAATAAAAAAAAACGGCCGTGAAAAAAAAGCGCCCTTTTTATGTACAAAAATTTCACGGCCGTTAAAAAAAAACAACGGCCGTGAAATTTTTGGACAAGTCTTCAGTGAAGTACGAGAAAGGCGCCACTCAAGAACCATCCCACCTGATTTTTACCCCGCGGATAGGCGCGGATAGGAATGTACAGACCAAACCCCACCCATTTCCCCCTATATTCCCACAACCCACCTGATTTTTACCCCTGAAGAAAAGGAGGGTAGGGCAGGAGAGGACCGGTTAAGTGATATCGCACAGAAAACTGCGCTGGGTACTGGGTACTCCTTGTAGGGTCTTGTTGCCTTTTGGCACATGTATTGTGTCCACGGTGTGTTGTGTTCACTGCTCTGAAGGTGCTGGCTCTCATCTACCTGATGGGGTAAGTGACACAGCATCTGACCCGCCATCTGTAATCTTCTGGTTTCAACACTGCCTTTCAGTTCTGCATACTGAATTCGCAGCATCCCGAGCGTCTCACAACCTCAATTATTACTCTTTGCCCGAGAAGGATGTGTTTGGACTCACTCAACCCCGTTCATCACTCTTGTGCCAAAGAAAACATCGGGCAAACAGTACAAGTTCACGGGATCAAAAGGGTGGACCCCTCCCTCTGCGCGTATCTCGCCAACGTAGCGAAGAAGATCCAGAGGTGTGCAGAACGTGATGCGGTCTATTTTCCGACAAAAAAGACGGAGGATAGTTGTTCAATGGTGTGCTGATTCTGTCGGAAGATTTTGCACTGGAAGCTGAAGAACACCGCAAATGGTTCAACACAGATGAGGTTCGTCTCACAGTTTTGATGTGTGTTCCACAACGGAAAGCCCATCAAATATTGAGAAGAGTACTTAGCTCAAGAACCGGTTACAAGTGCTGAAACACGAGAAATATGCTACTCTGAAGAACCGGGAGCACGTACAAGTGCTCAGAAATGCCACACGCTCCAACTACAACTCACAGTAGGGTGAAAACGTGGGCGGGCAGCGGGAGACCAGCGCAGTGAGGAGAGCCAGGGTTGTTGATACGGAGGCTGTTGTTCAGAGACAACCGGTGTATGAGGATGCTCCCCATCAGACGCTGGAGGTAGCATCAATACTGTCCTTCAGGGCAGTAGGGATAACTCCACAGTTCGACACACAGCTAGGCCACGGTGACCTGTCAGCAGTTGTGACGGAGTGGAAACTAGGATCTGAGCGTATAGCATCGCAGGCAGGGCAGGACCACCATAAGTGCTCATTCGTGTCGTCAGCTTCCCGATCGCAGTGGGGCCGACTTTTTTTTGCACTTTTTATGTTGCTTTTACCCCCCAAGAATGACTTGGGAGGGATGGGAAAGGGGGTTGGCCCTGTCTACGAACGAAAAAGAAGAAACAAGCAAAAAGCGTGGAAATATTTCACGGCCGTGATCAATGCAAAATTTCACGGCCGTTAAATTTTTCAGATTTTCTTCACGGCCGTGACCTCCCCGACAAAAAAAATTTTTTCCCGTCGTGACGGCCGTTATACTTGTATGTGAAATACTACTAAAAAAAAAACACACACACACTCACGCAACCTAATTTCTTATCCACTGGCAAGACGCACCAACACAAACGAAAACAAACCACACTAGTAGGAGGGGGTAAAAGGGGGGAGGAGGAGAGAAGAGAAGAGGAGAGAGTGTGTGTTGTGGGGAGAACAGTTACTTTTTTTGTTGTGCTGCATTTTTTTTGCTTTCCTTGAAAACACCTAGGTGCTTAGCACGGGCACTTGTCGTCCTTCTTCTGCGCAAAAAAAAGGGATGGGGGGGGGGAACAAATTGGGTACAAAAAAGTACAATGTGTGTGTGTCCAAATGATTCAAATAACATAAATAACATACCCTTGTACGCTTGCCGACGGGCACGGTAGGTGTATCCTTGTTGTTGTTCGCGCTCGAGCGGGATGTGGGGAGCTTTTTCGCTGAAAAACGGAAAGGGAAAAATAAAAGAAGTAATAGAAAACGTTGCTAGAAGGCAGCAGTCGAGCTCATATAAAAAATTTTTAAAAAGAAATGTTGATTCACAAAATATTGGCTAAGCTTTTGTCCCCTCGCCCATCTTGTACAGCATCAACTGTACTTTTGCGGGTGGTATTCATTCCTGCCAGGGTTCTCTGCTTCGTGGTACTATGCTCGTAATGAAAGCGCGAACGAAAATTGGGTGATCTATGATCGTCTCCGTGAGACACGTAACAGGCTGTGAGAGCTTGTGAGAGTGTATGAGAGCTTACTGAGAGCTAGTGAAAAAATCTCTCCCCGTTCAGAGATCGCCCAAAAATAACAAAAAAAGGATTTTGAACTGAAACAAATAGTGCAATAATGGCATACCGATAGAGATGAAGATGTCGTTGATATTGCTGTTTGCCTTCGCAGAGCACTCGAAGAAGATAAGGTTCTTCTCGTCTGCGTACGCCTGCGCTTCTGCCGTCTCCACAACACGCTGGTCGTTCAAGTCGCTCTTGTTCCCCGCAAGCGCGATCACGACAGACGAGTCTCCTTGTCTCTGCAGCTCCTGCACCCAGTTCTTCGCACGCACGAAGGAGTCCATGTTGGTGATGTCGTACACAATCACTGCTGCTGCAGCCCCCCTGTGCGCAAAATGGTGTTTTTGGGGTCGTATGTATGACCAAATTTTAGGTGGTCAAAAAGTGGAGTCTGACCCATGTCGAGGTGGAAATGGGTTCAGAGAAAGGTGAAGATGAAAATAAAGAGTAGAAATAGAAACGTAATAAAACGCAGCTCCGTCGTGATCAATGCAAAGAGAAGCGATGTGTTAATGGTCCGCATTTAATAATTGATTTTTTGGAAGAGACAAAAGACATTATTTCTGTACCGTTTTTTCCGGGTGTCGGTGGGCTGTAATTGGGTGTAATTGGGCTGTAACTGGGCGTAATTGGGTGAAATTGGGCAAAAATGCCGTTTTTTGCCGTTTTTTGCACTTTTGACTTGCTTTTCGGTCCCCACACCCCCAATTTTTCCCACTTCTGTGCTGTTTCCCTACAAATCCATATAAAATCGAAAACGGCGATGAAAAAGATGCCTTGGTAAATGGTCACAGATGTTGCACCTACGCGGTTCCAATGCGAGAATGGAGGACACATGCACCGTTTCCCCCAATTGACCTGCAAGAAATGGCGTAAACCCGCTGCTTTTAAACACCGGCATTTGCATTTTCGGAATCCGTCCGGCCAGTGGTGGGGTCAATTTGCCGAAATGGACAAGTTCTCGTTTTTTGGTCAATTTCCGCACAGTACACAGTACACAGTACACAGTACACAGTACACAGTACACAGTACACAGTACACAGTACACAGTACACAGTACACAGTACACAGTACACAGTACACAGTACACAGTACACAGTACACAGTACACAGTACACAGTACACAGTACACAGTACACAGTACACAGTACACAGTACACAGTACACAGTACACAGTACACAGTACACAGTACACAGTACACAGTACACAGTACACAGTACACAGTACACAGTACACAGTACACAGTACACAGTACACAGTACACAGTACACAGTACACAGTACACAGTACACAGTACACAGTACACAGTACACAGTACACAGTACACAGTACACAGTACACAGTACACAGTACACAGTACACAGTACACAGTACACAAACCACCTGATTGCCAACTTCCGAAAACCATCACCTGTACCGATACACAAACTCCACGGACAAAAATAGTGTTATTTTTGGAGTAAACGCCAGGTGGTCTGAAGAGTGATCTGACCATATTCTCCAGGTATAACAAATGCTCAAACAATGCATTGTCGAAGGAATATTGTACTTTCGACCACCACAGATTACATGTGGTTTTACCGGTTTTTTATGTGCTGATGTGTGCTGGGAAGCATGTCACCAGTGTTACAATTTTACAAGGTAAAAATGACCTATGTACGTATGGAGGAAGAAGGCTGAGTGGGCATATAGTGCCACAAAATATATGGGAGGCATGCAGTCCCCTGTCCGGTTACCAAAACCCGCCCGTCATAGGCGTTCCCACTTTTCGGTGCCACACCCGAAAAGCGGGTGTCGTCACACCCTCTAGTTGAGTATCCCGTTTGACCCGCTCAGAGGCTGGACCTCACCGTGTGAGCAAGCAAAACAGGTCACCCCCTGGTAAGCCCCCCTCAAAAACACCTGAGTTGTACTAGTGGTGTGACTGGGTGTAATTGGTTGTAATTGGGTGTAATTGGGCTGTAATTGGGCGTAATTGGGTATAATTGGGTATAATTGGGTATAATTGGGCATAATTGACCCCAGGTGGGTCCAGATGGGCTCTGTTGGGTCCGGTTGGGTGGGTGAAAAAACGGTACAATTTCGTCAAAAAAAACCCCCCTTGAATAAAAATGCAAAACGCATACCTGTAGTACATGGGTGCAAGGGTCTTGTAACGCTCCTGCCCTGCTGTGTCCCAAATTTCAAACTTAATGCTCTGCTGATCTCCAAGGTTAACGACCTAAGTGGGAAGGGCGGGTTTTCTTTCAAATTCGCGACAAAAAAAAAAGGTAAATTTATTGTGCAAAAAAAATGCTTGGAGAAATGATCGTATGCAACAAAGCATTTCATGAGGGCTTTGTTTTTAAACGGTTACTTAGCGTCGCGTAGGCGGGTTGAACGTTATCGACACATATGTGCCTACAAATGCCTTCCCTGTTGCTGCCTGCCGCGCTGCTGGGATTACACATGGGGACAGCAGCCCTGGGCTTATTAATGAGGGTGGTGTGTGTGGGCGACGTACCTGTGTCAAAAATGCGGCTCCAATGGTAGCCTCTTGGTGCTCAAGGAAATCCTGTCTCACGAAACGCAACACTATCGAAGATTTCTGTGGTGAAGTGTTGAAAGTTGGATGTAAAGGAAAAAAAGGGGAAGTTGAAAGTGCAAACGCCTCACAATGTTCGTCGGCAGACGCAGGGCATTGGAATAAAACAATGAACACCTCGTCTTTTGTTTAGTTGGTACGCTCCCCACGTCGAATACACAATAGAATCCTATAGGACCGCGTTTCACAATAAGTTCAAGAATAAGAAGAAAAGTTTATTAAGATGATCCTAAGCCTCTCGTGCTTAGTCACCTGAATAAAAAAATACTTCGCCTTTTGATCGCGTATCGTCGCAACCAACTAGAACAAAAGAACACCCGTCACCAAGGATGGTTCTCTGAGCAGTACATACCCCGACAGCACTTTCCCCCAACAGCACCAATTTGAACGACAGCTGTGTTAGCGACATTTTGTCTTTTTTCCCCTATGCAAATGTCCCTCGATAAGAAACTGTTTGGCAAGTCAAACTGCGACTGACCACGTCTCTGTTTGTGTAGATTCTGTTCGCGGCAATGTGTTTAAGAGTGAGAGGGTGTTTAGACACAGTTATAACTGATGCCGGGTGGGGGGGTCTAGATACAAGAGTAGCAGGGGTTGTATGAAAAGTAGTGTCGTAACAGTTCTTTGTTTTTACTCATTTTTGTTGAACAAGACCACCCATCAAAGCGTCAGGATGCGACGGTGGTTTCGAAAATCGCGCGGGGTTTTTCACAGCACACCCAGTTTTGTTTTTTAGCAATTAGTTGTTTTGTTGTAGTTGAAAACTTGGTTGTATTAGTGTAGACACCCGAGGATGAACTCCACTATAGTTGTTGTTTTCCACACCTACAAAATCTACATAAGGGGACCCAAAATAAAAGAAAAGTTTATAAGATGATCCTAAGCCTCTCGTGCGTAGTCACCTTATGAAAACAACGTGCTTCCTTTGTTGTCTGTGACTCAGCTACGACACACAGCTGGGGTGGGAGGGGGTCGAAGTCGCGAGGTGGGAGTGAAGCTCCAAGAGCAATGCTTCTCAAGGAGAATGCACGGCACTGTTCTCTGTGTCTGTGTCTGCCCCTGCAGCAATCAGCAACTGCGCAACGTTGGTGTGCTTTTTCTGCTTCGCAAAATGCAACGCTGTGCGGTTGGCAGAGTCTCGGTGATTCATGTCCACCTCTGGCAATCCCACAAGATAGCGCACAGTCTCGGTGTGTCCACATTCCGCTGCAAGGTGAAGACATGTGCTTCCTGTGTTGTCCGTGACACGCACTTCTGCACCTGCTTCAACCAACATCTTCACAATGTCGAGTGATTCTCTAGAATTGCAAGCAGTGTGCAGGGGTGAACGTCCCCAATTATCCTGTGTTTCGATGTCTGCCCCTGCAGCAATCAGCAACTGCGCAACGTTGGTGTGCTTGTTCTGCTTCGCTAAATGCAACGCAGTGCGGTTGGCAGAGTCTCGGTGATTCATATCCACCTCTGGCAATCCCACAAGATAGCGCACAGTCTCGGTGTGTCCACATAGCGCTGCAAGGTGAAGACATGTGTTTCCTGTGTTGTCCGTGAGACACACTCCAGCACCGGCTCTGACCAACATCTTCACAATGTCGAGTGCTCTTGAATAGCAAGCAGTGTGCAGAGGAGAATGTCCGTACCTCTCCGCCTCGATGTCTGCCCCTGCATCAATCAACACCTGAGCAACGTCTGGATGATTGTCCCGCATCGCTAAGTGCAACGCAATGCTGTTGGCAGAGTCTCGGTGATTCACATCCACCTGTGGCAAGCCCACAAGATAGCGCACAGTCTCGGTGTGTCCAAATAGCGCTGCAAGGTGAAGACACATGTTTCCACAGTCGTCTGTGGTACGCACTTCTGCACCTGCTTCAACCAACGTCCTCACAACGTCGAGTGCACCTGCAGTACAAGCATTGTGCAGAGGAGAACATCTGCTACTATCCACCGCCTCGATGTCGGCCCCTGCATCAATCAGCACCTGCGCAACATCTCCCACAATAGAAGAGTGCAACGCAGTGCGGCCGCAAAAGTTTGAATGATTCACGTCGACCTGTGGCAAGCCCACAAGATAGCGCACAGTCTCGGTCTGTCCAAATAACGCTGCAGCGGTAAGACATGACTCTTCTTCGTTGCATTCGACAAGGTCTGCACCTGCTTCAACCAACATCTTCACAACTTCGAGTGCTCCTCCTCCTGAAGTGAAAAAGTACCACAGAGGCGAACATCCTGCTTCGCATTTCGTAAGCACGTCTGCCCCTGCATCGATGAAGACACGACACACTGCAGGGTCTGACCACATGGCAGGATAGTGATGCACTTCCTTACATACGTTGTGCTTGGACTTAAGCGGGACAAAGGCCACATTGCTGCAGACGGACTTCCAATGCTGCAAGAGGACCTCCGTGCACGCAACGTGGTCTGCGTGGACACACACACTCAGAAAGATCCCAAAGCCCACCTGCGTTGTCTCAACATACGGAAGAAGCAGTGCAAGGCATTCATCGTGGTTCCCTCTGCATGCCTCGTGCACAGCATCGAAGGCAGCTTTGCTGCCTGGGGGAAGCTTCTCAAGGACCGCCCGCACGGCAGTCGTGTCGCCGTTCCTGGTAGCCTCCACCAAGACCTCGTATGCTGAAAGCTTTCTTCTCTTCCGTGGATTCTCGTCCTGTGTGCTGTCTGCGTGTCGCTTCGACATTGTTTGGGTATTGTTGTGTTTTTTAGTTGGCTTCTTTTTGTGCAGAGGTGGCCGAGAGAGGACGAATAACCATGTTGAAAAGGGTCGGCTGTACAGTGTCGTTGACTTGCACAACACACCACTCACCTAGATGCTGCATGGTCGCATGGATGGAGGACTCTCAACGCTCTGTGTTGACAAACAGTACTTCCTCCATCGGACGATCTGGTGTACCTGGCAGAGAGGAGGCTGAGGAAGCCTTGTGTTCACGTCAAGGACTTCGAAGACGCGCAGTGTGATGCCTCCTGAGGAATGAAACGGACACACCTTGACACTGTCGGTGAAGTGTAGCGATGCTCCAATCCGCCCCAAAATTGCAGGGTTTCCGCCAAGGGGGACCGGGGGGGACCATGGTCCCCCCCAATATTTTCCCCAGAAAAATCCGGATTTTTACAGGGGTTTGGGGGGGACCATGGACCCCCCCAAGAAAAATGGGGTTTTGGAGGTTGTAGATGACCCCCCGTAGTCATGCGACCCCACCGTGCCGAGCATTTGGCTCGCTGTGTCAAAAGAAGTGGAAGAAAAGGGGGATGGCGCAATCTTTTTAACAAAGGGTAAAAAGTAGCGTACCGTGCGCCTGCGGCGCTGTGTTGCTAGCTATGTGATATTGATATACTTCCATCGATACTTCCGTGCATTGCCCCTTTTTCTCAGGAGGCTTCGGTGCAAGCGACGGGTAGTTATTACATGTTCCCACTGCAGCACTGTAATGACTGTAGCGCCATACAATAGAAAAAGCAAACACCATCACCCTCCACTCTCACAAGACCCTTACCTTGTTAAGCTTCCACCCCCGACCTCCAAACGAACCACCTCTACCAGACAACATAGCTGTGAAGCTTGACATGGCTGCTATCAAACCTGGTGCACCCTTCGCCTCTCCACTCTGTGGCCCTGTGAGCAACTGCGCAATGTTTGTATGATTATCCCGCGCCGCTATGAACAACGCAGTTACGTTGCCAGAGTCTCGGCAATTAACGTCGACCTGTGGCAAGCCCACAAGATAGCGCACAATCTCGGTGTATCCCACTGCCGCTGCAAGGTGAAGACACGTGAATCCATGGTCGTCTGTGGTACGCACTTCTGCACCTGCTTCGACCAACGTCTTCACAACGCACGACACACTGCAGGGTCTGACCACATGGCAGGACAGTCAAATTCTTCCTTACATGCGTTGTGCTTGGACTTAAGCGGGACAAAGGCCACGTTGCTGCAGACGGACTTCCAATGCTGCAAGAGGACCTCCGTGCACGCAACGTGGTCTGCGTGGACACACACACTCAGAAAGGCCCCAAAGCCCACCTGCGTTGTCTCAACATACGGAAGAAGCAGTGCAAGGCATTCATCGTGGTTCCCTCTGCATGCCTCGTGCACAGCATCGAAGACACCTTTGCTGCCTGGGGGAAGCTTCTCAAGGACCGCCCGCACGGCAGTCGTGTCGCCGTTCCTGGCAGCCTCCACCAAGACCTTATGACCGTATGCTGAAAGCTTTCTTCTCTTCCGTGGATTCTCGTCCTGTGTGCTGTCTGCGTGTCGCTTCGACATTGTTTGGGTATGTTTTTTAGTTGGCTTCTTTTTGTGCAGAGGTGGCCGAGAGAGGACGAATAACCATGTTGAAAAGGGTCGGCTGTACAGTGTCGTTGACTTGCACACAACACACCACTCACCTAGATGCTGCATGGTAGCGTCTAGATACAAGAGTAAAAGTAGTACCCACAGTTCTTTGCTTTAGTCATTTTTTGTTTTGTTTGAGAGAGAAAAAAAAGATCGCTTCAAAGTCGGGCAAAACAAAACAAAAAAATGGAAAAAAGTGAGCCGCTGCATTTAGCATTGGTGTTTGTGAATCAAAGTGAATCAAACAGTCAATTACAAAAGCATGTTTCGCCGTTTCGTTTGCCCAAAAGCGCTCCCTCCAATCTTTTTAGCAATGACAACTCAAAGATGGTGTTATGAAAAAACAAAAAACAAAAAAACAAAAAACAAAGGGAACTGCCAGATAGTTATCAGGCTTTCCCCTTCGAGCACTAAGAAGCTAGGAATGTACGAATAAAAAAAAAGAAAAGAAACGTTTGGGAAGGAAACTTCCTCCTTAGCCCATTTTGTACCTTCGTCGGTCGATGACACACTGCCACACGAATCGCGCCACTGACCGCACATGACATGGCCACATGACTTTTGCAGGCATCGAACATGAGAACCAACTCCCAGCAACAAAAGGGGCGCCTTTTGACGGGCGTTGTTGAGGGTGTTTGGGGTGCAAAGCTTCCAACAATTTTCATGCACGGGTACAGAAGTGTTGTCTTAAGGAGGGAAACGGCCAGATAGATATCTGGCTTTCCTCTTCGAGCACTAAGAAGCTAGGAATGCGCACATGGTGGAGTCCGCCCAAAATGGGCAGACCCTTTTGAGCGGGCTCCACGGTGCAAGTTTAAAAAAAAAAACAGAAACGTTTAGGAAGGAAACTTCCTTGCAGACCACCGCCACTCTGTCTCCTCAGCATGCTTGGACATTTTTTTTTTGTATACAAACATACGAAGCGGTACGTGTACGGTTTGTAAGGAAATGATACAAAGAAAATGATGGAGGACTCTTTATCAAATGATTGGAATAGTGTGTTCGGAAGTAAATACTGTCTCTTTTCTGTCTTGTTTACTGTTCGTTGTTTCCCTTTCATTGCCCTTTGCTTGTGCTCCTCGACTCCAATTCAATCAATACTCACAGAGGGGATGCGACAAATGAACATCACGTCGGTAGAAAAGTTCGAGTGGAGAAGGTAAAAGTTCGAGAATGCAGGTTTAAATACTTTTTGCCATGCCCCCGAAACCTACAGCAATATGCCGCAGTCTGGTTCGGGTGGGCCTGAAACAGAGGCACTCATTTCGTTGGCTGTTTTTTGATTCATTGCCTCGTCAAAGTCGTCGAAGCAGGGGTCGTTCATATTCCCGAAAAATAAGGTGTAGTCCACGTCGATTGCCTTCGACCGCTTCCTGCGGTAGAAGACAGCACCTCCAACCACTGCACAGCAGAGCAGAACCCCAAGGATGATGGCCACAATGATCCCAATGCCCATCCCGCCGCCCCCATCACTCGAGCTCGACTCAGCACCGGCGGCAGCACTGATGTCGCACCGCTGGAGCGTCTGAGCTTGTGCAGTGATGCCCGACGTCGAGTGCTTTGTCCAGCTCGAGAACACACGTCCCGACCCCGAAGCAAACGCAAAGTCCCAAGCCTGCGTACTGTCCAGCGGGTACATCTGGTTATCCACACCCAGAATGAACTTGAAGGTGAGCGTCCCCCCCACGTTGCTCGACTGGTACCACCAAATGTTCTGCAGCGTCGCTGCGTCGGCCTTCTCAGGTGTGCCGCCACTGCTCGTCATGATCTTCGCGACCCCTGCTGCACCCTGTGTGTCAGCCACGAAGATGAGGAAGCCCTTCATGTTCTTCTCGGGAGAGGCGGGCCTCAGTGCCACACTACCGTATGTGTCCTCACCCGAGGGTGCAGGCATCTCGACAGTGAACTGCACACCGTCCTGATTCCCGAAGACGAAGCCGAACTGGTACGACACCGTCACGTCTGGTACGGGTGCACCGTCCTTCACGAAGGTCAGCGGTGTTGCTGGGTGCGCCACGCCGTCCACATCACATGGCACGAACGTACCGTTGTAGAAGCGGCTCGAAGGCGGTGAGAACGTGCTGCCTGTCGGCAGTGCTGTGGGAAGGTGGTAGGTGGGTCTAGGTAACCATTAGAAAAAGAGCGCACAAAAGTGGATTTTGGGATTTCAAAACTCTGAAGAAGGGTTTTCACCCCACCTGAAATCAGTCTTAACGACATTGCTGACGTAGGGTGAGGGCGGGTGACATACGAGGAGGAGGCAGGGGTGCCAAAGTCCTAGGCGTGCGCGACTCCTGTGCACCGAGCGGGCCCAGTGTTGCAGGGACACGCGACTCGCCTGCTGGTGCTGCTGTGTCCGTGGGTGAGTGGCTTGCTTGGTATGGGGCCAGCGTTCTGTACGGTACGAATGTGCTTGGCGTGTCGGTCACAGGAGCACGCGACAACCCAGGAGGTGCCTCAGAACTGTCTGGTGAGTACGTCGACGGTTGCCCAGGCGTGAAGGACCGTGGCACGGATGTGACGTACGGAGCCAACGTCCTCACGGGAAGTGGCGCACGTGAAGAACCTGCCGGTGCCTCAGTGTCATGCGGAGAATATGTCGCAGGGCTGAGGGACCTGACCACAGGCGGTCCTGTTGCAGGTGCATCTGTCAGTGGGGAAAGTGTCACTCCAGGAGCAGCTGTGATCGGTGCAATTGTCATTCCTGGTGGTGCCTGAGTGGTGCTTGGGGAGTACGTTCCAGGTGTGAGCGATCTTGGGGTGATGGTCCGCGGGGCAGGTGTAGAGGGTGCCTGGGTCTGTGGAGGAAGTGTCACTCCAGGAGCAGCTGTGATCGGTGCAACTGTCATTCCTGGTGGTGCCTGAGTGGTGCTTGGAGAGTACGTTCCAGGTGTGAGCGATCTTGGGGTGATGGTCCGTGGGGCAGGTGCCTTAGTCTGTGGAGGAAGTGTCACTTGAGAAACATTCGTGATTGGCGCAACTGTCATTCCTGGTGGTGCCTGAGACGTGTCAGGAGAGTACGTAGCCGGTATGATCGTTGCAGGTGCATCTGTCAGTGGAGAAAGTGTCACTCCAGGAGCAGCTGTGATCGGTGCAACTGTCATTCCTGGTGGTGCCTGAGTGGTGCTTGGAGAGTACGTTCCAGGTGTGAGCGATCTTGGGGTGATGGTCCGCGGGGCAGGTGCCTTAGTCTGTGGAGGAAGTGTCACTCCAGGAGCAGCTGTGATCGGTGCAACTGTCATTCCTGGTGGTGCCTGAGTGGTGCTTGGGGAGTACGTTCCAGGTGTGAGCGATCTTGGGGTGATGGTCCGCGGGGCAGGTGTAGCAGATGCCTGGGTCTGCGGAGGAAGTGTCACTTCAGGAGCAGCTGTGATCGGTGCAATTGTCATTCCTGGTGGTGCCTGAGACGTGTCAGGAGAGTACGTAGCCGGTATAATCGTTGCAGGTGCATCTGTCAGTGGAGAAAGTGTCACTCCAGGAGCAGCTGTGATCGGTGCAACTGTCATTCCTGGTGGTGCCTGAGTGGTGCTTGGAGAGTACGTTCCAGGTGTGAGCGATCTTGGGGTGATGGTCCGTGGGGCAGGTGCCTGCGTCTGCGGAGGAAGTGTCACTCCAGGAACATTCGCGATTGGCGTGAGTGAGATTCCCTGTGGTGTTGCAGTTGTTCCTGGAGAGGACGTCCCCGGTACAAACGTCAACGTGACAGGTGTGTCTGTCTTCGGCGCCACTGTACTTCCAGGAGAAGATGTTGGTGCATCGGTGTTCGGTGCCACTGTACTTCCAGGAGAGAGTGGTGGTGTGAAGGTCTTAGGGGTCATTGTCGCTCCAGGATTCCACGTTGGCAACGCTGTTGGTATCGGACCAAACTGTGGTGATGCTGTCGGTACAGCATTCCACGGTGGCGATGCTGTTGGTGGTGTGTAGGTCATCGGAGTTGTTGTCGCTCCAGGAGTCAATGTTGGCAACGCTGTTGGTATAGGACCCCAATGTGGCGATGCTGTCGGTACAGCATTCCACGGTGGCGATGCTGTTGGTGGTGTGTAGGTCATCGGAGTTGTTGTCGCTCCAGGAGTCAATGTTGGCAACGCTGTTGGTATCGGACCAAACTGTGGCGATGCTGTCGGTACAGCATTCCACGGTGGTGACGCTGTTGGTGGTGTGTAGGTTTTCGGAGTTGTTGTCGCTCCAGGAGTCAATGTTGGCAACGCTGTTGGTATAGGACCCCAATGTGGCGATGCTGTCGGTACAGCATTCCACGGTGGTGACGCTGTTGGTGGTGTGTAGGTCTTAGGGGTCATTGTCGCTCCAGGAGTCAATGTTGGCAACGCTGTTGGTATCGGACCAAACTGTGGCGATGCTGTCGGTACAGCATTCCACGGTGGTGACGCTGTTGGTGGTGTGTAGGTTTTCGGAGTTGTTGTCGCTCCAGGAGTCAATGTTGGCAACGCTGTTGGTATAGGACCCCAATGTGGCGATGCTGTCGGTACAGCATTCCACGGTGGTGACGCTGTTGGTGGTGTGTAGGTCTTAGGGGTCATTGTCGCTCCAGGAGTCAATGTTGGCAACGCTGTTGGTATCGGACCAAACTGTGGTGACGCTGTCGGTACAGCATTCCACGGTGGTGACGCTGTTGGTGGTGTGTAGGTTTTCGGAGTTGTTGTCGCTCCAGGAGTCAATGTTGGCAACGCTGTTGGTATAGGACCCCAATGTGGCGATGCTGTCGGTACAGCATTCCACGGTGGCGATGCTGTTGGTGGTGTGTAGGTCTTCGGAGTTGTTGTCGCTCCAGGAGTCAATGTTGGCAACGCTGTTGGTATAGGACCCCAATGTGGCGATGCTGTCGGTACAGCATTCCACGGTGGTGACGCTGTTGGTGGTGTGAAGGTCTTAGGGGTCATTGTCGCTCCAGGAGTCAATGTTGGCAACGCTGTTGGTATCGGACCAAACTGTGGTGACGCTGTCGGTACAGCATTCCACGGTGGTGACGCTGTTGGTGGTGTGTAGGTTTTCGGAGTTGTTGTCGCTCCAGGAGTCAATGTTGGCAACGCTGTTGGTATAGGACCCCAATGTGGCGATGCTGTCGGTACAGCATTCCACGGTGGTGACGCTGTTGGTGGTGTGAAGGTCTTAGGGGTCATTGTCGCTCCAGGAGTCAATGTTGGCAACGCTGTTGGTATAGGACCCCAATGTGGCGATGCTGTCGGTACAGCATTCCACGGTGGTGATGCTGTTGGTGGTGTGTAGGTCTTCGGAGTTGTTGTCGCTCCAGGAGTCAATGTTGGCAACGCTGTTGGTATAGGACCCCAATGTGGCGATGCTGTCGGTACAGCATTCCACGGTGGCGATGCTGTTGGTGGTGTGTAGGTCTTCGGAGTTGTTGTCGCTCCAGGAGTCAATGTTGGCAACGCTGTTGGTATAGGACCCCAATGTGGCGATGCTGTCGGTACAGCATTCCACGGTGGTGATGCTGTTGGTGGTGTGTAGGTCTTAGGGGTCATTGTCGTTCCAGGAGTCAATGTTGGCAACGCTGTTGGTATCGGACCAAACTGTGGTGACGCTGTCGGTACAGCATTCCACGGTGGTGATGCTGTTGGTGGTGTGTAGGTCTTAGGGGTCATTGTCGCTCCAGGAGTCAATGTTGGCAACGCTGTTGGTATAGGACCCCAATGTGGTGATGCTGTCGGTACAGCATTCCACGGTGGTGACGCTGTTGGTGGTGTGTAGGTCTTAGGGGTCATTGTCGCTCCAGGAGTCAATGTTGGCAACGCTGTTGGTATCGGACCAAACTGTGGCGATGCTGTCGGTACAGCATTCCACGGTGGTGACGCTGTTGGTGGTGTGTAGGTTTTCGGAGTTGTTGTCGCTCCAGGAGTCAATGTTGGCAACGCTGTTGGTATCGGACCAAACTGTGGTGACGCTGTCGGTACAGCATTCCACGGTGGTGACGCTGTTGGTGGTGTGTATGTTTTCGGAGTTGTTGTCGCTCCAGGAGTCAATGTTGGCAACGCTGTTGGTATAGGACCCCAATGTGGCGATGCTGTCGGTACAGCATTCCACGGTGGCGATGCTGTTGGTGGTGTGTAGGTCTTCGGAGTTGTTGTCGCTCCAGGAGTCAATGTTGGCAACGCTGTTGGTATAGGACCCCAATGTGGCGATGCTGTCGGTACAGCATTCCACGGTGGTGATGCTGTTGGTGGTGTGTAGGTCTTAGGGGTCATTGTCGTTCCAGGAGTCAATGTTGGCAACGCTGTTGGTATCGGACTAAACTGTGGTGACGCTGTCGGTACAGCATTCCACGGTGGTGATGCTGTTGGTGGTGTGTAGGTCTTAGGGGTCATTGTCGCTCCAGGAGTCAATGTTGGCAACGCTGTTGGTATAGGACCCCAATGTGGTGATGCTGTCGGTACAGCATTCCACGGTGGTGACGCTGTTGGTGGTGTGTAGGTCTTAGGGGTCATTGTCGCTCCAGGAGTCAATGTTGGCAACGCTGTTGGTATCGGACCAAACTGTGGTGACGCTGTCGGTACAGCATTCCACGGTGGTGATGCTGTTGGTGGTGTGTAGGTCTTAGGGGTCATTGTCGCTCCAGGAGTCAATGTTGGCAACGCTGTTGGTATCGGACCAAACTGTGGTGACGCTGTCGGTACAGCATTCCACGGTGGTGACGCTGTTGGTGGTGTGTAGGTCTTAGGGGTCATTGTCGCTCCAGGAGTCAATGTTGGCAACGCTGTTGGTATCGGACCAAACTGTGGTGACGCTGTCGGTACAGCATTCCACGGTGGCGATGCTGTTGGTGGTGTGTAGGTCTTCGGAGTTGTTGTCGCTCCAGGAGTCAATGTTGGCAACGCTGTTGGTATAGGACCCCAATGTGGCGATGCTGTCGGTACAGCATTCCACGGTGGCGATGCTGTCGGTACAGCATTCCACGGTGGTGATGCTGTTGGTGGTGTGTAGGTCTTCGGAGTTGTTGTTGCTCCAGGATTCCACGTTGGCAACGCTGTTGGTATCGGACCAAACTGTGGTGACGCTGTCGGTACAGCATTCCACGGCGGCGATGCTGTTGGTGGTGTGTAGGTCTTCGGAGTTGTTGTCGCTCCAGGATTCCATGTTGGCAACGCTGTTGGTATAGGACCCCAATGTGGTGATGCTGTCGGTACAGCATTCCACGGTGGTGACGCTGTTGGTGGTGTGTAGGTCTTCGGAGTTGTTGTCGCTCCAGGAGTCAATGTTGGCAACGCTGTTGGTATCGGACCAAACTGTGGTGACGCTGTCGGTACAGCATTCCACGGTGGCGATGCTGTTGGTGGTGTGTAGGTCTTCGGAGTTGTTGTCGCTCCAGGATTCCATGTTGGCAACGCTGTTGGTATAGGACCCCAATGTGGTGATGCTGTCGGTACAGCATTCCACGGTGGTGATGCTGTTGGTGGTGTGTAGGTCTTAGGGGTCATTGTCGCTCCAGGATTCCACGTTGGCAACGCTGTTGGTATCGGACCAAACTGTGGTGACGCTGTCGGTACAGCATTCCACGGTGGCGATGCTGTTGGTGGTGTGTAGGTCTTCGGAGTTGTTGTCGCTCCAGGATTCCATGTTGGCAACGCTGTTGGTATAGGACCCCAATGTGGCGATGCTGTTGGTAACGCTGCAGTTGTTGCAGGAACGTATGTTGCACCCACCTCTGTGCAGAGGGGCAACAGCAGGAGCAGGAGGAGGAAGGATGCCGTCGAGCGCATTTTTGTTCTATTCTGGTAGGGGTTTTGTGCAAGGAAGGGAAGAGTGGGTGGGGACAAAGGCAATGCGTTGTGTGGGAAAGCACCCATCAAAAATTGAACAATTTTATTTTGATCACTTAAGTTTTGGAAAAATATGAGCCCGGTCACTAATACGTGGGGCCCATTTTTAGCAAAAACTTTCCTCAAAATATGGGTTTGTAATTGACCCTTTACCCCCCCTTACATTTCAAGACAAAACGTTACTTGACCTTCGTGTACGCTGACAGGGATGGGGGTATTCTCAAAATCGGACGGATTTTTTTCCGTTGAAAGTAAACATGAGGCTTTGCCATCGCGATTTTGGAAAACCAAACTTAACCCATAAAAACCCCTGACTGATATACAAAAAAGAGTAGTTGAAACTTGCTATAAAAAAAAAATGTTTACCTTCGTTTACAACACCGCCAACGTGCTGCAATAAAAGTCTTTCAAACAGGGCTATTTCTAAATATGGGGTCCGGGGGGTCCAAAATCCAATCCGGGACACAAATTTTTTGGCAGATTTATTTTGTGCCAAAAACATCCTTATTTTATACATAGCGCTCTAATTAGAGTATTAGGGTATAATTAGAGTCTGGGATTTTGGGCCAAGTCAGTTAGAGTCCAGTTAGAGTATAATTAGAGTCGCTTTTCTTCAATTAGACTATAATTAGAGTGCAGTTAGAGCATAATTAGACTCTAACTACACTCTAATTATAGTCTAATTAGAGTAAAACAACAGGCTTCTTGTAGGTGCAAACGCCGTAAGGAACCGGTTCCCCTAAGGTTCCTCTGTAGGACCCAGGTGCCCAGGTACCCACATAGCTGAAAATAAGACTTGGGGAACCGAGTTCTCAGCCGGACTGGGACACAATATGTGAAGGCGCTGTGGTCCGCCTGAAAGCGGGTCGGGGACCCGGTCGCGGGAGGGTGGGGGCCTAGTCCTAGTCCTACTGTACCTAGTACCCAGTACCGGGACTCGGGACCCGGCTTATTCTCAGCTATGGGTACCCAGGTACTCAGACCCGCGCAGTGGCACAGGCCCTCAAGTGTGAGTGCCCCATACATTAGGGAATGCGATGCAAAAACTCTATGTGCACCTTCGGTGCAACGCCGCAGACAGGCCAAGCAGCGTTGGACTCAGAGGAATGCCTGCTGTGCAGGTATCAAACATGAGAAACTCCCAGCAACAAGGGGCGCCTTTTGGCGGGCATTATTGAAAGGTGTTTCGGGTGCAAAGTTTTCTACAAATGTTGATGCGCGGGTACAGAAGTGGTGTCTTGTTCTTTCATCTGTAGGAATGTAAATATCAATCGAATTTAACTACCACTAAGGGGTCGAAGGGGTAATCCCAGTATCAAAGGCTGTGTTGACGGGAAATCTATAGCGAGCATACGTTCATTTCAGCCGAAGAAATACTACTTATGAACCCAGGAGAGATCCAAGCCTCGCGTTGAACAACTACCCGCGATCGACAATACCAAAGAGAATTCATAACAAAACAACACTGCCCCATACACACTACTGGGGAGTCAACTGACTAATAGCCATGCTTCAAGTGCATGCCCCTGGGCCAAAATTCCTGTGCTAAAAAGGCAACAAGACCATCCACAAGGAGTGTGAATTGTGCACTGGTGTTCTGGGAACAAACAATATTTTCTTGTGTCTGGTTCTCTGCAAGCAGAGAACAGACTTTCTGGATTACAAAGTCGAATTTGGTGTGGCTGACGACCCCAAAATAGCAGAAAATAGCAGAAAATCGCAGAAAATAGCAGAAAATAGCACTTTAGGGGGGATTTTTTTGGGTTTGGTGGCTGGGTGGTGGTGTGGCTCATGATGGACGAGGGAAGAAAACTTGGCCAGCCCGCAAACCCGGAAACCCCCTCCCACTCCACAAACGGATCATAAGGTACACAGTACACAGTACACAGTACACAGTACACAGTACACAGTACACAGTACACAGTACACAGTACACAGTACACAGTACACAGTACACAGTACACAGTACACAGTACACAGTACACAGTACACAGTACACAGTACACAGTACACAGTACACAGTACACAGTACACAGTACACAGTACACAGTACACAGTACACAGTACACAGTACACAGTACACAGTACACAGTACACAGTACACAGTACACAGTACACAGTACACAGTACACAGTACACAGTACACAGTACACAGTACACAGTACACAGTACACAGTACACAGTACACAGTACACAGTACACAGTACACAGTACACAGTACACAGTACACAGTACACAGTACACAGTACACAGTACACAGTACACAGTACACAGTACACAGTACACAGTACACAGTACACAGTACACAGTACACAGTACACAGTACACAGTACACAGTACACAGTACACAGTACACAGTACAGCACCTGGTCTATATCGGGACAAGATACATTTTTTTTTTTTTTTGCTAAAATTGCTCTTATTTTTTACGCGTTTTTGCTCGAAAAAAACGTTGTCCTGCATCTTTGGTAGGTGTTTTGGGGACTGGCTGGGGTCAGGAGTCCCTCATTTCCCCTCCCTTTAGCAAAAGCCCAAACCACGGCCAAAAAATAAAAAAAATCCAGACCCCCAAAATAGCAGAAAATAGCAGAAAATAGCAGAAAGTAGCAGAAAATAGCAGAAAATAGCACCCCCCTTCAGCCACACCAGAATTTCTTGCACTAGCTATGCCCCCTGGGTTGATGGCTATAGCATTGATTGATGTGCCCCTCTTTATTGACCCTCTTATAGGACTCTAATTAGACTCTAATTAGAGTCCAGTTAGAGTATTAGAGTTCAGTTAGAGTTTTAAAGACTCTAATTATACTCGAACTGCCGACTCTAATTATCTAGTTAGAGTCTAATTGGAGCGCTATGTATATTATTTGCATTTTTGGGATTCACCCGTGCAGTGGTGGGGTCAATCTCGAAAATTGGACAATTTTTTGACCACTTAAATTTTTTGAAAAATATGAGCCCGGTTGCTTATACGTGGGGCCCATTTTCGGCCAAAAAATGCTGCTCAAAAAAAAATTTCCCCTGAAAATTTTTCAGCCCCAAAACATACTGCGATTGGCATTTCCGGAATCTGTCCGCACTGTGGTGGGGTCAATTTGCAGAAATGGCCAAGTTCTTGGTTTTGGTCAAAATGAGTGTAAGGTAAAGGGGCCAAGGTAAATCCCACAACCCAGATTTTCTCTCCCAGATGCTGAAACATGAAAATGCGTGAAAACACCGGCATTTGCATTTCCGGAATCCGTCCGTTCTGTGGTGGGGTCAATTTGCAGAATTGGGCAAGTTCTTGGTTTTTGTTAAAATGAGTACGGTGCCAGTGTGATGTTAGTGTAGAGAACAAGTTTTCTAAGAAACCCCATCATAGCACCTCCGGCATGCGGCCTGGTGCGCCCTCTCTGTTTTTTCAGAAAATATCAAAAACCCCGTGTCTTGCACAATCTGGAAGAAAACTTTCCAACACAAAAAAAATCGGCAACTTTCTTCAAGTAGAAAGCCCATCACCCCTCTCTTGGTAAGTACTGTAGTACGTGCAAATTTTTTGGCAGCCCTGTATATAAGCCTCGTGCAAATTTTTTGGCAACTTTCATTTTCCAAAAATCAGGGACAGGGACAGGTTTTTAGAAATAGCCCTGCTTTCAAAACACAAAAAAAAAAAAAGAAAATGAAAAAAAAAGTTCACGTGCACACTCATTGAAGAGATTTGCCTATTTGTGGATTTGACTTTCTTTTGTGCACAGTGAACAATTAACACAAAAAAAAAAAATACCGTCACGTTAGATTACAAAAAGCACACATTGCTGTAGTGCAGCAAAAACACTACAAACGAACAGTTTTGTAAGATGGTGGGGTCCTCGAAGCTCGCCCAACTGCCTGGTTGGTTCTTTCGGTCCTTTCCTTTGATGCTCCTAAGACCAAACCATCACTCTTCTGCTGGCCGCAGTAGGGGTTTTTGGGTGTATTTTTAGGACGCGCGTAAAAAAAAAACACACACAAAAATACGCGCGTACGCGCGTCTACGCGCGTAGTTGCGTCCACGCGCGTTCTCTATCCATGTAAAAAGAAGAAAAAAAAAACTTGAAAGATGAAAGTGCTTCCTGTGGACAAGACATAAAGAAGAAAAAACAGAAGCTCAAAGTGCTAACGCCTCACCGTTCATAAGGTAGAAGCAGGGCACTCTCTCCGTGGTTGCGGTTTGTGACGCATTAATTTTAGTATTTTGCTAATTGAAAGATTTGCACCTTGGAGTGGGTGGTGAACGAAGCAACGGAAACGCGATTAACTCGCTGGAACAGGGTTGTTTCTAGGGGGGTCGGGGGGGGGGTCACTGACCCCCCCCAGATTCTGGGGGGTCAAATTGACCCCCCCCCGGGGGGGGTCAATTTTACCCCCAGAATCTGGCACGGTGCGCTGGTCAGCCTCACCCCCCTGTAAAAAAATTACATAATATTATTTTCCCCCGAACTACACGTTTTCCACCCACCAGTGTTGGCACTGGTGAAGAGCGACAACACCCGCACCGACTACACCACGTGGAACGGTGATGAGAGTGTGAAAAAAGATTTGGCGAAAAGAATAAAAGTAGCGTACCGTGCGCCTGCGGCGCAAGCTTACATCACACCCTTCCCATGACATAGTTTGGCTGTACAATAGTGCAATTTTAAGCGCAATTTTAGAAATGTTGCGTACCGTGGCTTCGCCAGGAACCTTTGGGTACCATGGCCACCGTTTCTTTACCTGTTTCATACCCGCACAGAAGCTACATACCACCATGATATTCTGAAGCTTTGGGGTATGGGGTTTTCTTGGTGAGATCGAGGCTTCGTCGAGAAAGCTCGGAATACACCCAAAAACCCTTGAAAGACCATTTTTTCCCGGCGGAAAAAAAATTTTCTTTGGGAAAAAAATTGACCCCCCCCCGAGAAAAAAAAACGAGATCCTAGAAACAACCCTGCGCTGGAAGAAGAAAAAAAAAACTAACCAAAAAATGAGACGTAACATATAAACAACGTAAGGTGATACAGCGCACGGAAAACAAGTGGGGATGGGGGATACACAGACGTGTGACTATTTCACGAGGGTCTCGAGCATTTTGTCAAATACTATGTGCTTAGTCACCTTACCTTAGATAATAGAAAAGAAAAAAGAACGTAACGATTAGCATTGTCTTTCGGAGGGAAACGGCCAGATAGAGATCAGGCTTGCCTCGGAACGTCCAAATAGAAGAAAAAAAGAATGAAACGCTTAGGAAGCAACCTTCCCTGCAGCAGCCCACCACCACTCTGTCTCCTCAGCCGCTTGGAAACGCTCACCACTGCCTCACCGCGTCCACTCGCATTACCCCTGCCACCGTGTGAGGCTTCTTGACAGATGCACCTTGCTCAGCAAAGGGAAAGGTGTTCTGCTTATCCTCTGCACGTGACACAAAACCCCGACGGACCCTAAAACGAGGCGTCGCAGTCTGGTTTGGGCGGGCCTGAAACAGAGGTACTCATTTCGTTAGTGGTTTCTTGGTTGATTGTCTCGTCAAAGTCGTCCAAGCGCGGGTCGTTCATGTTTCCGAACAATGAAGTGCTGCCCAAGACGTCGACTGCCTTCGACCGCTTCCTGCAGTAGAAGACAGCACCTCCAACCACTGCACAGCAGAGCAGAACCCCAAGGATGATGGCCACAATGATCCCAATGCCCATCCCGCCGCCCCCATCACTCGAGCTCGACTCAGCACCGGCGGCAGCACTGATGTCGCACCGCTGGAGCGTCTGAGCTTGTGCAGTGATGCCCGACGTCGAGTGCTTTGTCCAGCTCGAGAACACACGTCCCGACCCCGAAGCAAACGCAAAGTCCCAAGCCTGCGTACTGTCCAGCGGGTACATCTGGTTATCCACACCCAGAATGAACTTGAAGGTGAGCGTCCCCCCCACGTTGCTCGACTGGTACCACCAAATGTTCTGCAGCGTCGCTGCGTCGGCCTTCTCAGGTGTGCCGCCACTGCTCGTCATGATCTTCGCGACCCCTGCTGCACCCTGTGTGTCAGCCACGAAGATGAGGAAGCCCTTCATGTTCTTCTCGGGAGAGGCGGGCCTCAGTGCCACACTACCGTATGTGTCCTCACCCGAGGGTGCGGGCATCTCGACAGTGAACTGCACACCGTCCTGATTCCCGAAGACGAAGCCGAACTGGTACGACACCGTCACGTCTGGTACGGGTGCACCGTCCTTCACGAAGGTCAGCGGTGTTGCTGGGTGCGCCACGCCGTCCACATCACATGGCACGAATGTACCGTTGTAGAAGCGGCTCGAAGGCGGTGAGAACGTGCTGCCTGTCGGCAGTGCTGTGGGAAGGTGGTAGGTGGGTCTAGGTAACGATTAATAACAGGACGACTTCTGTTTTCACTTTTTAAATAGCGCGCACCGTAGCGCCACGTGATATTTGTTGTGTTACTGTAAATCAGTCTTAACGACATTGCTGACGTAGGGTGAGGGAGGGTGACATACGAGGAGGAGGCAGGGGTGCCAAAGTCCTAGGCGTGCGCGACTCCTGTGCACCGAGCGGGCCCAGTGTTGCAGGGACACGCGACTCGCCTGCTGGTGCTGCTGTGTCCGTGGGTGAGTGGCTTGCTTGGTATGGGGCCAGCGTTCTGTACGGTACGAATGTGCTTGGCGTGTCGGTCACAGGAGCACGCGACAACCCAGGAGGTGCCTCCGAACTGTCTGGTGAGTACGTCGACGGCTGCCCAGGCGTGAAGGACCGTGGCACGGATGTGACGTACGGAGCCAACGTCCTCACGGGAAGTGGCGCACGTGAAGAACCTGCCGGTGCCTCAGTGTCATGCGGAGAATATGTCGCAGGGCTGAGGGACCTGACCACAGGCGCTCCTGTTGCAGGTGCATCTGTCAGTGGGGAAAGTGTCACTCCAGGAGCAGCTGTGATCGGTGCAACTGTCATTCCTGGTGGTGCTGGAGTGGTGCTTGGAGAGTACGTTCCAGGTGTGAGCGATCTTGGGGTGATGGTCCGTGGGGCAGGTGTAGAGGGTGCCTGCGTCTGCGGAGGAAGTGTCACTTGAGAAACATCCGTGATCGGTGCAACTGTCATTCCCGGTGGTGCCTGAGACGTGTCAGGAGAGTACGTAGCCGGTATGATCGTTGCAGGTGCATCTGTCAGTGCGGAAAGTGTCACTCCAGGAGCAGCTGTGATCGGTGCAACTGTCATTCCTGGTGGTGCCTGAGTGGTGCTTGGAGAGTACGTTCCAGGTGTGAGCGATCTTGGGCTGATGGTCCGCGGGGCAGGTGTAGCAGATGCCTGGGTCTGTGGAGGAAGTGTCACTTGAGAAACATTCGTGATTGGCGCAACTGTCATTCCTGGTGGTGCCTGAGACGTGTCAGGAGAGTACGTAGCCGGTATGATGGTTGCAGGTGCATTCGTGTTTGGAGGAAGTGTCACTCCAGGAACATTCGTGACCGGCGTGAGTGAGATTCCCGGTGGTGTTGCAGTTGTTTCTGGAGAGGACGTCCCTGGTACAAACGTCAACGTGACAGGTGTGTCTGTCTTCGGCGCCATTGTCGCTCCAGGAATCCACACGGGCGCCGCTGTCGGTGTGTCAGTGGTAGTGTTTGTAACAGGCACTTCTGTAGGTGCTGCGGAGTTTGGCATCGGTGTAGGTGGAGCATCTGTCTTTGCATGAATTGGGCCTGACCAGCAGAGCGGACCAAATGGACTTGCACTTGGCCCTGCCGCTGCGATGACGTGGTCATCTGACCCATCAAGCAGACGGAGGTACGCCTTAGACACCCTGCTGCTCGAGCTGTCCGTTGTCGCAAGCACACCAGGAACATCGCCTACCGAGGAGATGTGAGGCCGGTTGCCTTGCACGAAGCTTTCAACAATCCCTTTATGCACTGTGGCTGGCCCTCCGCCTGCAGGGTCGAGAACGTAAAGGTCTGCGGGGAAGGTGCCGTCGGATGCTGAGATAAAGAGCTTGCTGTCGGCATTCGATAGGACCATTTCCCCAACGAGGAGCGGCTGCGTGGCGATGGAGAACTGCGTGAGGACCCCCCAGGTGTCTGATGGCGCGTCCAGGTCGTTTTTCGCAACTTCAGTGTTTCCGGCGGGGTTCATGTACAGCACGTAGATGATGTTCTCGACGATGACGATGGAGCCACCTCCCTTGCCAGCAGTGCAGGAGACGAATCCGAATTGGTTGCTTGTGGTGAGGCTTTGCCCGGTTATGGCGTAGTCCTCCAGTTTGAGGATGCGCACCATGCCTTCGTCTGCGTCCATGTACGAGACATAGACGTTGCGGTTGCGGTCGTCGACAGCGAGACCCTGCACGTCCCCGTCGTTGCTCATCTTCGCAATGGCGATGGGTACCTCAGAATAGGTCGGGTCCTCGCGGAAGAGGAAGGACCAGATCAACAGGTTCGTGGAGTCGTCGGGGTCCTTGGTCGTGTAGAAGAGCATCTGTGTGTGTTGGTCGATTGCGCACCCGTGGCGTTCCCCGAGTTGGTTGGCCGTGCTCAGCTCAAGCTGGTCGCCTAAGTGTATCTGAACGTTCGTGTTCAGTTCTGCCTGGTTGACCCCATCCCTGTCCATGAACATCATGAAACCCTCGCCATACTGCTGTGCGATGACCTCAGTGCTGCACAACAACACAGCGAGGAGACCAGGGAGAAATCTCATGGTTTGACTTAAACAATGTTGTGTCTGGATTCAAAAAAAAATAAGTAATTGCTATCGGAAGAGCGCGTGATATTTTGTGGGGAAGAATAAAACATTATGAAAAAAGCTCGTTGCGTTCCCACTATCGTTTCCGCTGCGCTCTCACTAGCGTTCCCACTCCATTCGGTTTTCTCTTACTTAGAAAAAAAAAACGGAATGTGCTGTGGATATGTTGTCCTTATCATGGATTTTCGGGTGTACAAGAGTACAAGTAGTACCACAGTTCTTTGTTTTCGTCATTTTTGTTTTGCTTGAGAGGAAATAGTAACTCTGATAGGTAAGTAAAAGGAAAAAGACTTTTTTGTTGATTGCAGAAAAAAAATCGGGTCTTTGTTTGTGCTCAAAGCCGGGCGAAACAAAAAAAGTGGAAAAGGGTGCAACTGCATTTAGCATTGGTGTTTGTGAATCAAAGCGAATCAAACAGTCAATTACAAAAGCATGCTTTTTATTTTCCGTTTTTGTTTGTCCCAAAGCGCGCTGACTCCTATCTTTTTAGTAATGACAACTGGCTGAATGCATAAAACCCCCGCTCGGTCCCCCCCCAAAATTGCACTACAATTTTTGAGGTTTTACCAGAATCAGCACCGAAATCTTACTCACTCACCCGACGCAAAAGTGGTGTTATGTAAAAAAACTATACAATTGGACAAGTAATATTGGCACCAAAAGTCGCCAATTGAAGAAAACACCCGAAATCCGCCAATATTATTTGGTCGCCAAGTTTCTTGTCCAACTGTAAATAAACAAATAAAGGAGTACTGGTCTCCAAAAAGAGGGAGACGGCCAGATAGTTATCAGGCTTTCCCCTTCGAGCACTAAGAAGCTAGGAATGTACGAATAAAAAAAAAGAAAAGAAACGTTTGGGAAGGAAACTTCCTCCTTAGCCCCATTTTGTACCTTCGTCGGTCGATGACACACTGCCACACGAATCACGCCACTGACCGCCTGTGTGCAGGTACATGACATGGCCACATGACTTTTGCAGGCATCGAACATGAGAACCAACTCCCAGCAACAAAAGGGACGCCTTTTGGCGGTCGTTGTTGAGGGTACCTGGGGTGCAAAGCTTCCAACAATTTTGATGCACGGGTACAGAAGTGTTGTCTTTAGGAGGGAGACGGCCAGATAGATATCTGGCTTTCCCCTTTGAGCACTAAGAAGCTAGGAATGTACAAATAAAAAAGTGAAGTTATTAATGCAGGCACCTCTGACCCACGTACGATGCCAGCTGGATGAAAGCACAAGTACCCTGCGGCCAACAACAGAAGATGTAAAAGGTAACCTAAGTAGACCTACCCGTACCGTAAGAGAACGAGGGCGGTACACAACCCTCGTCCGCCGGCGGCCCACCTTTCTTTGCAGAGTTGTGAGCTTACAGGCACTGCAGTTCGCTGCACCCAAGGCTTCATGCACGATAGTCTACACAAGATAGCAGAAACAAAACGGGAAGGAACCTTCCTCAGCCACATGCTTGGAAACCCTCACCACTGCCTCACCGCGTCCACTCACATTACCCCTCCTCCCACCGTGTGAGGTCACTTCTTCGACACACGCACCTTGCTCAGCAACGGGAAAGGTGTTCTGGTTTATCCTCTGCACGTGACACAAAACCCTACCGACCCTAAAGCAATATGCCATAGTCTGGTTCAGGCGGGCCTGGAACAGAGGCAGTCATTTCATTCGTGGTTTCTTGGTTGATTGTCTCGTCAAAGTTTTCGAAGCACGGGTCCTCGTTCATGTTTCCGAAAAATGAGGTGTAATCCACGTCGATTGCCTGCCACTTCCTGCGGTAGAAGACAGCACCTCCAACCACTGCACAGCAGAGCAGAACCCCAAGGATGATGGCCACAATGATCCCAATGCCCATCCCGCCGCCCCCATCACTCGAGCTCGACTCAGCACCAGCGGCAGCACTGATGTCGCACCGCTGGAGCGTCTGAGCTTGTGCAGTGATGCCCGACGTCGAGTGCTTTGTCCAGCTCGAGAACACACGTCCCGACCCCGAAGCAAACGCAAAGTCCCAAGCCCGCGCACTGTCCAGCGGGTACATCTGGTTATCCACACCCAGAATGAACTTGAAGGTGAGCGTCCCCCCCACGTTGCTCGACTGGTACCACCAAATGTTCTGCAGCGTCGCTGCGTCGGCCTTCTCAGGTGTGCCGCCACTGCTCGTCATGATCTTCGCGACCCCTGCTGCACCCTGTGTGTCAGCCACGAAGATGAGGAAGCCCTTCATGTTCTTCTCGGGAGAGGCGGGCCTCAGTGCCACACTACCGTATGTGTCCTCACCCAAGGGTGCAGGCATCTCCACAGTGAACTGCACACCGTCCTGATTCCCGAAGACGAAGCCGAACTGGTACGACACCGTCACGTCTGGTACGGGTGCACCGTCCTTCACGAAGGTCAGCGGTGTTGCTGTGCGCACCCCGCCGTCCACATCACATGGCACGAACGTACCGTTGTAGAAGCGGCTCGAAGGCGGTGAGAACGTGCTGCCTGCCGGCAGTGCTGTGGGAAGGTGGTAGGTGGGTCTAGGTAACCATTAATAACAGTACGGTTCCTGTATTTTCATCACTTTTTAAAGAGGGCACAAAAGTGGATTTTCGGATTTCAAAACTCTGAAGAAGGGTTTTCACCCCACCTGAAATCAGTCTTAACGACATTGCTGACGTAGGGTGAGGGCGGGTGACATACGAGGAGGAGGCAGGGGTGCCAAAGTCCTAGGCGTGCGCGACTCCTGTGCACCGAGCGGGCCCAGTGTTGCAGGGATACGCGACTCGCCTGCTGGTGCTGCTGTGTCCGTGGGTGAGTGGCTTGCTTGATATGGGGCCAGCGTTCTGTACGGTACGAATGTGCTTGGCGTGTCGGTAACAGGAGCACGCGACAACCCAGGAGGTGCCTCCGAACTGTCTGGTGAGTACGTCGACGGTTGCCCAGGCGTGAAGGACCGTGGCACGGATGTGACGTACGGAGCCAACGTCCTCACGGGAAGTGGCGCACGTGAAGAACCTGCCGGTGCCTCAGTGTCATGCGGAGAATATGTCGCAGGGCCGAGGGACCTGACCACAGGCGCTCCTGTTGCAGGTGCATCTGTCAGTGGGGAAAGTGTCACTCCAGGAGCAGCTGTGATCGGTGCAACTGTCATTCCTGGTGGTGCCTGAGTGGTGCTTGGAGAGTACGTTCCAGGTGTGAGCGATCTTGGGGTGATGGTCCGCGGGGCAGGTGCCTTAGTCTGCGGAGGAAGTGTCACTCCAGGAGCAGCTGTGATCGGTGCAACTGTCATTCCTGGTGGTGCCTGAGTGGTGCTTGGAGAGTACGTTCCAGGTGTAAGCGATCTTGGGGTGATGATCCGCGGGGCAGGTGTGGCAGGCGCCTGGGTCTGCGCCGATGTCGGTGGTGCGTTTGTCGGAGCCATTGTGGCGTACGGCGATGCTGTTCCTGGTGGAAACGTTGGTGGCGGATGTATCTTCGGAGCCATTGTGGCGTACGGCGATGCTGTTCCTGGTGGAAACGTTGGTGGCGGATGTATCTTCGGAGCCATTGTGGCGTACGGCGATGCTGTTCCTGGTGGAAACGTTGGTGGTGGAAGTATCTTCGGAGCCATTGTGGCGTACGGCGATGCTGTTCCTGGTGGAAACGTTGGTGGTGGAAGTATCTTCGGAGCCATTGTGGCGTACGGCGATGCTGTTCCTGGTGGAAACGTTGGTGGCGGATGTATCTTCGGAGCCATTGTGGCGTACGGCGATGCTGTTCCTGGTGGAAACGTTGGTGGTGGATGTATCTTCGGAGCCATTGTGGCGTACGGCGATGCTGTTCCTGGTGGAAACGTTGGTGGTGGAAGTATCTTCGGAGCCATTGTGGCGTACGGCGATGCTGTTCCTGGTGGAAACGTTGGTGGCGGATGTATCTTCGGAGCCATTGTGGCGTACGGCGATGCTGTTCCTGGTGGAAACGTTGGTGGCGGATGTATCTTCGGAGCCATTGTGGCGTACGGCGATGCTGTTCCTGGTGGAAACGTTGGTGGTGGAAGTATCTTCGGAGCCATTGTGGCGTACGGCGATGCTGTTCCTGGTGGAAACGTTGGTGGTGGATGTATCTTCGGAGCCATTGTGGCGTACGGCGATGCTGTTCCTGGTGGAAACGTTGGTGGCGGATGTATCTTCGGAGCCATTGTGGCGTACGGCGATGCTGTTCCTGGTGGAAACGTTGGTGGTGGAAGTATCTTCGGAGCCATTGTGGCGTACGGCGATGCTGTTCCTGGTGGAAACGTTGGTGGTGGAAGTATCTTCGGAGCCATTGTGGCGTACGGCGATGCTGTTCCTGGTGGAAACGTTGGTGGTGGAAGTATCTTCGGAGCCATTGTGGCGTACGGCGATGCTGTTCCTGGTGGAAACGTTGGTGGTGGAAGTATCTTCGGAGCCATTGTGGCGTACGGCGATGCTGTTCCTGGTGGAAACGTTGGTGGCGGATGTATCTTCGGAGCCATTGTGGCGTACGGCGATGCTGTTCCTGGTGGAAACGTTGGTGGCGGATGTATCTTCGGAGCCATTGTGGCGTACGGCGATGCTGTTCCTGGTGGAAACGTTGGTGGTGGAAGTATCTTCGGAGCCATTGTGGCGTACGGCGATGCTGTTCCTGGTGGAAACGTTGGTGGTGGAAGTATCTTCGGAGCCATTGTGGCGTACGGCGATGCTGTTCCTGGTGGAAACGTTGGTGGCGGATGTATCTTCGGAGCCATTGTGGCGTACGGCGATGCTGTTCCTGGTGGAAACGTTGGTGGTGGAAGTATCTTCGGAGCCATTGTGGCGTACGGCGATGCTGTTCCTGGTGGAAACGTTGGTGGCGGATGTATCTTCGGAGCCATTGTGGCGTACGGCGATGCTGTTCCTGGTGGAAACGTTGGTGGTGGATGTATCTTCGGAGCCATTGTGGCGTACGGCGATGCTGTTCCTGGTGGAAACGTTGGTGGCGGATGTATCTTCGGAGCCATTGTGGCGTACGGCGATGCTGTTCCTGGTGGAAACGTTGGTGGTGGAAGTATCTTCGGAGCCATTGTGGCGTACGGCGATGCTGTTCCTGGTGGAAACGTTGGTGGCGGATGTATCTTCGGAGCCATTGTGGCGTACGGCGATGCTGTTCCTGGTGGAAACGTTGGTGGTGGATGTATCTTCGGAGCCATTGTGGCGTACGGCGATGCTGTTCCTGGTGGAAACGTTGGTGGCGGATGTATCTTCGGAGCCATTGTGGCGTACGGCGATGCTGTTCCTGGTGGAAACGTTGGTGGTGGAAGTATCTTCGGAGCCATTGTGGCGTACGGCGATGCTGTTCCTGGTGGAAACGTTGGTGGTGGAAGTATCTTCGGAGCCATTGTGGCGTACGGCGATGCTGTTCCTGGTGGAAACGTTGGTGGTGGAAGTATCTTCGGAGCCATTGTGGCGTACGGCGATGCTGTTCCTGGTGGAAACGTTGGTGGTGGAAGTATCTTCGGAGCCATTGTGGCGTACGGCGATGCTGTTCCTGGTGGAAACGTTGGTGGCGGATGTATCTTCGGAGCCATTGTGGCGTACGGCGATGCTGTTCCTGGTGGAAACGTTGGTGGCGGATGTATCTTCGGAGCCATTGTGGCGTACGGCGATGCTGTTCCTGGTGGAAACGTTGGTGGTGGAAGTATCTTCGGAGCCATTGTGGCGTACGGCGATGCTGTTCCTGGTGGAAACGTTGGTGGTGGAAGTATCTTCGGAGCCATTGTGGCGTACGGCGATGCTGTTCCTGGTGGAAACGTTGGTGGCGGATGTATCTTCGGAGCCATTGTGGCGTACGGCGATGCTGTTCCTGGCGGAAACGTTGGTGGTGGATGTATCTTCGGAGCCATTGTGGCGTACGGCGATGCTGTCAGTGGTGACATTGTACGTGGCGACACTGTTGGTGGTGAAGGTGTTAGTGCATTCCAGGGAACACACACTGCAACCTTCGCAGTTGCCTGTCCGACACCGGCAAATGTACATTTGCACATCCAGTCGTTGGTGGAAGCAGGGTCCTTGTTCGGGTCCTCGCACTCCTGCGCAACATTGGAACAGGTGGTACCAGCACATGTGACACATGTGGCAGTGCACTCGTCCAACGGAGTCATTGTCGCCCCTATAGGTGGCGCTGGAGTTGCTCCAGGAGAGTCTGTTGCTGGCTGGTTGGTAGGTGGTGCGTCTGTTCCCCCGGTCCACCACCTGAAGACGACTTCTAGCCATGCGTCGCCCCCGCTGCAACGGTAGGTCACCTCTGTGTCGACGTCGTAGGCCGTCAAGTCTAGTGTGCACGTCTTCTGCACGCGGGCCTCGTCGTCTGTTATTAAGCTGCCGGTTTTGTATTCACAGCGGTCGCCGTTGCTGTCTTCCCATGCATCAAAGCTGATCGACATCGACAAGCCATCCGACTTTGACTGCGTACCCGACGCACCATATGCCCCAGTACTCGTACAATCCCCATTCGAATCGCACTGAATGCACCCCAGATCCCTTGTCGCCCCGCCACTTACTGAGATGGACCCTACCATGGTATAGTCCTCGGTGCCTACTTCATTGCCCCTCGACTTTTGATACGCTTTGACTCCCTTGAACCAATAGTACACTGCATCCACCTCTGTGCAGAGGAGCAACAGCAAGAGGAGGAAGGATGCTGTCAAACGCATTTTTTGTTCTGTTCTGGTCGGGAAGGGTTTTGTACAAAAGAATGGAAGAGTGGGGTGTGATGCGTGTGGGAAAGCACCCATATTAAGGCAGAATGTGTCCCCAAAGAGCGAAGAAAAACAGGTGCATTTTTTTGTTTATTTTAATTTCATTTCAAGAAATTCCACCACAAACTCCGCCACCCACCCCCCTCCCCGCCCCCTCACCCACCATTTCAGTCAAAAATAAAACGACACGTTGCTATTCCTTTCTCCCAAGACGAATGAAGCCTTCTACCCAACACAAGACATTCTTGGCGCCATATTCTGAGCAAGAATTAACCTTATTCAAGGCCTATTGGCTATGAGAACACACAAGACATCTATCTGCGCAATGCTCTCCGCTCTCAGGAACTGCCCCCGCAACTTGCTTTCAAACACATGGACCTTCTCTCTCTCTCTTTCTCTAAAGCGCTAACTCCTTCCTGCCCCTCCCCTTCCCCTAAGATCCCTCTGGGAATGCGACTCGTAGCTCCGATTTTCGTACCTTCCCGTTGAGGGTTTTTGGGAGGCGTGGGTCGGAAGAGAGGACTACACGGACAGAGCTTGGCCGGACCTGTACATGGCAGCGCTGCGCGAGCGAGGCTGTGATTGCCTTCTCGACAGAGGCGACGTCCTCCTCCGTCGCTGCCACGTCTGTCAGCACGACCACGACTGCGATGCGCTCTGCGCGCTGGTTGCTTGGCAGACCCACAGCATGCACCTCACACGGTACATCCACACAGGAGTGCACCACACTCTCGACATCAATCGGGTACTGCAGCACCCCAGAGCTGTGCACGATCACATCCCCACTGCGCCCTTTCAGACACAACATTCCGTCGTCATTCCGATAACCAAGGTCGCCCTGCCGGAAGAAGCCGTCCTCCATGACTGCCGGCAGGCTGCCATCCGCACTGAGATACCCACTCATCATCATGGTCGTATTGACTTCGATGTTGCCCACCTTGTTGGGCTGCTCTATGACAGCCCCGGTCTCGGTGTCTGTGATGCGGCAGAGGTGCACCCCGACAGGCTCCGCACCAACACAGCCGTCGATGAAGCGATAGCGGTCCAGCTTCTCCGGTGGTAAGATGGTGATGACCCCAGCCTCAGTGGAGCCGTACACATCAAATATCTCGACAGTCTGCCCTTTGGCAAGAAACCACTCCCGCAGGGCAACGCGGAACTCACCGGTAGAGAATGCCCCGGTGACCAGGATCGTCTTCAAGGAGGTTACCCCGCAGGCGGAGGATTGGGTTTCGAAGAAGACTGTGCGGAGGAGAAGGGGCGATAACGTGAGGAATGTGATCTGTTCGGATTCGATGAGCGGTCGAAGCGACGGTGCTTTGTACTCAACAACACCGGTAGGAACCAGGTTCGTAAAAAAGTCTGCTACCACCATGCTTCCCCCAATATAAAGATACAAAAATGCGAAGAAAAACGACGACACCCCATGCAAAGGGAATGCAACCAACCCCTTCGAGCCTTCATTGAGACACATCGGCCCTGAATGGGAGAGGATTCCGTTGATTGTCCCTCCTTGCGTGCGGAGGACGCCCTTCTGCTTTCCGGAGGACGTCCCCGATGTGTAGAGCACTGCCCATTCATCGTCCAGCCCTGCAGGCTCGAGCGCGCTGTCGTCACCCACCTCCACTTCCACCTCGCTGTTTTTCATCGCGTCTTCGTACTCCGAGAAGGTACGGAATAGGATCTGCGGCGACTGGAGTGGAAACTGATCGGCAACAACGTCACTATAGATGCTGAGCACCGCTTTCATATGTGTCAAGGCAGTGATCTCTGCGACAGCTGTGTGCGTCAACGTCGGGTTGATCGGCACCACGACGTAGCCAGCTAGCGCAGCGCTGGCATAGGCCTCTATGTGGAGAAGGCTGTTTGGGCCTGCCACACCTACACGGTCGCCACGCCGCAGGCCTGCACTGCGCAGTACACACGCAAGACGCCTGCTGCGAACATAAAACTCCTTATGCGTCACAGAAATCCCTGTCGTGCAGCACTTCACAGCAAGCTTCCGGCACGACACCACACTGTTCTTCTTCAGCGCTTCCGCCAAGGTGTGCGGACGCATTGTGTGTTATCCTGATAATTTCGTTTCTTGGGGAAAGTTTACAAAAACAAAAGAGAAAAGTTTATAAGATGATCCTAAGCCTCTCGTGTGCATAGTCTGATTAGATTACTGAATGTTTTGAACATTGGTTATTCATCAATCTCTCGTGTGCGTAGTCACCTTTGATCACATTCGTCATGCGTTATGCTGCGCTGGTTTCTACAAGCTTGTTGGCAATGGATGATGCCATTTCCCTAGCCGGAGTTCGTAATTTTGGCACGCACGATGTAGTGTTCGAGCATGTGTATGGTGCAGCGCGGGTACGTAAAAACTCGAGAAAAAAAAAGACCAAAGAACACCCCACCCGATAGACTATTTTTTCTGTTAGTTTTTGTAGAACGTTTGTTATATTTGCAGCAAGCACAGGAGAGAAAAAAGGGGAAGGGGGAAAAGTAAGCCAGGGATGTGTGATTATAAGGTATGTGCTTTCCTCGATACAAAAGAAGTGGGCTGCATGTGCCCCTTCCACTCCTACAGAAATATTTCAACATAATTGGTGCTCCTGAAAACCCCATTTTGCGTACTTGTTGCGCACTTTGGGAACAAAAAAAAATACAGGAATACCCAATATTGCGTACTTGTTGCGTACTTGGTATTTTTTATTTCAGAGCACCAATAATAGTATGCATTCAATGAATAGCATAGGAGGGATCAACAAAAAATGGTCCATAGTTTCCTTAGAAGGTAAAGACAACCCACCTATGGACCGAAACAAAATCCAGGGGGGGAACGGCATCAACTGAGACCCCCAAAAGGACTAACTAAGGTACCCTAGGTACTACGGGGTCTGTGTGGATAAAATTCCTAATGCGTGGAATATCAAATTTTATTTGCAAAAAAAAGAAGAAAAACAAAACATATCCAGAAAGCATGACCAAATGTTTTTTACACCACCCTTTTTTTGTGTTTTGTTGGAGCCCCTCGTAAATAATGAAAAATAAAAAGCAAAGTGCCAGCTACCCCGCTTCAGGAAAGGTTCTGCGAAAAATTGTAAGACGTATAATATAAGCCTCATGTGGGTAACGAAAGAGAGAAAATCATTTAAATGGGCGCAAAAACTGTGTAAGAAACGTAAAATGAAAAGAAGAAGAAGAAGAAAAAAGAAAAACAGTGCATCCTGCGTTGTTGCGTGGCAGCTATACTAAAGGAAACAGAGCATTGTTTGTTTATCTTGTTCAAAAATAATAAAAACCCCGTTCGTCTTGTTGTTTAGTTGGTACGCTACCCACGTCATTCGCAAAAAAAATTGGTTGGCAATAACCTAATCTCCCGTTGGCTTAGTTCGTATGTCATACGACACAGTTGTTGATGCACCTTTTTGTGGGGTTTTTGAAGCCAAAGATGCAGTTCAAGAGACCAAAACTGTCGCGTACTGTAAATGCACATACACCAACTGCAAACCGCTGGGGCCGCATTCTGCGGCAAGAATTGCTCCCCTATATAGTTCTCAGACACACCTGTGTACCAACTCATGAGAACAAAGTGAAGTTGATAGTGCAAACGCCTCTGGGACGCAGGCACTGACACTCCGCGGGTTATCGAACCCCGGAGTGTTGCGCTGCGAACAAAAGAAAGGGGGCAGCGAGGTGACCACAGACCACCCCCGTGTGAAAAAAGTTGTGAATAAGATTTGAAATCTGTACTTCACAAAAAATTTCAAATCCTTTTTTGTTCACAACTTTTGACAACTATGTGGGTGCGAAAAGTTGTGAAAAAGTTGTGAAACCCCGCCGTATAGCATCACATATCTTAAAACCCCAAATCCTCCAAACTTATTTTGACGATTGCATCCAACCGTTAGGCGGTTGTACATCTTCCCTGTCGACACTGTACCACATGGGGTATTGAAAGTTTGTTTGTTTTTGTTTTTGCTACTCTGTTTGTTTTGTATTGCATTTCATTGTAGTACTTTGTAAGTTGAGAGGTGCGCTTCTTTGTTGAGATACACACATAGGGGGGAAACCCGAAAAAGAGAAATGGTGCGCCAGAAAAAAAGAAAAGTTTATAAGATGATCCTAAGCCTCTCGTGCTTAGTCACCTTAAAACCTCCTTAGAAAAAAAAATCTGCGTTAAAAATTATGTCACAAATGCCTTTCTTGAGAAATATGGTGCTCCGGGGAGGGGTCGATATTGACAGGTCGCCGACAGGTCGTTGACCGACTTCCAAAAGCACCAAAATACTTTAAAAAAAGGGAAAAAAAGCTGCGTTGGGCGAAGACTTGTTATATAGTCGTTGGTGGGCAGATGTTGAGGGGGTTGTTTGTTGGTGATCGTTTTATTCAGTTTTTTAACACTTTTATGTTAATTTTTTTGCTTTTTTTTTCGCTGTTTTCTTTATGGGTAAGACTTAAAGCAGTCAACGTAGGAAAAAGTTTAAGTGTACAAACACGATATCCAGCCGAAGCAAAAAGGGCTTGAATGAGCAGTTGAAAACGTGCTAAAACGCATCTCCGTCAAGCTCATGCAAAGGGTGGAGACGTGGGTGTTCCGTACCGAAAGAGAACGGAGGCGGTTCACAACCGCTCGTTGGTTTGAAATGAAAAAAGTGGTACAAAAAAAAAAGAACGAAATCTTGGTTAGTTCTCTCTGGATTGCTTTGCTTTTTTTTTTTTTTTTTTTTTTTTGCAGAAAAAAAGAAAGCATTTTAGTCAAACCAAAGTTTGAGATTTGAAATGAAAAATTGTAGCACGAAGCCAAACTTCTCCAGTAGATAACCTTCCCCCCTCGGACGACGGCCGGTACAGGGAAAGGGAGTAACAGTGGTGACGCAAAGAGATGGGGAAAAAAGGTAAACCCGGAGTGGGAAACTGTAAGCAGGTACACAGTCATTTCCCTATACAAAAAAAAAAGGTGGGTTTTATTAGATGAACCGAAGCCTCTCTTGTGCTCAGTCACCTTGAAAAAAAAAAGTAAAAAAAGAGAATTTGAAAAAAGAAAAAAAAAACGTATTACGCACCCACTTGACGTTTGGATAAAGAAAACCAGAGACGAAAAAGGGGGTTTGGGGAGGGGAAGAGTTTAATTCTTGAACACATACCCACACTCAGTCACACAAAAAAAAAAAAGTAGTAACTCTGATAGGTAAGTAAAAGGGAACAGGCTTTTTTCGTTGCTCCATTTACCCTGTTGGAGGGGGGGTGATTGGCGACCGTATCTGAGGGATTATTTCTTCCTTTTAAGCTACGCTTTTGTAGGTTTGTTTTTGTGCGTAAAAGTGTGTAATAAATATTCTGTTGATATTTTTTTATTACCACAATACGCTCCCCACTGACTACCTTGGCTGTGAAGAGGAACCCTCTTTGAGGCCAAAAAAAAAGAGAGAATAAATTTTACTGGGGGGGGGCGAATAAGAGATCAGGGGTGAATAAGAGATTAGGGCCGAATAAGAGATCAGGTTGAGATTTTGGGGGTATTTTTTTTTTTTTTTTTTGCATGCACCAGGGTTTTATCTTGAAAAAACATTTTGAAATTTTACCCTGTCTACCCGATCTGGCAAAAAAGTGGTCAAAAAATTTTTTTTGCCTCCGGCGAAAATGTTTTTTTGCATTTTTTTCCCCAAAAAAAATTTCTTATTTTTGGCTTGTCCGTTCGCCTAATAAGAGATGCCACATCTCTTATTCGCCCCCCCCCCCCAGTAAGAGACAAAGTGGAGAGCCCCCCCTTTTCACGAAGACCACCAAATACCGTTGTCTTCCCTCCTACCTGCGTACCAAGAGGTTGCAACGTGAACCACCCATATTCCCAACCCCCCCCACACCTGTTACGTCTTGCTAGCAGCATTGCGAGTCGCCGTTGTTTTGTACTTTTTTTCCTTTCAAAAAAAAAAAAAACATACAAGTAAAACGGACGTCACGGAAATGAAAAAAAAATGCTCGACCCACTGCCGTCGTTGCCGTGAAAAATAAAAAAAAACGGCCGTGAAAAAAAAGCGCCCTTTTTATGTACAAAAATTTCACGGCCGTTAAAAAAAAACAACGGCCGTGAAATTTTTGTACAAGTCTTTGAAGGAACACACAGTGAAGTACGAGAAAAGGCGCCACTCAAGAACCATCCCACCTGATTTTTACCCCGCGGATAGGCGCGGATAGGAATGTACAGACCAAACCCCACCCATTTCCCCCTATATTCCCACAACCCACCTGATTTTTACCCCTGAAGAAAAGGAGGGTAGGGCAGGAGAGGACCGGTTAAGTGATATCGCACAGAAAACTGCGCTGGGTACTGGGTACTCCTTGTAGGGTCTTGTTGCCTTTTGGCACATGTATTGTGTCCACGGTGTGTTGTGTTCACTGCTCTGAAGGTGCTGGCTCTCATCTACCTGATGGGGTAAGTGACACAGCATCTGACCCGCCATCTGTAATCTTCTGGTTTCAACACTGCCTTTCAGTTCTGCATACTGAATTCGCAGCATCCCGAGCGTCTCACAACCTCAATTATTACTCTTTGCCCGAGAAGGATGTGTTTGGACTCACTCAACCCCGTTCATCACTCTTGTGCCAAAGAAAACATCGGGCAAACAGTACAAGTTCACGGGATCAAAAGGGTGGACCCCTCCCTCTGCGCGTATCTCGCCAACGTAGCGAAGAAGATCCAGAGGTGTGCAGAACGTGATGCGGTCTATTTTCCGACAAAAAAGACGGAGGATAGTTGTTCAATGGTGTGCTGATTCTGTCGGAAGATTTTGCACTGGAAGCTGAAGAACACCGCAAATGGTTCAACACAGATGAGGTTCGTCTCACAGTTTTGATGTGTGTTCCACAACGGAAAGCCCATCAAATATTGAGAAGAGTACTTAGCTCAAGAACCGGTTACAAGTGCTGAAACACGAGAAATATGCTACTCTGAAGAACCGGGAGCACGTACAAGTGCTCAGAAATGCCACACGCTCCAACTACAATTCACAGTAGGGTGAAAACGTGGGCGGGCAGCGGGAGACCAAGAGAGCCAGGAGCGCAGCAGGGCACGCAGGTGATGGTTTGGATAAGTCCATTTCCTGTGAGAGTGGAATCCGGTCGAAGTCATAGTGGGGGCGGAACAAAGGTTGCAGCTGAGCTGTTCTCCAGGCGTGAGTGGCAGATTGTTGATACGTTTTATTTTTCCTTCCTTCAAAACTTCACAACGCTTTTTTGGTCTTTGGGAGACACACAAGGTGCCAGGTTCTATGATAAGTACGGAACCACCCTGCACCTGTTTTGTCATATTGTTTCCCGTGCAATACATGGAGAAACGTTTCGTACTCGAAACTAGGACACATTGCATTGTATAAAGACCTCCGAGGCACCCCAAAAACTTCTCCAGGCGTGACTGGCAGATTGTTGATACGGAGGCTGTTGTTCAGAGACAACCGGTGTATTGCTCCCCATCAGACGCTGGAGGTAGCATCAATACTGTCCTTCAGGGCAGTAGGGATAACTCCGCAGTTCGACACACAGTTAGGCCACGGCGACCTGTCAGCAGTTGTGACGGAGTGGAAACTAGGATCTGAGCGTATAGCATCGCAGGCAGGGCAGGACCACCATAAGTGCTCATTCGTGTCGTCAGCTTCCCGATCGCAGTGGGGCCGACTTTTTTTTGCACTTTTTATGTTGCTTTTACCCCCCAAGAATGACTTGGGAGGGATGGGAAAGGGGGTTGGCCCTGTCTACGAACGAAAAAGAAGAAACAAGCAAAAAGCGTGGAAATATTTCACGGCCGTGATCAATGCAAAATTTCACGGCCGTTAAATTTTTCAGATTTTCTTCACGGCCGTGACCTCCCCGACAAAAAAAAATTTTCCCCGTCGTGACGGCCGTTATACTTGTATGACTTAAAAAAAAAAAAAAAAAAAAAAAAAAAACGAAAAATAACACACGGCTCCAACGTTAAAAAGAGAAGTTTACAGCAAGATTTGTGGACTATTAGTCCGGATTGTCGTTAATCCACATTTTTAGAGTCCACATTGTCGTTTCCCCTTTTTATTAATAATGAGTGGTGTGACACACTCTTAACCCTTAGAACCGTATCCCCGATACCCTCCCCACAAAAAATGTCTTTTTTCGTTCTTCGAAACTGGAATAAAAATAAACTCAAGAATACTTACACATCTTCACAAAAACCCCCCCGAAAAGTTATGAGTTTCATGAAAAGTGAACGGCGTCAAAGCCGTTCTCCATAAAACACCCCCTTTTTGCCATCCATGATCGTCTCCGTGAGACGCACATCTCTTCGTTCATAGATCACCCAAAAGGGGGGCAAGGTTTTGTGACAATGATCTGTATCACGCAAATATTACTGCGCCACCTTGCAGAGGCAACACTTCAAAGATGAACGTGCCTCTCGCACACACCATTCTTCACCATCATCATTTCATCGCGCTGGAGCAAAAAGAGACGGGGAATTTGTTGCCCCCCCTTGCTGCAGATATATGCTGAGTGCTACCACTCCCACTCTCACAGCATTTTTTTGCGGCCTGGAACCTGCTTCCTCACAGGCTTTCCCGCTACATGCTGTGGTCATGCGGGTTTATTTTTAGCGTCCTACGGGGTGTCGTCGATGCCTTCCTGCCAGTGGGCGCTTATAGAAGTAAACGTTGTCCACATTGCTCTTATGCTAGTCAGTGCTCGTGATAAGTTGTACTACGGCGTCCAACAGAGGCACTCCACAGTACACTGCTTGACAGTGGTGTCGTGTGTGTGTGCCCACCTGACGCCCCATTAAACAAAATGGTCGTGCTCAGAAGGTCGTGTGAGTGGTCCAAAAAATGTGCGTGCGATATAGCAGCGGAGCACACTGTACCGGACTGTACCCAACCAACCTAGCCATGGAGTTTTCCTATTCTCGAATAGGGGGAAAAGCAAAGCGGGATCTGGGGTTTGCTCCTTGGAGTCGGCAATCGTGGGTGCAAAGTGTGTGAGGTGCGTAGGTTTGTCGGAGCCATTGTCGCTCCAGGTCATTCCATATCGGCGACGCTCTCACTTATGTTGGAGTGTTGTTCCTGGAAGAGTACCTGCGAGGTGTGTTTGGTCTTCAGAGCGTTTGTCGTTTCCAGGATCATCATCAGAGTGTGTGCCTCGTTCCTCAAGAGAGGACTCAGAATTTTTTTTTGTCCGATTCCACACGGTCACGCTTTTTGTCAGGGGCAAAAAATATGCTCAAAACTTGAGGCCCGATGTGAAGCTCTGCTCGTCTGAGGCTTCTTCGCTGAAGAGTTTTGCGGTTTCTCCGTTTCGTTCGAGAAGGTCGGAGAACGTGCCCACCTCCTCCACACAGCCACTCTTCAGACAGAGCACGAGGTCGCACGCCTGCGTCGTACTGGCACGGTGAGAGATCATGACAAGCGACGCCCCCCCTAGGTATTTGATCAAATTCTTCAGCACCAGACGCTCTGTCCAGGGGTCAAGCATATTCGTGGCCTCATCAAGGATCAAGATCCGCGGCCGAGACAGCAGCGCCCTGCATATCGCAATCCTTTGCGTCTGCCCACCCGAAAACGACGCCCCACCGGACCCCCCAATTTTCGTATCATAACCATCCTTAAGGGAACTCACTATGTTGTGCAGGCCGACGACCTGGCTGACTTTGATTACATCATCTAGCGTTACGTTGTCAAGCCCATATGTAAACGCATTGAGGACCGTCCCTGGGGGAAGCGGAACCGACTGCTGCACAGTAGCGATGTGTCTCCGCATCCACCGCACATTGAGCGCCTTGATATTCCGCCCGGAATACCCTATACTCCCCGCATCTGGGTCGTACAGACGGATGAGCAGCGCAGCAAGGGTCGACTTCCCACACCCACTCCTACCTACCACCGCAATCTTCTTGCCATACTCAAGCGTGAAGGACACCCCACGCAAAATATTCCTCGTCGTCCCCGGATACGTAAACTCTACATTGTCGATGCTCAGAGTACCGCACTCCTCTTCGGGCGACAGCTGCAGGCCTTTTCCGGTATCAATCGTGGGGTGCGTTCCGAGAAGCGACGTCAGGCGCACTGTATAGTCTGAGTCGGCAAATTCAGACACCTCCTCGTATAGTGAGTGGATGTGGTCGAAGGCCTCGATGGCGACCTCTGCGGTGCGTGGTATGTCTTCGACGTTCAGAAGGCGCATTTGGGCGACCCTGTTCCCCACAGCCACGAGGTAGAGAATGAAGAGGTTGGGGACAATGGTGCCACGGATTGCAGAGAGAGAATGCTCGCCTACTGTCTGGTTCTGCAAGGCATCGGAAAGGCACGCCACCTCTGCCGCCATGACCCTATCCGATTCGAAGTCCTCAGCCGCATTGCACCGTATGACCACCAAACGTTTGAGCATCCCCGACACAGTGTGGTCGCTTTCCCGCGCCGCTCCTTTGCGTGACACCACCTGACCACCCACCTTGCTGTCGATGCTCTCCTGTACCCACATCAAAACATCCTTCAGAATGTACAGCGAAGGGGCCGCAAGGAGGCATGACAACGTGACCAAGCCTTGCCCACGGTTTTGAATAGAAAGGGTGGCAGAGTGGAAGGCGATGGTCGAAAAGTGCAGAACCTGGAAGAGTCGGTCGGTAACCAGGTACCGGAGTTTGTCGATGTCTTCTGTGAACTCCGTGAGATGTGTTTTGTGGGTGTCGAAATATTCGAGGTCCAGAGTGAGAAGGTGGCTGATCAGCTTCGACTTCACGGTGTTCGTGAAGTCCTCGACACCAACCCGCTTTAACTGCCCGATCATATACGAAATCCCTGCGTCCAGCAGCGAGAACACCACATACCGTGCCGCAAATTTGCAAAATGGGTGGAAATCCGCCGTCTTCGCCGCACCGCTGAGGAATTCCTCTGTGATTTTCGTGCGTTCCCAGAGAAGCGGGCGGACTGCATTGAGCACTGCCACTACAGTGATCACCTCAGGGCGAGGCCGGGCGTACTGGATGAGGAGGAGGAGGGATGAGAAGCGCTCTGCACGCCAGCGTTGGACGAGCGTTTCGTACTCTTTAACACGGCCACGGTCGAAGGCGGGGATGTGCCGTGCGATGCCAAGCAGGTGGCTCACATGGATCACATCACAGTACCGCATGCCCTCTGCAAGCTCCATGTCGATGCGACAGCACAGCTCCTCCTCGATGTCACGCTGTCCACCACACCACTGCCGGTACAGCGCCTCCACGTCGACACCTTCACTGTGCGAGACGGACACAGCACGCTTCCGCCCCGTGTGCGAGCTGGACTTCTGCATGCGCTTCTTGCAAAACGAGCGGGACAGCAGCAGCACCGCACCCATCGCTGCAGGGCCGCTGATGAAGATCGGCCATGACTTGATCTGCAGGTGTCTGCTGAGAATTGTATCCATGGGACAAAGGTGGGGTATGGGGATATGGGGATATGGGGGGAGGGGAAAAACGGCCCAAAAAAATGGTGTAAACAAAGAGAAGGGGGATGGACCTGTCGGAGGAGTGGTGCAAGGGTGAAAGGGGTGAAGGGGTGAAGGGGCGAGGGGGTCGTCTGAACGCAAACTTGGAAGAGGTGGCTTTTAGTAATTGATTTTCGACAATACAGCGAAATCAAGAGGGTCGTTGTTCGGTTCAAAACAGTGCGTTTTGAACCGAATGACAAACCCTCTCTGAATTCACAACATTTTTTTTTCTCGACCCGATTAGTGGAGAGTAGCTATTTCTTATCACCCCCCTGGTTACCCTACTGACACATTTTCAAAAGGATGAGCGTTAAATTTCAGCCCTGAGCGGTGCCTACGAGCCCTCGGGGAAATATTGGCTCCCGCGGGGGACAGAAAGTGACCCAACTGGAAAACCCCACGAAATATTTTCTCCACCCGAACCCGCCCCAAACGAATTAAAAAAAAATGGAGGAAACATTGATTCAAACAAGTTGTTTTATCAAAAAATCCCCCCCAAAAAAAACCCCCTACGCGGAAGATCTTGAGAGCACAGGTCGTGCTTGTGTTTGGCTACTCAGAAAATTTAAGCTTCATGTACTTTTGCACTCGAGCGTGGTCAGACAGATACTCACTGCATCCTGAGACGTCCATTGTCTGCAACGAGGTGCAGCTAGCGAGAAAGCCGTAACCAATATCTGTAACATTGCGCATCCCTGAAATGTCAATTGTTGCCAATGAGCTGCACATGTAAAGAAAGCCCTCGCCAATTTTCTTGACATTGCACAACCCTGACAGATCTAATGTTGCCAACGAGTCGCATTTGTACATGAACCTCCGATCAATTTGCTTGACATTGTACAACGCTGAAAGATCGATTGCTGATAATGAGGTGCAGCTCGCAAGAAACCCATCCCCAATTTCCGTGACATTGCACAACCCTGAGAGGTTGAGTGTTGTCAATGTGTGGCAGCCCTTAAGAAACCCCTCACCAATGTGCTTAACATTGCACAACGCTGAAAGATCGATTGTTGACAATGACCGACACTTCGCAAGAAACCCATCACCCACCTCTGTAACATTGCGCATCCCTGAAATGTCAATTGTTGCCAATGAGCTGCACATGTAAAGAAAGCCCTCGCCAATTGTCTTGACATTGCACAACCCTGAGACATCTAATGTTGCCAACGAGGTGCACTCAGCAAGAAAGCAGTGATCGATCTCCGTGACATTGCACAACCCTGAGAGATTGACTGTTGTCAACGAGGTACAGCCCTCAAGAAAGCTCTGTCCAACCCGAGTCACAGGCAACTCAACACCCAGGTCAAGTTCGGTGAAGGATCCTAAGGTCAAGAACTCATGTGGAATGACCGTCACAACCCCCGCCTGCAGAAGCAAACACGCCACCTCAGGATCCTCCACAGTATCGAGCCGCTCTGCTGTGATGTCGGTCTCACCCAATGCGTGAAGCGCTGCTACTATATCGTACCTCTCCGTTTTCGTCAACTCAATTGTGTCCCCAACACTCAGCTGTGCCATGTCCGCTCCTGCTCCCAGCGCTTCCCCTCCGAACCTCATGTGGAAGCCGTCTTCAGGAAACCCCACTGCAGACGCCACCTTCCGCCGCATGACCGCAGCTGTGTCGTCCACACCCACCTCAATCACGTACGTCTCGTCGTCAAAGGTCTTTACGCACAGCTCCATTGTTTTGTCTCTCTGTGTTGTCTGCTGTTGTGGTATGTTGTGATGGGCATGAGGTGAAGAAAGAAAGCACCACTCATCCTTTACACTCTATAAGGTGGTCTGTGCAGCAGATGTATTTGTTGTTGTCTCCTATATGAGTTAGGCGAGGCAAGTGCATGGCACAGATGCAAGGCACAACGTTGGATAGGTGCGCCCGGCCACGATACTGCGACACTTCCTCAGCGTAGCCTACCAACGCCAACACTGGGAGTTCTGCTGGTTGTGGTTGTGCGAGACAAGGAGGAGCACAAATGCTTGTTCAGGGATCTTCATGGGGAGCGAGGAGAGGGATGGAGAAAGGTTTTGCTGCGCTTTTATATTTTGTTGAAAAGTTCGAAAAGAAAAGAACAGCGGCATCATGCATGCCAGTGAAAGGTGCAGGGTCGCTCCAATCCCGAAGCACCCCCCCACATACACCTCCTCATTGAGTCGCATTACCGAAGCAGGGCACGACTAAACCTAACCATGAACAATATAAAACAAAGCAAAGAGTAGTTGAAAACGTGCTAACAACACAGCTAGGTCGTGTTCATGCAACAAACCAAATAATGAAATAGGTTGTCAAAGTGGCACACACACACGTTGTTTCGTGCCTCTGGTACAAAGCCATCCAAGACAAGGTGACTTCCTTAGTAATCCTCGTAGCGTCGTTCGCTAGGGGACCATCATAGGAGAGGCACTACCCCATGTGGGCTCCGTACTATGCGAGCAGTGCTCTGGGGGCACACTGCCGCCTCGATTGTAGACAGTGCGTGGCACTGCCCAAGAAACCGCTTGCCAATTTGCGTGGGATTGCATAACCCTGACAGGTCGATTGTTGTCAACGAGGTGCAGTCATTGAGAAAGTGAGTGCCAATGTGCTTGACATTGCACAACGCTGAAAGATTGAGGTTTGTCAACGAGATGCACTCAGATAGAAAGTATTGACTAATATCAGTGACGTTGCACAACGCTGACAAGTCGATAGTTGTCAACGAGGTGCACCCAGTGAGAAAGTAATTGCAAATTTTCTTGACTTTGCACAACCCTGAAAGATCGATTGCAGTCAGCGAGAAGCAACCTTTGAGAAAGCTGTAACCAATGTCAGTGACATTGCACAACGCTGACAAGTCGATAGTTGTCAACGAGGTGCATTCAGTGATAAATAAATTGCGAATTTTCTTGACTTTGCACAACCCTGAAAGATCGATTGCCGTCAGCGACAAGCAACCGTTGAGAAAGCTGTCACTAATATCAGTGACATTGCACAACGCTGACAAGTCAATAGTTGTCAACGAGGTACACCCAGCGAGAAAGTAATAGCCAATATTCGTGACATTACACAACCCTGAGAAATTGAGTGTTGTCAACGAGATGCAGTCATTGAGAAAGCGATCGCCAATTGTCTTGACATTGCACAACCCTGAGACATCTAATGTTGCCAACGAGGTGCAGCTTTCAAGAAAGCAGTGATCGATCTCCGTGACATTGCACAACCCTGAGAGATTGACTGTTGTCAACGAGGTGCACTCAGCAAGAACCCAGCCTCCAACCCGAGTCACTGGCAACTCAACACCCAGGTCAAGTTCGGTGAAGGATCCTTCTGTCAAGAACGCATCTGGAATGACAGTCGCAACCTCCGCCTGCAGAAGCAAACACGCCACCTCAGGATCCTCCACAGTCTCGAGCCGCTCTGCTGTGATGTCGGTCTCACCCAACGCGTGAAGCGCTGCTACTATATCGTACCTCTCCGTTTTCGTCAACTCAATTGTGTCCCCAACACTCAGCTGTGCCATGTCCGCTCCTGCTCCCAGCGCTTCCCCTCCGAACCTCATGTGGAAGCCGTCTTCAGGAAACCCCACTGCAGACGCCACCTTCCGCCGCATGACCGCAGCTGTGTCGTCCACACCCACCTCAATCACGTACGTCTCGTCGTCAAAGGTCTTTACGCACAGCTCCATTGTTTTGTCTCTCTGTGTTGTCTGCTGTTGTGGCGTGTTGTGGTGGGCACGAGGTGAAGAAGGAAAGCACCCCTACGCACCCCTTCGTGCAAGAGAAAGCTGCATCCTCCTCAGCAACCGCATCTTCGTGTCCGAGGCTTGCCCACTCCGAAGGTGCACCTCCAATGCGTCCAAGGAGGACCACAGCTTGTTTAGGGATGGAGGAGGGAATGGGGAGCGAGGATAGGGATGGAGAAAGGTTTTGTGGATGCGTGATTTGTATTGTTTACTGTTGGTAATTTTCATGGGGGGGGGTTATGCTGGAGTGGCAGAACGTCTGTTTGCCTGCCGATCTTCATAACAAAAAAAATTAAAAAAAAATATAACTGAAAGTACAAGAAACGGAGGGACAGGACTAACAAAAGACAAAACTGGGAAGTGATATTGCAATACACTGCAAAACACGCTTTGTCGGCGAGAAAACACACACGCCGGCGGGGGGGGGAAAAGTTTGTAAACTGCGGAAGACGCAAAAACAAACTCAACGAAAAAAAAAAAAGTTTTTGGGAGATAGTCAGACTTACCCTACCCTATTTTGAAAAAGTTCAGACTTGCCCTATGAAAAAGTTCAGACTTGCCCGAAAATAAGTTCAGACTTGCCCTAAAAGTATTTTTAGGGCAAGTCTGAACTTATTTTTAGGGCAAACACTTTTTTTAGGGCAAGTCTGAACTTTTTTAGGGCAAGTCTGAACTTTTTTAGGGCAAGTCTGAACTTATTTTTAGGGTAAGTCTGAACTTATTTTAGGGCAACAAGTCAGGCCACTTTGGCTGGGGCACTCTTGGGGCCCCATGTGGTATGACTTGTTTTATTGCCCTAAAATGCCTAACCGAGCCGGAGCCCAAAAATTGATGCCAGAAACCACCAGCCACCCGGAAAGGGTGAACAGGCAGTCCACGTTGGGCCAGAACCGGTTACAAAGGAAGCCGTGTTCTGGGGCAACGTGGGGCGCAAAGTTTTACAATTTTCATGCACGGGTGCTCCACAAATTACCAAGTATTCCTTCTTTGTTGAATTGAGAGAGAGTCAGTGTTTAGCTACCACGCGGGTTTGCTTAGAATCCTTCGAGGCCGGCACAATTTTATTTATGTGGTCGGTTAAGACATGCCTATTGAAGAACAACGAGATCATCGTTGAAAGGAGCGAACTCCCCTTCCCACAACATCTCTCACATTTCAACTCAGAATTCATACTTGGTTATTTGCTTTGTCCATACGCAATCAAATTGTCATGCTTTCAAGAGCATGCCTGGCCAAAATGCAACAACGTGGAAAAATTGTTGTTGTTCCAAAAGGCAACAAGACCACCCACAAGGGGTTGAATTGTGCACTGTCCGGGGAGCGCAAAGTTTTTTCCCTGTACACAGTGGACACATCTTTATCACTTTGTTCCCACGGGGACACATTTGGATACTGCACGCATGCAGAAGTGCCAAACATGTCCGCACGTGGAGTGGAGTGTCCATCATGTTTTCCTGGTTTCCAAAAAGCAGTTTTCTTGCACTTACTATTTGCCCCGGTGTCTGGCAATAGAAGTGGCTAACATTGTAATGAGTAGCATATACATACCGTTGATCCAAATGAGTAAGGCGACCAACAAGTCCTCTGGACTTTTTTGTTGTGACGACAATCGCGGAGTAATCCCGGAGAATTACATCCTCGTATAAAAAGTTAAAGGTAGAGGTGGGGAAACTGTAGCTATAGAAATAGTTGTTGCAGTAGTGCAGACACCCGAGGGTGCACCACTATGCTTTTCTTTGGTTGTATCGACAATTTTACGTACATGATGTAGGACCTGTACAATGTCGCCCAAAGGCTTTGTACTTACTGCAGTAATCGGTATTTTTTTTTTGTTACTACTACGTCGTGTTCTATGAGGAGTCGCGTTTGGGTGCGGAAGTCTTTTTTCTGGTCTCTGTTCTGTACGGGTCTCGGATCGTGGTGCGGTACTGCGGTGCGGTACCTGAGAGTTTTTTAGAGTGATGATAAAGGTCAGAGGGTTTTCCCCTCCCATTTGTGTCATTATTTAATTTTGCTCGGAAAGTGGGGTGTCCTGGACACGAGGAAATTCAGTTGCATGGAAAAAAAGATCCATACCATAGGTTGCTCATTTCACTACCAGGACTCGTCGCGAATAGCCCATACGTGCCCTAAACAGAAACGCAAAAACGACGACCGCCGGGCTCTGTAACCCAAGAGCCCCCAGCTTGCCCAATAAATAAGTGCAGGGTTGCCCTAAAAAAGTTCAGACTTGCCCTAAAAAAGTTCAGACTTGCCCTAAAAAAAGTGTTTGCCCTAAAAATAAGTTCAGACTTGCCCGAAATAAGTTCAGACTTGCCCTAAAAACACTTTTAGGGCAAGTCTGAACTTATTTCGGGCAAGTCTGAACTTTTTCAAAATAGGGTAGGGTAAATCTGACTATTTCCCAAAGTTTTTATTCTGCAAAGTGTGCGGTGAGGGGGGAGAATAAAACATTACGAAAAAAAACCTCCACTCTCATTTCGCAAGATTCATTTTCCGTTTTTTTTTTTTTTGGTTTTCTCCTCAAAAGAAAGAGCAAGAGGCAGGTATCCTTCGTTGTTGTACCATGCATGCCAAGGTTGTGGGACGCCTGACGTTCCGGGGGTGACAAGAGAGCTACCACAAGCATTCCCCTGCTCGGGACAAGAACAATTCTGGGGGAAAAAAAACAGTAGTCGAGAGAAAGGCAACAAAGAAACTAACGGGGGGTTTGTGTGTATGGGTCGATTAAAATGTTTGTTTTATTTTTTTCTTGTACAATTGTACACAAACATAAGCAGAACCAGGGAAGAGCGGGTAATTTTTTTTTGTGTGAGGCTGCAACCTTTTCGTCTTCGCTGTTTAAAATTATTTTTAAAAAAATCTGGCCAATATTATTTTCAGTGCAGTGATATCCCGAATAAAAGCTTCGCATTGTTCACTCGTTTTTCGGAATAGTCAAAAAAAGGGGTTAGAAAGATGCACAGAAGAAAACATAAATAGCAGAGGATCAGCACAAAATGAAGACAAAAGAGTAAAAAGGGCGCCTCATTTTAAGAAAGGACTTAAAGAACACAATATATTTTCCCATTTTAAAAGCAATTTTGGGGTGATCATTGGGTACTATTCTCTGCCACTCTGGTCACAGAAATATCACAAAAAAAAATCATAAAATACGCGAACGTAGTGGCTTTGTGTGATGTTTCTGCGATTAAAGTGGCAGAAAAGTACCTTTGATCCCCAAATTTTGAATGAAAAGCAAAAAAAAAAGGCAAAAAAACATCAAAAATTCAAGCAATATTTAACAAATCCGCTTTCTAACAACGTGGCTAAGTGGAATAACACAACCTAATACAACCTCCGGTTTTTTCGTCCAATTAATACGAATATGACCGATATGGACTCGGAGAGCCCCCTCCCCTTTTGAGTTGGAGACGGGAGTTGCCGCAACATAACAACTTCGTTGAAATATGCTAAAACGCAGCACCCGGTCGAGCCCATGCAAAAGGGTGAGAGACGTGGTTCCACAACAACCCAACAAAATTGCACAACGCATTGAGGTCTCAACCACCCCGCTCAAGGATGCAGAGAAAGGATGATCTAAAGCACTCCAAATCAAGATCACCCCGCCTCCCCACCATCACCCACGCGCGGCTTTCTGCCCCCCCGATTTTCTGCCCTCTTTGGTGTTGTTACGGAGATGGGTTTCGATGAGAGCACACATCTCCGGGGTGCCTCTGATCCGTGCGGCATCTTCTACAGTGCCCTTGCTGTTCTGTGCTGCTGCGGAGGCGCCTTTGGTGAGAAGCTCCTTGACTACGTCAAACTGCCGCAGCCATACAGCTTTGTGCAGGGGTGTTGTGGAGTATCTGTCCCGCACCTCAAGCGCGCACCCTCCTGCGATCAGCATCTTGGCAATACCGCTTCGTGTTGATCCAATCCCGATGGCTTCGTGCAGGACAGTCCCACCCTCGCGTCCACATTTTACGTCAACAGCAGCGTTTGAAGCAATCAGCATTCGTACCCCTTCCTCCCACCCACACCGAACCGCAACCAGCAACGGGGTGACCCCTTCTGTGGAGAGGAGGTTCACGTCTGCCTTCGCAGCGATGAGACGCTGCAGGAGTGTGAAGCTTTTCCGCTTGACGACGTAGTGCAGAGGAGGGAGCGTGCTGGTCCCTGAGGTGCCCATCCACCCGAGGTTCTCTGAGGTGAGAAGGGCTTCGAGGATTGTGTCGTTTGGAGTGTCTTTGCGGAGCACAGCGGCGAGAGCATTGCCGGTAGGGTCTGAGATGTCCGCACCACGGTCAAGAAGGTGTTGTGCAAGCTCTGTGTTGTGTGCGGCCATCGCCTCGCACGCAAATGAGGTGCCGTTCACGCAGTTGCGGTGTGCCAGTACATCCAACCCGAGGTTTGTCAGCTGCGCAACCTCTGTATCGCTCTTCGCGTAATCCGTCAATTTCGCACCACGTTTCAACAGCAGCACCGCCAAGGCAAGACGTATCCCCCCCTTCTGCGCCATCGCATGCTCCAACGGAGTCTTCCCTTGACTGTCCTTCGCCGACACCGGAGCTCCCATATTCAGAAGAAACCGTGTGGTTTTGTATTGCCCGCAGCGGACGGCAAGACCCAGCGCAGTGGTGTTGCTCTCGGCAGACTCCTCCCCCGAGAGGACAAGGAGCTGCACGACCTTGAGGGTGCCGTTCTGGATGGCGTTGGAGTAGGATGGGGTGGGGGTGTACTGTTTGAGGAGGGTGAGTGCACGCTCCTGGCTGATGGGTGCTGCTTCGACAGCGTCGCCGCACTGCAGCAGCGCAAGCTCATCCCACGACGTCACCACCTCCTTGCTCCCGGTCGCAAGCCGCACCTCGAAGGTGCCCTCCTGTGCACCGCACTCACGTGAAACAGCGTCCTCGAGCCACGTCATGTCGTGTTTCACCCCAGCTGCAGGGTACTCACAGAGGTCAAAGCTTCCGCATGTTACCCCCGTATCAGCGATTGTGACAAAGATTACCATAAAGGATCCAAGTGGAGGTCGTAATCTTTATTTTGTGGATGTCTCGTTCAAAAAAAAATGTGTATATCTGTGGGTATGAATGGGTGTTGGAGGAAGCAGTTCGAGAGAAGGTGGGACGGAAATATATCCGTTTTGCTTGATCAGATCTCGACCGTTTGTTGCATGCAGTTGAAAAAATTGGTTGTTTCTTGCACACGCGTACTGTGTCAGTTCATCTCCTCGGGTGTCTACACTAATACAACCCAAGTTTTCAAAGAAGAAAAGTTTAGGGAGGGGGGTGTCTCTTTTAGTGCTCCTGTTTCCTTATAAGTTTTAGTTTTGTTTTGTTTTTTTTGCTACTTTTTTGAGTTTTTCCTTTTTTGCTTTCGTGTAAAGGGATTTTGGGAAGTGAAAATGGGGTAACTGTCTTTCTCCCTCTGACTTTCTTAGGGATTCTTAGGTGGTTATTCTTGAAAAAAATTGAAGCAAAAATTGAAAAACACTCTTTTTTTCCCCACGGCTGAAAAACCGTGCGCAGGGAAATGCTGGGGAGGTGGAACAAGGAGGACGGAGGGGGGGAGGGAGGGAGGGAGGCCGTCTCAGTCAGCAGCCCCTTCAGCTGCCGCTTCTGCTGCCTTTGCTTCGAGTTCTTCTGCCTTCTTCTCGGCGTCGTGCTCCTTCATGATCTCGTTGCGCTTGTGTAAGGTGTTCTTCAAGAGCGCTACCACCTTCTCAAAGTTGCTCCCGCTAAACGCTTCCAAGGTTTCCCCCTGTTAAAGAAAAAATTTTTTTGTTTGATAAATTGTTGGAGTAGTGTAGTTGCCTCGGTTTGTGTTGTCTTAATCTCCACTGTTTTTGTTTGGGTATATGGTGTGGCACGCGCCCAAAAAAAAGTCTCAATTATGTAGTTAAAATGTCCCTGACCTAGAGTCTCTCTTCTTACTTGTGTGCTACAGACAAACATGACAACGCTAACCACGACTGCCACGGCAGAGCGGGGTCCCAAACGGTTCACTGGGGGGGATCCACATAGATAAAGAAAACAAATAATACGAAAGCAAGGAAGAAAACCAGTAAAAAAAAAAAATTAAAAAAAAAAAATGTGGACTAAATGTTGGGTGATCTATGATCGTCTCCGTGGGACACGCAACAGGCTGTGAGAGCCTGTGAGAGCTTACTGAGAGCTAGTAAAAAAATCTCCCCGTTCATTGATCACCCAAATGTGGATGAGGGCTAACAAAGTTGGAAAAAAAAAAAGGGTTGGTTGGTTCTCTCTGTGTTGCTTTGGACTGTATGGGGGGGTTGTGTGGTCTGTACCTTAAGCGAGTACACAAAGTGCGGGACAGAGCTGATGTTGAGCTTGCGTGCGAAGTCGGGCACCTCGTCTGCGTCTGCGAGGATGAACTTGAGCTTCGCGTTCGCGTACTCTTCCTCCTTCGAGAGCTTGCTGAGGGCCTGGATCGCGGTGGCACAGAGCGTGCATTTGCTGCTGGTCACCGTCGTCATCACTAATGACTCCTGTGGTGTGGTGTGGTTTTAATGCCTAGTGAGGGTAATTCTTGCGCAGAATATGGCCCTTTGGTGTGGTGTGGTGCAGTGTTATGTTGATGCGAAGTGAGAACAACGAAATTTAGAAGACAAACTATTTAGGTGAATGTGCCTCTCGTGCACATATCTCAAAGAAAAGAGAGGCGGGGAAACAGGGCGTTCGCTATCGCCATCGTTTTTTCCTGATCGTGGCGAAATGCCAAAAAATCCGAAATTTTTGCTTTTTTACTAGTGCTTAAAATAGGTCAAAAAAAAATTTTCCCGCCGGAGAGAAGCTAGTTCGTGGGGGGTGAATCCCTGGTACTGAGTGGTCAAAAAAAATTGCGATTTGCGCGTGATCCCTTCCCCAGCACAAGTGCTATTACAGCTGAACTTTCCTGATACTAAAACCAGCAAAACGATGGAGAATTTCATCAATCCCCCCCTCACTGAGGGTCTCTTTGTGCTGTTTAATCAAACAGATGCACAAGAGAGAGGCATCTGTCATATGAGACTTCATCCTTAGTTTGATTATTTTCAATAAACTAAAACGTCTCTCTGCCGTTGAAGATAGAGTTGACACGAGCAGTGACACCTTCTATAACAGGGGGTACGGGGCACCTTCAGCAGACTGCAGGATTGAGGAGCGGGAGTGCTGGGGAAACTTCCTCTCACGGCAGGCGGGTTTGCGGATGATTTTGAGTACAGTGGACACCCCTCTGCGACCCCCCCTCCGGGGGGGTCTACAGGGTGGTGGGGAGAAATCTCTCTCTCTTTTTTTTTTTTTTTTTTCCCCTTTTTTTTTTTTTATTTATTTATTTATACAGGGTTTCGCCCCGGTGGGGCGAAGCCCTGGGGCGAAATAAAATGTCATTTTTTCAGGAAAAGATTTTTTTAACGAAAAAAAATATTTTTCGCCCCGGGGCGAACGCCCTGCGGGGAAATAATAATAAAAAAAAGCCAAAAAAAAAACCCCCCCACATACCGGGTCATTGAAAAGCTCCTCGCTGTTCTCTGGAGTAGGGCGCTGCAGAAGTTCGCTGATCTCTGGCACCTCTCCGACCTCCTGTTCCTCATCATCCATGGTGTAGTTGGTGGTGTGTGGTGTGTGTAGTGTCTGTTACGTGACGGTGTCAGTGGCACACAGCACACAGCACACCTCTGTGAGTGTACGCAAAGTGCGGGCCCGTTTGCGATGCACATACCCCCTATCCAACGACAGGCAATACAAAAGCATGAGGGGTACGCAAAATATATGTTGATACAAAAATCCCTCTGTACCTTGGTACAATGACCACCCCGGGTGTGGACTAAAAAAAGGGGGAAAACAACAATAGGGGCGTTCTTGTGTCGCTATCTTTTTCTGGTTCGAACTCCTTTTCTTTTGCAAAATGCAATACATTGATGCAGGCACACCACCCGACCACAATGGGCCGAGAGCACAAAACATAGAGACATGCAAACACCTCGGCCAACGCAGGGCACTCAACCGCAAAGTGTGTTCAAAGTGCTTTGTTTCTATTTCCTCCTTCATTTCATGAGGTGACACAAAAAAAAAAAATGGTCCCATAGTTTCCTTAGAAGGTAAAGACAACTCACCTATGCGGGTTTGCGGGTCAGCAAATAAAAAAAACTCAAAAAACACCCCCTCCCAGTATGGCGGGAAGCCTGAGAAGTCCAGAAGTCTGAGAAAATCCGGACAAGCCTTGGGAGAAACCTGGTTTCAACCCTTTAATTCTTTTGTCAATCAAATGATTTTTTCCAAACGTTTCCCCCCCCACCCCTCACAATCTCAGAGTCTGAAAAACTCTGCACACATCTCATTCAAAATAACCTTTATTCCCACCCGTAGAGACAAAATTGAGAGATATTTGGTGCCCTTTTTTTTTGTTGTGTCGACAATCGCCGAGTAATCCCACCAGGTGGGAGAATTCGGGTCTGTACCCAATGTTGGCCGAAGCCTTTGTACTACGTTCCCCCCCCGAGTCCTCCCCTCTTTAGGCGGGAAGCCTGAGAAAGCCAACAAAAAAATACCAAACAGCTTCAGGTATTGTCGTAGCTGTTTGGTATTTATTTTTGTTGGCGAAGGGCCCACCCAACAAAAGAACACAGTTAGAAATTATTACGCATCCACTTGCCGTTTGGATAAAGAAAAACAAAGACGAAAAAGGGGGTTGGGAAGAATTTAATTCTTGAACGCATCCCCACTTTTCTTCCTACGTGACACTGCACACACACACACACACACACACAAAACCAACCCCCAAAAAAAAAATCCAAAAACACTAAACCCTCTTCTCCACTCTCAACAACCCCCCTTCCTCCCTTCCTCCCTTCCTCCTAAGCAGCCTCTGCCCAGAGCGCGTCTAGGTCAAAGTCTGCTTCAAACTCTTTTGCATCTGAGGCATAGTCGAAGTTCATTGGTGGTACACATGTGGTCGCACCACGCTTGGCCGCAAGGTGCTCTTCATGCTCCTTCGAGTCTGCAAGGTAGTCGCCAAGCTTCGCTTCGTACCCCACAGCCTCTAGCAGCAGGCCTACACACGCCACCAGGCTGTCTCCATCCGCACTGCACCCTGGACGCTCCGAATCGTCGACCTCCGGAAGACACATGAACTGGTGACGGACGTGTTTGAAGGCAGCGCTGCGCACCCAGCTGCCTGCACTGCAGTCGACGTTGATGTTCTTCACCATGAGCGACGTCCAGTCTTCGGGGATGTCATCAACAGGGCAGGACTCTTGAGTGTATTGGAATGCACGCACAACAGGGGTGCGTGTCATGAGGCAGGCGAGGAGGGCGACAAAGCCGTCGTCCGAAGGGAGCACAACAAATTGGTTGCGAGAGGAGAGGCTGCGGTCTTCCGCAGTCTTGCGGAACTCCTGCAGAAGGGACGGGAAGACAAGCAGAGGTTCCGTGGAGAGCAGCGGTGCGCACATCCCGGAGAGGCTGACCCTTGGCCCCGCATCACTGCCGTCGCAGAGCGCGGTGTTGCCGTACGGCACCCATTTGTCCAGCTCGGAGTGCGCACGCCAGCGTGCACAGCCCATCACCTCCACCGCATCGTTGTTAGCCGAGTACTTCTCAGCAAGCCAGACACGCAGGTCCAACCCAAACACAGTGCGTTGTGTGGGTTTGAAGGTCACCAAATTCTGCAAAGGGAAGAATGATAAGGGGATATAGGGGAAGGGGGAGAGGAGAGGGCTCCATACAAACGTGAGATCGCTTCCTATCCTGGGCGCCTCCTTGTGCACCCAGTCCTCGTTGTCTAGACGTCGTGTGCTCACTGTGTCGGGGCCGCGGTCCGTGTCCGTCTCCTTCTTGACACTGAGGAAGTGGTAGAGTGCCTTGAGCCCATCCTGCTCGGTGTGGGAAGGTTCGATTACAACGATCTGTGCATGGTGTGTGTGTGTGTTGAACGGATTAATTCACGAAAAGATATGGCATTATATCCTGCGCCGGATTCTTTGACAATTTGAAAAAGAAAATCATCTCAGTCGAGCTCAAAAATACAACTCCCCCCTCCCTCTCACTCTCTCACTCTCGGAGCTGGGGAAAGGTATAACATACGGAGCGTCTTTTGAGGTCGTCGTTGTTGAAGCGCACTTCGTTGAGACGTCTGGTTGGCTGTTCGGAGGGTCTAAAGCGGCAGATATGCTGCTGGAAGGACGTTGCCCATGCGAGGAGCACGAGACGCTTCTTCTCTGCCGAGAGGGGCGGGCCCTCCTTGAGCTTTGTCTTCATGCGGCGTCCATGCTGCCGCTCCATCGTCGAGAGTATAGACTCTGCCGTCTGCTTCGCAAGCAGCACGCCACTGCGGTTGACACGCACCTCACCCACGTCCCACTGCTCTTCGTTCTCTATCCCGAATTTGCTGCTGTGCAGAAACAAATTCATGATCTCAATGCAGGCAATCGGATCGCTGTACGTCCCACCACAGAAATCGAGAAACGTCCTCTGCCCGCTAGCATCGTTTTCATCATACAAGACAGACGACGTCGCACACAGCGCAGCCGCGACCGCACACTCCTGCTCAATCCCTAGCTTCGTCCCAATGTATATGAAATGCGCCCACTCCCACGAGACTGGCAACGCTGCCTGCAGCCTCCCAAGCTTCGTCAATCGGTATGTCACATCAAGGCCATCTCCCTTCTCTTCTTCCACAGGAACCCCGTCGACTGCCTCCAGCGCCCCTTCGAGAACCAACTTCGCTGCCCCAGCCTCGATCATGTATTCCTCGGGGTTGGCCTCACCGCGTTTCTGGTAGTGGTGTTTTACAGCTTTGAAGATGGTGCGACGGAGGATTTCCTTAACAGAGTAGGACCCTTTGACAGAGGTGAAGGACTGCGCTGCAAGCAGGGTACGCATGGGGCCAGCAAGACCACGGGCAAAGATCTCAGGGTTGCGGTACTCCGAGAGCAGGTACCATTCAAACTCCGTGATCAATCGGAAGACACGACCATCGCAGACCCTTCCGGTACGTCCTGCACGTTGTGTGGCAGCGTCACGACTGCTTCTCTCTGTGATGACCACATGCTCCTCCTTCTCAAACCGCCCCAAACAGCAGTCAATCACGGTCCCCACCGCCTTGATGGTCAGGCTCGACTCTGCTGCGTTGGTGGCAAGGATGATCTTCACTGCGTTGCTCTCCGTATTAACACGCTCTTGAACGGTTAAAGGAAGGCGGGAGTGGAGGATGTGGATTTCATGGTTCCCACGGCGCAAACGCCTACGCAGTTCCCTTTCTACCCGTCGAATTTGCGCGAGACCAGGGAGGAACACAAGAATGTGTTTGCCGTGGTCCGGGCGTGGGTTCTCGAAGACCCATATGGCGAGTTTGACGGCAATGTGGAGGCGTGCGTCTTGTGTGAGGAGGGCGTCTGATTCTATAAGGAGTGCGTTGTGAACGGCAGGGAAGAAGAGGGTCTGCCCGTCGCTGTGAGAGTCGGAGGGGCGGCGGAAGCCGGGGCAGAGATACTTTGCGGCGCGCAGTGTATCGACGTCGCCGACCCTCTTCAGCACTGCGTGCACCTCAGCACCGCTTGCCAGCACGAAGAGAGCAAACGCTGCCGCCTCCTCCTGAAGGATGGCGTCCCCTTCCATGCACACTTCATTGCAGAACTCCTTCCGCCGATGCTCCCCTGCATCCTTCCCTGACACTTCGAGCGTCAGCTCCGGCCATTTGTCTGACAACGAAAAGACATGCTCTGCCCTCCCATCCTTCACCTTGGTGCACACTGCTAACGCTTCCTGCTGCAGGCCGGACCTCAGGTAGTACAGAGGAGTATCCCTTGCCGCTGCAACATCGTGGATGGCACTGATGAGAAGTCCAGGGTTGGGATGGAGTGGTACATTGCACGGTGGGATGTGTCCAAGAATGTCGTACAGATAGGAGATGTGTTTCGTATGCTGCTTCTCATTGCTTTTATCGGGGAGGTAGGTCACGTCGTTGCTCTCTTCAGAGAGGTGGCGCTCCTCATCTGTTGGGAGTGCATGGGCTAGCTGCAGTACCCTGAAGTCCTTAGGGGATACCTGTTCAGATGTTTCCAAAGCGTTCTTCTCCGCTTCAAGCGGCTGTTTTAAATGTTCACGAAGCGGTGCCACAGAGCATGTGGCGCTCATCAGAATGAGTTTCAAGCTGCCGTCCTCCGAAGCCACCTCAGGCATGAGAAGGCTGATCGCAAGGTCCATGTCTAATTGACGTTCGTGGATTTCATCGAGGAAGACGTGAGAGTAGCCTTCCAGACGTGGGTTGCGTGCCAGCATTTTCACGAGACAGCCGTAGGTGGTAAACTCCAAGGTTGTTCGCGCCGTTGTACGATCGTCCATACCAATCCGGTAGCTTGTCTCTGAGTGAAGCGCACCTTCTACAGCTTCGCCAACCTGCTTTACCCTAGCACAAAGCTGCGTGACAGGCAGACGACGTGGTTGGGCGACCAACACCTTTCCTTCGATGCTACTCAGCTTTTGCACCAACCTCACAAGAAACGGGACTATCGTGGACTTACCACACCCAGTAGGCCCTACAAGCACCACCGCTTTGTGGTTCGCAATAGTGCCCATGATGTCCTTACGATGGGTGTACGCAAGCAGTCCACTCTGCATCGCCGTCGCTGCAGGGAGCTGGGCTAGCACGGCCTCCTTCTCTGGCATCTTCGACTGTTTCCACACAATGCTGTCACCGTACTCCCCTTTATCGATCCCTTTGTCCTTTGGGCATTCTATGTCCGAGTAGATCGTGAAAGTGACGTCCGGTGGATATTCTATTTCGTACATCTCATCGAGCGCGTGTTTAATGAAAACGAGCACCGCACAGTCCGGGTCAGGGATCAGAAAATAGAACTTAAGGCTCCTTCTGCTTCTGCTGGAGGAGATGTCCAGAAAGGGCCCTACATGGTCCCAGATGCAGCCCCCGATGCTGCTGCACAAATTGTCCTGTTGTTTCCCGCCGCTCAGCTTGCTTTCGATGCGGATGCCTTTCGCAGTGAAGTCTTTGCGTATTGCGTTGCGTTTGCCTTTCAGCCTTTTGTTGTCCTGCTCCACCTTCTTAGCGCGGACGCATCCATTGAGGGTACCAACCAATCGGTCCTTCGCCTCCTCACCACTGCAGCGAAGCGCGCTCTTGTAGAACACATTCCACAGCTCTTCCTCGCACAATGTTGCCAGGTCGCCTTCAGACAGAGCTACTGCAGGCGCCACGTCAGTCATGGTCTCGAGGTACGCAAAAACAACCCGCTTGGTGTGATGCGGGCGTTTGGGTTTGCGGCGCATTGTGGAGTTGAGGGAGGGGAGGGGGAGGGGGAGGGTGGGAGAAGAGAGTGCCCTGTGGTAGTGTGTGTGTGAAATGAATTAACAGGCAGCACATCTACAGTACAGCTCTTCTCATTCAATAGCTATATGCTAGATGTCGTCACCTGTCTCCCAAGTTTTGTAATTTTATTTTCTTTTGCGGGTGATCCTATGAGTGATCTCGTGTCCCCCCACCCAACCGTCAAAAACAAACAAATACATCATGACCTTTCAAGACCAACCAACTACCTTTCAATAAAAAATAGAATCCTTTTGTTTGTTTGCGACACTATTCACTTTTTTCTCTTTGGTGCTAGGATCACCCTCCCCAGGGCCCCTATCACGTACCTTTCGATCCACCGTTCCCACCTTGAACCCGCCTCGCTTTTTTCTCCCTTCCGTCTGACTTTCCCTTATCTCCCCGCTTCCTTTGCCGCTTCCGCTTCCTGCTCGTCCCCTGTTCTTCATCATCATCTTCTACAGTAAACTTGTTTAAGAAGCTTTGCTTCGACTCAGGAGTCTTTCAAGATATAGAATGACTAATGCAGCATGCCCCTCATGGGCTTACCACTTACGGTTAGTAAGGTTGGAACGAGGATCGATGGGGAACCCAAAACACACAAACACACAAACACAAATCAGAATTTTTGTCTTTTTGCTTCCCCAGTATCGCCCTCTGTACGTACTCCTCTCATCATCTACGGAAAAAAGAATCTCCCCCCGCCCCCTTTTTTAGTTTACTTGTATACTCGTCTTTATCTTGTAAAGACTCCTCTTCTTCTTCTTCTTCTTCTTCAGTTCATTTGTTACCAGTCTTCTTACCTTTCTTCCCTCCCTTCACTCCCTTCCCACCTTGAACCCGCCTCGCTTTTTTCTCCCTTCCGTCTGACTTTCCCTTATCTCCCCGCTTCCTTTGCCGCTTCCTGCTCGTCCCCTGTTCTTCTTCTTCTTCTTCATCATCTTCATCATAATCTTCATCATCATCATCTTCTTCTTCTTCTTCTCCCTCGTCTTCATCCGCCTTTTTTGCAGTACTACAGTACAGAACTCTCGTCATTGGTTCCCACGTTGTCGTCAGAGGACTCATCACATGTGCAGCTTCGAAATGTGAGTTGGTGATGAGAAGGAGGTTGCTGGCCTTCCATTTAGGTACGGTGAACTGTCCTTCGAGAAGTTCACGTAGTGAGTTGTGGACGTTTTTTGTCTTTTTGCGCATCTCACCCGCTTTTGGCCTCACGTTCTTTGGGTCAACCGTGTGCTTTGCGTCTGCGTAGCGGACCTGCAGTGCGTTCCTCCCCTTCATCACCAAAATGAAGTCCAACGCTGCCGATCCACCGCAATACAGCAGAATCGTGTCGCCGGTCTTCTTGAGTTTCTTAAGCGAGTTAACAAATTGTGGGCTGAGTTCTTCGCGGTGCTCGTGGCTTTGACCCTTGAAGGGGTGATTGTGACTCCTGTTCTTCTTCAGCGTTATGGTCTTTACCATCTTGACCGACTTAGGCACCCAGTCTGTGAGTCGAGACGTCTTCTGGACAGTTGGCAGGGGGTGTGAGAGTTTCCTTCTGTGATAGAAGAAGCACAGGAAAAGGGCCAAAGTGCGAAATGCGTTCTCCTCAAACGTCGTCCAACCCTTGTTGCTCAGTCCTTTGAGGTGCACTGTGTCGGGAATCCATTCGGAGAACTCCCTTTTTAGCAATTGAGCTCTGACTTTTTCGAGCACGCTGAAGTCAATCACCGGACACTGCTCCCCAGTGGATCGAACGAGACGAATCATATTTGTGGGTATCTTGGAGTCGGGTGCAAGGTACGCACCATCTGCCGCTGCCTGTAGAATGCACCGGATATCGAGGACACTCGTATCCGACTCCCACATGAGCTCTGTTTTATGGCAACAAAGAGTGAATCCCTCAACTTGCATCGTCATCACAGGCCTCACCCGCGGCCATGTGAGAGCGGCGAAGAGTCTCATGTCTTCTTCCTCACTGCTTTTTTGTTCTTCATCAACACTAGAACCAGAAGTGCTTGCGCTGTCGTGTACAGTGCGGAGGAAGAGGTCAAACTCTTTCGTGCTCAATAAAGCTTCCTCGTGTGTGCTGAGTGAATAATTTGTGCCGTCTGTTTTATTTGGAGGTGGGTCTGTGGGTTGATTCCCGTGCATACAGGAAGTATTCTCACTGCCTCCTTCACACGCATCATATACACTTGTAATTGTCGCAGGTACCTCAGAGCAAACCGTGCACCATCCTCACACTTCTCGTCCAGCTTCTGACCCTCGTCCACGACGACAATGAGCACAAGGCCACGGGTTTGTTCCCCCAACTCCTCGAGCATCTCCGTAATTCTTTTCTCTATTGCGGCCACCTCCACGCCCTTGAGGTCTTCTTTGGTCATCAGTCTTTGGAATCCTCCAAGCATGAACTGCATCTGCACGTGCGAGTCTTCAATGTCAAGAACTGTTGGGCCCTGTTCCTGCTTCTCGTTCTGCAGCTGCTTGTACCCATTGAGCCAAGCAAACAAGCGGGACAAGATAAGTACCTTGACGCAATGTTCTCCACGCTCCACGCTCTCTTCCTCAAGAAAGGCTATTTCATCAGCAGACAATGGCGATTCGCAGTTAAATCCGATGTCATCCTCACCAGGAGACATACTTGAAGAGAAAGGGGGTTGGGGAACAGAACAGAACAAAACAAAACGAACAAAAACAGGGGAAAACAAACGTTGTAGGGCAAGTGTTTGGGTATGCGGGCGGGTTGGGTTTTGTGTGAAGGGGAAGGGGAAGAAAATAGAGACTGCACAGTGGTGATGTGGTGTGTGGAAGAGGCGGGGTGTGGTTTGTTTCAGGGCAATTGCATCTATTGATATTTTGACAGATCAGGAAGGTAGAGAGGGAAGAGCCACGTACATAGGTACCCAGACCCATGCAGTGGCACATGACCTCAGGTGTGAGTGATCCACATGAGGGAATGTGACACCGCAAAATTTACCACCAGACCCTCTCTGTTTTCATGCGCCTTCGATGCCAACGCCACAGACAGGCCAAACGCATTGGACTTAGAGGAATGCCTGCTGTGCAGGTATCAAACAATGAGAACCAACTCCCAGCAACGAAAGGGGCGCCTTTTGGCGGGCGTTGTTGAGGGTGTTTGGGGTGCAAAGTTTTGACCACCATAACACATGTTGCCAGTCTTACGGCTCCAAGAAACGCCACGATGGAGACATGCCGAATAAGTTGTCCGCACGCTGTGTATGCCGGGGAGGGGAGAAAAAAAAAGTGGTTTGAAAAATAGAACGGTAGGTTTTGTGGCGTTTTTTTTCCTCTCGCGTTTGATTTCCCATTTGGGGGGATTGTAAGAAAAGTTACAGGGGGGGGGCCGAATATAAGGGGCAGGCCAAATACAAAGGGCATGCCAAATACAAGGGGCACCTAGGGTTTGGGAAATTTTCGCGGGGTGCCCGCTAAATATAAGGGGCACCCCCTTTTGCTGTTCTGGGAACCCATTTTTGACTCTGCCCGCCAGTGTCAATCGTCAGTTGGGAAGAAAGTAGGTGCAAAATTTGAGTGTTACTTCAAAAAAACCCGCCTGCGGCGGGCGATTTCCTTACCCACTCGCTGCACTTGCTATTGTCGTTTCATACGATACGAAGAGGGGAGTTCAAGAGAATAGACCTATCTGCTTTAGTGAGGAGATGTAGTGGCCTGGGGCTGGGGCTTTTGGTAAATTCACAGATAGTGGCAGATCCTTGTCTTTTACCAGTAGGTGTACAAAGGCACACTCTTTCGGTTGCAAATGGAATGTGCGTACTGAGCAGCTTCACTGCCTACACGTAGTTCGCGGATGGCTTCGCGGGGATCACTAACACCCGTACAACTGTCTGGTGCCCGTATGAACTGGCTTTTCAGGTCAAACATGGCCTGAAAATGTGTACAAACCGAGTGAAAACGGGTAAGCTGTGTGTTAGGGCCAAAAATGGGGGGAAATTTAAACACCTAAAAATTGGTCCATTTTTTCGAAATGACCCCACCACTTGCCGGACGGATTTCGGAAACGCCGAAAAACGAGGGTTCCGGCCTCGAGTCCTTACCCGCCTCCTGAAAAATCCACCCCGAGGGAGAGGGGATTTTGGCCCATTTTTACCGATTTGGCACGCCAAATATAAGGGGCGCCCCTTGTATTCGGCCCGCCCCCTGTAAAAAAAAGGGGACAAAAAGTGAAAAGGTTCTGTTTTTTCCCATTTGGGGGGGAAATAAGGGGGGTAAAGAGATTGATGTAGTTTGAGGTGGCCGGGGGTACGGCGTTTAGGTTTTATCTACCCTCCCCCGTGAAATTGTCCCCCCTGCACGACGTTGAAGTAAATGACTTTACTTGTGGTTTTACATGTAATTTTACTTGTGAAAATAGTTTACTTGTGGCACAAGTAATTACTTGTGATCACAAGTAACTTTTACTTGTGCACAAGTAACTTTTTACTTGTGCACAAGTAAAAATCACCTGTCAAAACCTTCTAAGGTGCGCCTCTGTACTAACTGAACTCTCGAAAATTTTTTTGGTCATACCCTAAAAGTGCCCAATTTTGCAATTCCAGCCAGAATTGAGCAGTTTTGAGCCTTTCTAGGGGTCTAAAACGCGTTTTTGAGGTTTTTTCACCCCCAAAAAACACCCATAGGCATTTTAACGTCAAAAACACAAAATCGCGAAGGGCTACGAAGAAGCAGGCAGCAAATATCTATGAGGGTGCTCAGAAGAACGCCTCATAAGAAACCTACGACATTGCTCGGAAAGGATTTCTGAAATTTTCGAAGATCACTAGCACAAGGAACGCTTCATTTCCAATTGTACGGCAAAACAAAATTACAAACTGGGAAAATTAAACTTTTTCTCCTTGAGAAGGCTCGAAAGAAGGCTCAAAAGGCTCAATTTTCCTGGTGGTGTTCGGGGTATTGGAGAACACAAATTTTCATTTCAATTCACAACTCTTTCACAACAATATATGTCAGAGACTGTGTTGTGAAGAGTTGTGACGAGTCATGTGAACACCTACCATCCCACACATGATGAGAATGTTACTAGGGTTTTTGGTGATACGACATGCGAGATTAGATGTTATTTTATAACATGTCACATAGATTTGACAGGTCTCGTGGGTGGGTCTTCGGAAATGCAACAAAACGACCTCTTGGGCGGAAAAGGATATTTACGCACTTTTTGAGACCGGGGTTTCTTTACTAGAACCAGAGGAATCTCATAGTTCAGAGTACGGGTACTTTAGAGTGTTTTCACACACACATGTGACCCCACCGTGGAGAGCAATCAGCTCGCGCAATCAAAAGAAAGCAGAGAAAAGGGAAAGGAAAAAGGTTGGGTACCGTGCGCCTGCGGCGCTACCTGTTCCCAGTCAAAAACACCACAAATTCATCTGAATTTGGGTTTTCAGACTGAAAATGCCCCTTGTTTAGGAGTATGGGTTCATATTATGTGAAAATTTAAGTCACTAAAATTTGTCCACTTTTCCGAATATGCCCCACCACAGCTCGGAAATGCCACAAAACACTGCTTTTTCACCCCCAGACGTAACCCTATTTGAGGTGCGTTTTTTTGGGCCCGAAGCACGATTTTCCAGATTTTTTTCCAAAAGTTAGCGCGAAGCGAGCGGAAATTTTTTTGGGGTGTACTTCCGCGAGCGCAGCGAGCAGAAAAAAATTAAGGTGCTGTCATGCCAGTCATCTGGGGGTCGGGCGAGGGGGCCCCAACAGTCCGATACCCCCGGAACTGGAGTATAATGAACCGGTCATTTCGGAACGGGAACCAGGGAACGGTTCCCCGGTTCCCCTAAGAGCAGTCCACGTTGATCCAGAACCAGCTTCTATCCCTCAGAGGCGCTGGCACAAATGGTGAATGTGCAGACAAGGTATGGTTTTATCTCCCCCAGAAAATACAATTTTCACATATGGGGGGTTTTACACTACTTTTTGCGTCCCTGTCTTTCTACATCCTCAAATTCGATAACCATTTTTCTTGAAGTCATGAATTAACTTGTATTTTCCAAGCTACCATAACCTAACTACACCCCACATTTCCACTCATCACAGGATCGTGAAATCTGAACAGCATCTGCGAGTGCGATGAGAACCTTCGCCGTCTCCGACATTCAACTCACACACGTTCACCTGCATCAATACTGAGTTTGCGGATGAAGGGGGGTGGGAACATTTTGTCAGTCACTGCTATTGCCATTAACCCAGGGAGCATGGCTAGTGCAAGAAATTCGACTTTGGAAACCTTCCGGAAAGTCTGTCCTCTGCTTGCGGAGGACGAGGCACAAGAAAATATTGCGTTCCCCCAGAAATCCAGTGCACATTTCACACTCCTTGTGGGTGGTCTTGTTGCCTTTTTGTCACAGTAATTTTGGCCCAGGCATGCTCTCGAAGCATGACAATTTAGTGTGTATGGGGCAGGGTGTTGTTTTGTTCTGAATTCTCTTTGTTATAACATCTAAGTCAATCGCGGGTGGTGGTTTGTGTAGCGTGAGGCACTCTTTTTAACAAACTTCCTGCGGCTGCTAAAGCGTTATTTCTTCGGATTTAACCCGTACAGCGTAACATAGTGGATTCGCCTGGTCGACACAACCTTTGATAGATATGGGATAACCAACCCCCTTCGACCCCTCGTGGGTTCACTAAACAAGCCCTAGTGGTAGTTAAACGCGATTGACATTTACATTCCTTAGAGATGAAAGAACAAGACAACACTTCTGTACCCGCGCATCAAAATTGTGGAAAACTTTGCACCCCAAACACCCTCAACAACGCCCGCCAAAAGGCGCCCCTTGTTGCTGGGAGTTGGTTCTCATGATACCTGCACAGCGGGCATTCCTCTGAGTCCAACGCATGTTTGGCCTGTCTGCGGCGTTGTACTTAAGGTGCACGAAGACAGGGTCTGGTGGTAAATTTTGCGTAGTACTGTGACGTGGTACTGCGTGGGTCTGGGAATATGGGTACCTGGGTACAGGATATTTGTTGTCAAAGACATCTTCCACCATGTATTGAGGAGGGTAAGACAGTGGTCGCAGTTTCTACTTGATAGCATTACAACATTTAACTTCTCCACGGGGGTCTTGGGCCGTTCATTCGGTTATACCTTGACTACCGGAAGATATTCTTGAGGCCTTTTTGGTCTCTAGAATATCCGGTCTTCCCGAACGGAGGCACACTTTGTGTGTTACTACGACCTGGCAACTTCCAGCAGTAGGTTAAGTAATCTTTCTTGTAAATTGTTGGATCATTATCTCCTCAGTGCATGAATGCCCCACGTGACTGGACACTTTTGTGTTTGTCATGTGGAGCTGTGGTTGCTCTTTCACGACTTTTTTCCTTGTACACAGTGTACCGTGTACCTGGGTACCTGGGTACCTGGTCAGATCTCTGACCAGCGCACCGTGTGCACAAGTAAAAAGTTACTTGTGCACAAGTAAAAAATTACTTGTGCACAAGTAAAAGTTACTTGTGGTCACAAGTAATTACTTGTGACCACAAGTAAAAATTATTACATGTAAAACCACAAGTAAAACCACAAGTAAAGTAAGTTACTTCAACGTCGTGTGGGGGAAAAAGGGGGGGGCTGAGGTGGCCCGGTGGTACGGCGTTTAGTTCAGGCCTCAGCCTAACCATCGTTCTATTTAAAAACAAGTTGTTGAAAACACAACCAAATACGCGCGTCCTTTTTTTGTGTTTTTTCTTAAAACTGCGTCTACGCGCGTTCTCTATCCATGGGGTACTACACCTAGTGTTAAATGGAAAAAGACAAAGTTGGAAGTGCAAAACACTTCCAAAGGAAGGTAGTATGTGAAATACCTCACAGCTGAAAAAAGAGAGAAAAAAAAATCTTAGGAATAACAACGAAATAAAGAGTAATTGAAAACGTGCTAAAACGCTTTACTTACCCACATTTTGCTTTCAAACGCATACACATTGGACGAGAGGTGGATAGCTGCGTTTTTCACCACGCACAACACATGTCTCGGCCCTGCTTTCTTTCAGCTGCTCAATCACCCACTCTCCATCAGTAACCTGTCTCACAACGGTTTAAACCCAGCTCACATTCCCTGTTAGTGGGTGAACAATCCAACCTTGAAAGAGAAGGAACCGAAAAAAACAACTGTGGTTAATCAAAAGAACAAAAACACCATGCGTTTTTTTCGCCCCCCTGAAAAGGAGGTACCTTATTGACACATTGCGAAAGGTTAATACGTTTTTTCTGTTCCCTTTTTGTTTATTTTGCAAAAAAAAAGACAGCTTGAACACAAAAAGTGAAATTGCCAATAAAATCAGCATCTTCTCCGTTCTGATGGAAATCAGAAAATATAAATTGACTTGAAATACAAAAAAAAAAGCCCTCTCGTGAACTGCATCGGGTGGGACCCCCCCCTCAACCCATGCAATCCTACTCCATTTCGTGGTTTACACCCAAAATGACATATTCAACACACAACAGCACAACGCTCACCTCCAGAGCCCCTAAAATCTCTCTGCGCGCACGCACCCAACCTCTCCCACTATGTGATACTGCTATTGCGCGCAGACAGACCTGCCAACTCCGAGGGAGCGAGCCGCAGGGGGCTGCATCTTTACACCGAAGCCTTCAGCGTTGGACGGCCTCTGGCGGCCTTCAACATTCGTCAGCCCTGGAGAGAGCGGGAGGTTCGAAGGGACACGGCTCTTCTTGCTTCCGGTGTTCGTTTCGATGGGTTTGTCTGCAATGCCAAACTCCACGGCACGGTCGTACTTTATAGGGTTCGCGGAGACGCGCCGGTTCTCCGCCTGCCACTGTTCCTTGTATAGGTTCTGCTGGATCTCCGCCATGCCTGACGTGATTGTTTCGTCATAGTTGCTTCCCCCTGGTCGTCTTGACTCTTCATGAGCCCATAAGGTACTTCCGCGACGTCCTTGGGGTTGTGGTCGTCTGCCTTCGTCGTTCGGTTCTTCGACGTTGAAACCGAAGGAGGGTGCTTTGGGGGAAGGGGGCTCTGGGTTGAGCGCGTCTTCAAACATCTGCATTTGGTCGATGACGGGGCCGTCGAGGACGTCTCCTTCGAGATCGTCAGATTCGTCGCTGCCGTCGGCGAAGTCGGGGTGGTTGGAGTATTTGCGTGGTGCAACCGATTGGGAGAGGTGCGCGATGTATGCCTCGTTGGACGCAGAGAACTCCTCAGAGGCACAGCCAAGGACAACAGCCTGCTTGGTGGCGAGGGCCTGCTTGCGGGCTTGCATCTCCGATTCGCGGCGGCGGTACATCCGTTCGACACCTGCCACGTCGTCGGCGTTTGTCTCGCCAAAAGAGTTCAAGCATTTGATATTCCTCTTGAGGAGCGTGACCATCACCCTCGGCAGTGTCAGCTTCTGCAGCACATCGGTGTCCTTCTTGTCAATCCACTCCACCAAGCCGTGTCGCCCCTCCTCCAACAGCCTCAACCGGTACATACTCAAGAACAAAATAATAAACGCAAGGAACACCAACGTATTGCTTGCCACCAGCATGACGTACACTACGTACAACATAGGGTCCTGCGCCATGTGCTCCCCTTCGCTCATTTCGAGAGCAAGATCCGATCGGAAATAATAGAGACCAAGATTAAGAGTGAAAAGAAGGATTACAAGAATCGTATTTTCCGCACGATGGTGTACTTGGTGTTCGAAGGGGTGAACCAGGACGTTAAGGAGAAGGGAAAAAAACACCAAATATTGTGCAATAAAAAGACGATAGACCAGGGTCTGCACGAAGACCGAGGCGGCAATGAGAAGCACCTTCCGCAGCAGCACGACAAACTCCCAATACCAAAACTGCTTCTGATAGCCGTTGATCAGGAACGAAAACCCGCCGAGGTGCAGCGCATCCTTCCCTCTCTTCCGCTGAAGGTAGATCAGAAAGGCCGCGGGGAGTGCAATCGTATAGACGAAGAAGCCCACTGCGTTTACCACCTGCCACCTCAACCATGTGTCCGTATAGCAATCCTCTGTTACCGCAACCTCCAAATAAAACCTCCCGTTCACTTCATTGCACTCCAACAGACTCCCGCCAAACAACACCAACAACGGATGCATCAAAAAGTACCCTACAATCCAGGCCGTGAACACTATATCCCACGCCGTCAGATCGAACTGCTTAAAGAAAATCACTGAAGAGCTTTCTGGGGGTTCATAATCGTCTTGGTTGGGCCCGGTCACTACCCAAGACACGATGTACTCCCCTTGCATTTTACCAAGCACGCTAAAGTCTTCAGAAAGGGTGTTTTCAGTGAAGAGCACCGTTCGAGGGACAAAGGAGAGAAGAGGGTTCTTTGGAGTGAGGCGGACGGAGACTGCAGGGGGTTTGCTGATTCTTACACGAACCCCAGCGGAGGCGCAGCCGACTAATGTGTTTGGAAACTCATCAATGATGATGGTGGACCGCACCTTATTGAGAACAACCTTCTTCGCCTGGCGTCCCTTCGCTGTCAACGCGCCCTTCGAAAACTCAAACTTTGACTTCCAAAGGTTGCGCGAAGGGGTTGTCTTGGCAGGCTCGCTTGCGGCAGTGCTGATACTCATCCCTGATTTGCTCTTCGGTGCTTGCAACCCTTGAATCCAATTTTGCGTCGACGAAGTATCACTCTTAAGTGGCGACACCGGGGTCACCATAAGGTCCACCTGGACAGGAGATGCTGGGACATATTCTGCTTCGTCGTCACTAGAGGATGGTTCGGAGTCGCCGGTGTCGAAGAGCAGCATGTGGTGTCCATTTGTGGAGAGTGCGCGGGAGACGCGCAGGCCGGTGGAAAGATTCGCTGGCTTCTTTTTGACTGCAGCAGGCGGGGCGACTGCGCCGAGTTTGCCGAATTTGCTCAACATCCCGCTCGCTGCAGGGGGTGCAGCGGGCAATTCCGGCAGCGGCATCGTAATAGTAGGCAAGGCTGGTTCTGTGCTTTCTGAGGCTTCAACAATGATTTGGGAGTTGTCTGTCGGGAGCTGCCCCGAAAAGCTGACAGACTTCCCACGACGGAGGTTCGGGCCTCCCTCATCGGGGGTGTCGAGAAGAAACGATGGACCGGATCCGAGGCTGTTCTCAAGCCGGCCGGCCTCGTCGGGGGTGTCGAGAAGAAACGACGGGCCGGAGCCGAGGCTGTTCTCAAGCTTGATGCTCTCACCTTTGGCGTCGCTGTCGCGTCTCGCTGGGGGGTCGTCTTCGTTGTCGAAGGCAGCGCCGAAGGCAACGAAGCTGTCGAGGACGCCTTCTTGGTCTTGGCCCTGCTCGCCGCTGTCCTCACGCTTGTCGCTGTCGGCCGCACTGCTGTCCTTGGTGAGGGTGGGGGTGTTGTGGTTGTTGTCAAAGGCGAAGGGCGATTGGTTGCCGCTGTCGCTCAGTTTTTTGTCTGCAGGCGGCTGTGTGAAAAGCAGTGATGCATCTAGAGCTGGTGCCTTCGGGGTGGTGTTGTCTGCACCCGTGTTGTCGGCAAAGACCAGCATGGACGCCCTGCGGACCTCGCCCACCGACCTCTTCGCAGTCTTCGCAGAAAACACTTTGTCATTCGCAAACACCTCGCGCCCTTTGCGTGCCATCTTCTTATCTTCCTCCTGCTCAAGTTGGTCCTTGCGTCGTGCCTGCCGTCTCTCCCACCATGCCTGGGTCTGTTTGATAATAGGATACGACAGAGCCAACAAACCTGCCCAAAGTACCGGAACAAAGAGCATGAACAAAAACAAGCTGTAAATCGAAAACTTCGTGATGCAGGCGAAGGGCGAGAAGGAGAGGTGAAAGGTGAGGACCTGGCGGTGCGCTGCTACAGCAGACTGGAGGGCCTCCGGCCAGCGTACTGAGGAGTCACCGAGGCAGGCTGCCAGCATTTGAAAGTAGTTGAGAAGCAGCTTCATGAAGACAAAGAGCAGACTTTTCTTGCCTAGCGTCGACTCGAGCAGGGTGCGGTACACAATCACGGCAATGATAAGCACCAGAAACATCCCCACAAAGACAACAATCGCCACCGTCGCCGAGTTGTCCATACACTCCACGCAGTTCTTCCCGGAACGTCCATACTCGCTGCTACAGCCACGGCACTTCACCCCGAGGTATCCTTCTGCACAGCTGGAAAGTTCTCCACCAAGGCAAGCGTCGGGGTTGGGGCACAAATAGAAGTTGGTGTACAGTGTCTCGCGCTTTGATGTGTAGAGCTGCGGCGCGCCGAAGGTGTAGGGCTCGCTCTCACGCCACCAGCCTGGCTTTGCAACCACCGTGTGCGTGCCGTCGCAGAGCCCCCCTCGTGGACAGGGCTTGCAGAGGGGCTTGCCTAATACTGCGTACTGTGCGTTTTCGTCGTCGCCCCAACCAGCGTAGTCACCACATGGCGCTTTTACGAGGGGGCCGTCGTAGCGTGGGAGAACGGCAGAGCGTATGTCAAGCAGACGTATGACCAGGATGTAGTCTGGCCCGTAGAGGAGGTCCGTAGGGAGGGTCAGCGTGAGGACCCACTCCGTGCCCGCGTCGTTCGGAAACATGATGGTTTTCCCGAGCGTTTCGTTGTTGTCGGTTCGCTGCAGAAAGGCCTCCAGGATGTCCGCTGTGCCCAACGGTACTGCATTACCGCCTCCATCCACCCCGGTCACAGTGATCGGCCCTATCATCTGAGGATGGCGGTACATGCTTTTCCCTGTAGGTACCCGTGGGTCGACTGCCTTTGGGAGGAATGTGGTGATCTGTAGGGAGGTAAGCGTGCCGGTGGCAACCTGGAGGAGCGCAGAGGCAACCCAACGGTCGGAGGTGGGGTTGACGGTGACGAGGATCTTGCAGGTCCCAACAGAGGTCTCTCTCATGTACAGCCCCGAGACGTTTGCGCTCCCGTAGGACAGCAGGATATGCGATAGTGTTCTATTGAATATGCTTGAATTTGCGTTGAAGAGACGTGGTACTGTGGTTTCGTTGAGTGTGCCTTGATGGACCGCACCGCTGTCACGCAGTGCGTTGTAGTACAGCGGCAATGCCACAGAATGCGTGGCATTCGTGCACTGCACTGTACTGTGCACCTCTGCGTGTCGTAGTACTGCGTCTAGACCATATGCACCAAGCTTGTTCCCCATGCTGTCACTCACATCAATCCGTAAAGTAGGCAGTGCCATAATACCTGATGCAGGAACATTCACCGAGGACTCTGCCATGAATACTATTACCTTAAAAGGTGCACCTACAACCCTCAACTGCGTGGTGCCTGCAGGGAAGAACTGCCCATCTTGCGACACTGAGACGTAGTAAGGGTACTGCGAGACATCCAGCTGGGTGCCTTTGTCCAGAATGCAGGCAACCTTTGTGGGGGTCTGATACACAGCCTGGCCGTACACTACAGAGGGGATCGGTTGGAGTCGTTGCGCGGGGGGGACGTTGCTGTCTGACATGATTAAAGAGCGGTTAAGGAGGCAGCGAGCGACTTGAGAGGGGACAAATCCGTACCCGGTGAGGTCGAGGTACACCTTGCGCTCAAACCCAGAGGCGCTGCCCTGGATGTACGGCGGGGAGACCCCAAAGACGGTCGCGGAGGAGACCACGCTGAGGGTCACACCGTTGTTCGAAAAGCGTTTGTCGCCGAGGATGGAGACCTCGATGGGCTGCCCCTCGCAGGACCCGGTATCAAGGTTTCCCAGAGGAGGGACGTCACACACCATCGACGATGCGGTAACATTGCGTGCCTGCAGCTTCATCCCGAGGAAGTGGCAGTAGGCCTTCTTGCTGTCAGAGATGAAGCCTGTACCATTCAAGACGACGGAGGTCTGCCCAGAGACATCGATAACGCGAGGGCTCGCATCGGTGACCGCAAAGCTGTTCATCTGAACCAAACGCAAAAACGGTGTCGCCGGCAGCGCAACCGACATCCGCAGCGACGGCACCGTCACAATGTCAACCACATCCTCCGCCTTCCCCGCGAAGTACGTGAACTTCAACTTCCCGGTGACACTGAAGGTGAGGGGGTCGAACTTCATCATGACAGACGGCAGCGGTGCGGAGATGCTCCCCTGCGCAATGATGACCTGCCCTTGGTTGGGGAACTCCGTCAGCGACAGCGTCTTTGCATAGAATGCCTTCTCAGACTCATGAACAACCTTTGCAAGCTTCCAGTCCGTAAGGTGTGGCTGTGCGACAGCCTCGCTCAGACTGACGCGGACAAGATTCAGCCGGGACTGCCCCGGGACGCTGAGGGACCCATCCTTGCGGACGTACTCAGTTTCCTGCACTGTAACGAAGGCGTATTCTTGCTGGAAAAACTCAAGCAGACGCATCTGTGCTGTCGCAACATCGCCGAACGTTGTGTTAATCTTCGTCACCGCAATGTCCGATGTCAGCAGCGACACTGTCAAAATCTGCAGCACATTTTTGTTGTTTTTGATGCCCGACAGTATCATCGTATGCTCCTTCAGGCCGCTTGACACAACAGGCCGCTCCCACTTCTTGACAGAGAGAAAGACATCCACATAGGTCTGCAGATTGAACTTCGCAAGCAGCCGCAGGCTGAAGTTCTCCTCGTCAATCTCGGTGCGCTGCAGCTCGAAGTGGCCTCCCCCAAAGTCATAGAAGGTGTACATGCTTGTACCTTCGAAGACAGCTGCGAGCACCTTAGGCATGGCAACCAAGACGTCGGCACTGCGCTGTGCCACATCCTCACCCACCCCTGCCGCGACGATCGGGTTTAAAGGAAACTTATTCAAGGGTACCAACGCCTTTCGCACAACAGGGACCATCTCCGTGCGCGTCTCGGACACCTTGTTGACGGTCCATATGTAACGCCCCGAGGCGGAGAACATATACGACAGAATCTGTCCACTCCACGTGGCCAGCCCCTTGCTCTGCACTGCGTCGTATGTGATGGTAGGTGCGCCGCCACCCTGCGCGCCTTTGTATGAGAAGACGGCAGGGGGTGTGGAGGTCACGATGATCCTGCTTTCCTGCTCATCGACGATGACGAAGGAGCTGGCGATGTTGGCGTAGCCTGCGTGGAAGAGGGCCGTGCTGCCGCCAACGCGTGTCACTGCGACCTGCTTGTCTGTGCAGAGCACGCCGGTGTAGCCTTGCACGCAGCGGACGCAGGTGGGTGGCGCCCAGTAGCCAAGGTTGTCGTCGCTGTGGCAGGAGCATGCGCCGGTGTGCTTGGAGCAGCGGTAGGCGTGCCCGCTGCAGGAGCAGTGCGCCAGGCAGGACCCACCCCAGTAGCCGTCGGAGCAGTCCGTGCAGGTAGCACCGCTCCAGTAGCCTCGTGTGCTGCTTGCAGCGCAGGTGCAGCCAGCGGCACTGCACGTCACCGAACGTTGTGGGTAGCTCGCGCAGGTGACAGGCTCGTAGCAGTACACATCGCACAGATCCCCGTAGTATTCTGGTGAAGAGCAGACGCATTTCCCTGTCCCGGTGTTTCCGTCCATGCAGTCGCCGTGCCCAGAACAGACCTCGCTCGTAGTTGTCACCGAGGTCGCGTTCCCCTTCCGCCCAGGGCACTCCTGGTCGCACGTCGCACCGTACCAACCCCAGGCGCATTCGCAGAGCCTGCCGTTGGTGGTCCCCGTCGTGCACGGTGTTGTGCAGTCGGCACCGCTCCAACCAAGCGCACAGTCGCTGCAGACCTCGCCCGACCATTGGCCGTCGCATTGGCAGGGGAGGCCGTGCTGCTGGCACATACCATGGCCGCTGCAGGCATGGCCACTGGGGGTTTGTCCTGGACAGGTGATATTGCATGCGTCGCCCCGCCAGTCGGGGAAGCACACACATAGACCACTGCCACGGTCGCCCTCGTCGCAGACACCGTTGCCGTGGCATGGGTTGCGGAACCCACCCGGGCACTGCTTCGTGCACCACCGTCCGGCCCACCCAGAGTGGCAGGTGCACTGCGAACCGCCGTCCTGGTGTGCCGTGCCGTCGCACGCCCCCTGGTCGCAGAGCGTGCAGTCCACCGCAGTGCTGCAGGTGCTCCCGGTGAAGCCCGCAGCGCAGACGCAGTCCCCGGAGCCAAGCTTGCCGCCGTCGCACTCACCGTCCCCACCGCAGTCGACACACTTCTGTGCACAGGAGACGCCTGCGTAGAGGGGCGGGCACGCATAGTCTGTGCACACATCAGCACCGCTCAGCTCGCACGCAGGCCCGCAGTGGGAGGCACTGCAGAGACAGCGGCCTAGGTTGTTCGCAGCGTAGCAGCGGCCGTGCCCACTGCAGGGTGTTCCGTGGCCGATGGGGCAGGGCACGTTGCAGGAGGGGCCTGTGTAGAGGACGTGGCATGTGTCGCAGCTGGCGCCCACCCAGTAGCCACCGGTGGGTGAGGAGAGGCAGTTGCAGAGCACAGAGGAGTTCGCAGAGACACAGCTGCCACGGCCAGAGCAGGGCGACACCTCGCCACCCGGGCACTGCAGGTCGCAAGAGGTGCCACCCCAGCCGGAGATACAGATGCACTCCCCAGTGGCCTCTCGGCAGGTGTCGCCTGCGGCACGTCCGTTGCAGGGGTTGGCGGCGCCACCGGGGCAGGGCTTGTCGCACTCACGGCCAAACCAGCCACGTTCACACGAGGAGCACGGAGAGGTGGAGGACTTCGCAAAGTGGCCGTTGCCTGTGGCGGAGCAGACGCATGCGGCTACGCCTGGGGAGGCTTCGATGCATGTACCACGCCCGCCGCAGACACCGCTCTCGCTGTAGGGGCAGGAGACGGAGCAGAGGGGCCCGGTCCAGCCTGAGTGGCAGAGGCATGTTCCGGAGCTGGCGACACCGTCGTCGCAGACGCCGTTGCCGCTGCAGGTGAGCGACGAAGCGTCCTCAGGGCATTTGGAGGAGCAGGAGAGGCCGAAGTAGTTCGTCTGGCAGGTGCCGCAGTCGTCGCCACCCCAGAACTCGCCCACGATGTTGAAGCAGGCGCAGGCACCGGTGCCGCTGCGGCCGTCGTCGCAGACACCACGTCCAGAGCAGAATAGCCCACTGTTGAGCACCTTCCCCGGGCAGGTCCCTGTGCACTCCGCACCAAAGTGTCCGCTCGTGCAGCTGTCGCAGCGGTCGCCCCACCACATGCCGTGGGTGCTGTTGGAGAAGCAGGTGCAGGTCCCGTCGCCAGTCTTCCCGTCGCTGCAGACGCCGTGCTCGCTGCACGCCTTGCAGGCACCCCCAGGGCATTGGATGTTGCACTGTGCGCCGTAGTACCCAGAGACACAGCGTTCGCACCCGAGGCCTGTGTAGTGCCCTGACTGGTCGTGCCGGAAGCATTGGCAGAGGAGCGTCGCCTCGTCGCAGACACCGTTGCTTGAGCACACAGAGACGCCGTCCGCAAGCAGGCCCGGGCAGGTCGCGTTGCAGAAGGGCTGGACGTAGGGCGTGACGCAGCGGTCGCAGAGCGGGCCTGTCCAGGCACCGCGTGCAGTGGTGGGCTCTTGGTAGCAGTTGCAGCCGCCGTCGACAGTGCGGCATTCACCGTTGTCGCTGCAAGGCTGCCTCGCGCCACCGGTGCATTCAATCTGGCAGCCGGCGCCCGCATAGCCGGAGTTGCACTGACAGCTGCCCGTCGCAGTGTTGCCCCAGTCGCAGATGCCGCGGCCAAAGCAGAGTCCGTGCGTGGCGTCGAGGGGGCAGCGCTTTGTGCACCACGTCCCCGCATAGCCGTACTCACATATGCAGGTTCCGTCCTGTGCACAGTTCCCATGCACGCAGAGGGAGCAGTCCTTGTCGCAGGCAAGGCCCTGGTAGGGTGCGTCGCAGGTGCAAGCACCGGAGCCGAGGCGGCCAGAGTCGCAGCGGCCGTGGCCTGTGCAGACCGTGACGGCAGTGGTGTCGGTGCCTGGACAGCGGAATTCGCAGTTGGAGCCCCACTGGAAGGAGGCTCCGCAGGTGGCCGCTGCGCAGGTCGCGGTCGTGAGCGAGCAGTCCTCCCCACAGTACGCAGCCTCGCATTGGCACGTCCCCGAGGAACACGTCCCGCGGTTCGAGCAGGTGTGCTTGTTCTTCGGGCAGCGGATGTCGCAGTTCTTCCCACTCCACGCATCTGCACAGGTGTCGCAGCTCTGGCCGGTCCAAAACCCAGAGTCAACACCAGAGTGGCAGATGCACTGCGCACCTACACACTCCCCATGCCCACTGCACCACGCACCAGCGGCTGTCCTTGGGCACGTCGTGGAACAGTCCGCACCGACGTACTCTATAACACATTCGCACAGCCCTGTACCATTGTATCCCCACGAGCAGAACCCGTTGCCGTTGCAGTTTCCCCCTCCAGGGCAGGTGCTTTTGCAGGTTGGGCCAAATTCGGTACGGAAACAGTTGCCGCAGGACTCGGATTCATCCCACCCCATGTGGTCACATTTGCAGATACCGGTGCCGTTGGTGCCTTGGTCGCAGACACCGTGGCCTCCACAGACGGGCCCTCCGTAGGGGCGTGGACACTCTTTGCAGTTAGGGCCAAAATGGTCGTGGAAGCAGTAGTCGCAGGTCCCTGTACCGTTGAAGCCGTCGATGCAGATCCCACCACGCTTTGTGTTGCATGAACAGCTCCTGTCGCAGTCCTCTCCCCACACGTTCTTCTTGCAGTCTGCACAGCCGAGCTGTGGGTCCCAGGAGGTCGAACAGACGCACTCCCCTGCTGCTTCGTCGCACACACCTTTGCCATTGCAGATGACACCGTTCACCCGCGGACAGGAGAAGCTGACTGAGAGAACACGGTGCTGCATCGTTGGCAGGGACGGCGTCGTTTCGTCACCCACCTGCACAGAGACGACCTGGAAGGAACCCCTCGCATCGGGGTAGTGCGTGCAGACGATGGTCGAGTCTGCGACGATGTCGAAGAGCTTGCACCGTGCCTCACCTAGCCAGACCTTGACGGGGAGGTTGCGCCACATGAAGTTCCCTCCGCTGATCACTATCGGCGCTGCATACGTCCCTGCGACACAAAACGCGGTTCCATTCCCGGTATCATCACACCCGGTAACATTAGAAACATATGGGACCGGGTTGAAGTTTATCAACGCCTCTGAATAGAAAGCAGGCTCAGGACCACGCTGAACACGCACCGGGAGTTTGAGGGGTGCATGCGTGAGAACGGCCCATTGTGTGCACACCGCGAGGCTATCATTAACAGCATAGGCATGAGTACAGTCGTGCAGCCCGAAGCCAAACCGGAGGTTCCCATATCCATAAAATCCAGACCCGCGGAAGACAATGGCACGACCACGGTTATGCTGCCGGTTTGCGTAGCTGTGGCAGTACTGCGTTCCGTTGCCATCCCCAGCACAGCCTTCCACAGAATACACATTCGGCGATGCATCGAAGTGTGCCACGACGTGGTCGCTGGCGTAGCCACGCCCCTCTATGACCACCTTAAAGGTGCGCACCTCTGGAAGCATGCGCCTTGCGTAGGGCACCTTGCAGGTCAGCGTGCGGTAGTATGGGAATACCCAGGAGACCTCGCATGGTGCCCATGGGAAGGGTGTGCCGAGGCGGTTCTCGAGGATCTGTGTACGTTGGTAGTAAAGCAGGGCGGTGGGGGGCAGGCGTTTGCCGTGGAGGGTTACGTCTTGTGTGCCGTCGCAGTGTTGTGAGACGGCGGCAGGGCCGTCGGCGTTGCAGCCGGTGACGCTGAGAAGGGCAGGGGGTGAGTAGAGGATGACATTGTCGCCGTCCTCGTTTGTGCGGAAGTCTGCGCGGAGCACGCCGTTTTCGGTGACAACAATTGTGTAGTTCCCCCGCCCCGTCCCCCCGACGATGGAGTAGAGCTCCTCCGGTGTCCCCAGGCGGTAGTCGTTCTTCAGGTATGTGTTGTCGATCTCACAGCGCAGCCGAGAGGGCAGCACCTCCACCACATCGCAGGTGACGTTCAGCTGCGGGCCCAGCGTCGCGTCCGTCGTGTAGTCCGGGTGTGTCGAGGTGGGCACGAAGGTCACCATGTACTCCGTGCTCGCATCAAACCCGTCGCCATAAAAGGTGAACCCCCCAGGCACCGAGCACTCAATGCCTCCACGGTTCGGGTCCTCATTGGATTGCGTGTAGTTGTCGGTGCAGAGATAGGAGAAGATGACGGGGGGGTGGGAGATGGCGAGGGTCACGTTGCTGTAGGCCTGCAGGCCCGTCGCGGACTGGATGGTGACAACAAATTCCCCTGAGTGTCCGGAGGCGATCTCCGACGTGAGGACCACCGCAATCTCGTTGTTGCTGATGCTGTGCACCGGCTCTGCGAAGGTAGGGAGGTACGCTGCGGCACCAACGGCGACCACCTTCGGGAGACAGCTCTGCGCTGTGCAGAAGGCACCGAGGTTCCAGCCGTGCAGACGCAACAGAAGCGCATTCGGGCGGAAGCAGTGCAGACCATTCCCGGAGGACACACACCAGCCACTCCCGGTGCGAAGCTGTTCACCGGACTGCGCGTTTTTCGTGGTCCGGGTTGATATATCATATTGATAGTAGCTAGCATTCCACGACAGCGAGGTCACTGCAGGCGCGAAGATTACCTGCGGTGTGACGAATTCTGGAATCATCTCGGTTGAGTTCGGTCCATAACTGTGCAATGGGTGCAGCTTTCCTTGGATGTGCAGCCGCAGGGACGACTCCTCCCGTTGCATGACGTGCAGCGTCTCGGGCACACAACGCACATAATTCTCTTTGTAATGTGTTCCGGTGATGTTCCCCCACTCCCACGCGATGCTGCTTTCTTTGAACGCCTGCTGTTCGTAGTACATGCACACCACAGCGGGTTCGTCGCCAAAGTAGAGAATTGGGTCCATCGCTGGATAGATGTGCTTTGCCGTGAGGTTGAGGAGAAGGCTGTTCCCGTTGAAAGGATTGCACCCAAAGGTGCCGCTGCCTGCGGTGAAACAGCCGCTAATCTGTTTGATGGTCGGGTACGTCCTGCACGCCATTTGCCCGCAAGCGTACTCATATCCCAACGCACCGTAGTAAAGATGCCCAGTCATGATGCTGAAGGCAGTGGAGTATTCAAGGTTGAAGACGTATGTGCTGGGAAACCAGTATAAACTGCATTTGACGACGCTGACATCGTTGTTGAGGTACGTATTCGTGCAGTTGTAGCGGTCCCACTCAGTAGGCGCAAAGTTCTGCCCAAGACCCTGCCATGTGGTCAGGCGTGCACCCTTGAGGACAAACACCATGGTGCTCACAGATGAGGTGCCGATGTAGTTGACACCGGCAAGAGAGGAGACAGTCACAACGTTGGGGAAGTCCTTCAGGCTCGGTGTGAAGCTCTCGATGAGGATCTGCGCGGCGACGGAGCCGAAGGAGTGCGTCTGCGTCATGGTCTCGGTGTGCGAGATGGACAGCGTGTCGGTTTCTGTGTTGGTTTTTATTTTGGGTTTTTGTACGTCATCTAGCGAGAATCGCCATTTAACGCAACCCGGGACGGAAAAAATATGAATCGAGTGAAATAAATTATGAGTTTCCCGAGGTTTTCTGGAAGGTTTTTTTGGGGTGAAACACTTCTGCACTTACACCGGGAAAAAGAATAAACATTAAGGGAGTGGCAACACACCTGTCATTGTCGGCAGTGTGAACGTAACGGTAAGACTCCCAGTCAGCGTATGCGTCACCGTCGCGGTGGGGATGGTCAGTGTGATGGTCGAGGTCTCTGTGCCGGAGTACGTCATTGTCGCTGTCGGGAGCGAGAGGGTGAGGGACTGCGAACGCGACACGGTGTGCGTGCCTGTTTTGGATGACGTCATTGTGGTTGTGCGCGACACCGACGGCGTGGGCATCGTGAAGGTGAACGTCCCCGAGCGCGATATCGTTGCTGTCCCAGTAGGCAGCGACATCGTCGAGGACGACGACGCTGTCGGGAGCGTGAACGACGTTGTCCCTGTCTTCGAGAGACTCTTCGAATAGGAGCGCGAACCTGTCTTTGAAAACGTCGGCGACTTCGACACCGTCCGGGACCTAGAGTACGATGCTGTGCCCGACGGAAGCGACATCGAGACCGACCCCGTCGGCATCGTCAAAGAACTCGAGATAGTCCCTGTCGGCAGCGTCACCGAAAACGTTGGAGACGCTGTCGGAATCGTATGCGAATAAGACGGCGACAACGACGCGGACAACGACCGCGAGCGTGTCGCTGTGGGGATCGTCACGCTTTGGGATTCAGACGCACTGTGTGACAATGTCCTCGAAGCAGTCCGTGTCCCTGCCGCACTGCACAGGGGGATGCAGAACAGCAAGGGAAGCAGCAGGAGGCGGTAGGGAGTGCACCTCACCTTTGCGTGCCCACGCTCCTGCCTTCGTTTTCGCATTCGGGGCACTGTGGTGTGTAGAGGTGGCATGGCTGCCGTCTCCCTGCTGGGTGGTGTCGTGTGGTGGTTGATTCCTCCAGTGAGTGTAATTCTTGCGCAGAATATGACCGTTGTGATGTGATGTGGTTTGACAACAGATTTAGAGTGGGTAACGCCTGAACGGAGTATAGCCCACTGGTGTGATGTGATGTGATGTTGATGACTAGTGTGCGCAATAATCCGAGAAGCGACGCTGTGATGTGGTGTGGGGAGTGGGTGTTAGGGCAGGAAAGAGAGGAGCCCTTGAAGGGAGTCGTGTAGGAAAATAGGTGCGTTTGGGGGGTTTTTTTAGAGTAAAATGAATAAATTTCGTCTTAAAAGGGTGCAAAGGGTGGGTTGGGGTGTGAGTCAAGGAGTGAATTCACATTGTTCATGCGTTCCTCATATGGTCTGTACACAACGTACAAAAAAATACACAAAAAAAGAAAAAGGCAAGGGAATGTCTGGGATTTCCTTAAGATTCATTTCCGATTTTTTTCAGAAAAGACGAACTCTCGCAGAAAACAGATACAGGGACAGAGGGAGGGTGTTCGGGGTATGCTGTTCGCCCATGCCACATCTGAAGGACGACGTATATAAAAATACGTCGTTACTCCATAACTGCGCAGACATGCGTGATGCATACGTACCCACACTGCACTTTCGCACCGTGCGGTACACAGTCCCTGTGACGTTGCATTCCCCCGGACAGGCTAGAGGGGTGCAAATGATGAAGGTGATGTCGGACATGAAGAGTGGTAACAATTTTTTCTAAAAAAACCAGCCATCTGATGCGATGGTCTCGGTAACAGATGGACCAGTCCATTATATTATTGTTGCTTGTTCGGGTGTAGCGTTGAAAAATGTGTCAAAGAGGAATGTGCCTCTCACATCAAAAAAAAGAACAAAGCAGAAAAGCGTGTGTGGGGACTCACGCACTTCGCGTGAAATGCGAAGTGCTTTGGGGTCTCTTTTCCCGGAGAGGCCTCATTTTGTAAAGGAGTGACGCTGTGTGACGGTATTCTTGCTTGTGCATGCTCTGTCACTCATCGGTGCCGTGCGCAGCAGCCTTGATCGCATGAGTCAGAACTTCGCTGCAGGCTGAGGATTCAATTCGCGTCAATGATGTGCAGTCCTCAAGAAAGTGCTCCCCAATCAGGGTTACCATGCACAACCCTGAGAAGTTGATTGTTGTCAACGAGGTGCAGTTTCCAAGAAAGTGCTTGCCGATTTGGTTGAGAACGCGCAACCCTGACAGGTCGATTGCTAACAATAACGCGCACCCCCGAAGAAACCCCTCCCCAACCTGCGTGACGTTGCACAACCCTGAAAGGTCGACGGCTGTCAACGACGTACACCATTGCAGAAAGCGGTCACCTATCAGCGTAACATTGCACAACCCTGACAGGTCGATTCTTGTCAACGAGGTGCAGACTTGGAGAAAGCTGTTTCCGACCTCAGTAACAGGCAACTCAACACTCAGGTCAAGTTCGGTGAAGGGTACTGCTTGCAAGAACTCTCTCGGAATGACCGTCACAACCCCCGCCTGCAGAAGCAAACACGCCACCTCAGGATTCAAATCAGGAACGCGCTTCACCTGCTCCAGCCGCTCTGCTGTGATGTCGGTCTCACCCAATGCGTGAAGCGCTGCTACTATATCGTACCTCTCCGTTTTCGTCAACTCAATTGTGTCCCCAACACTCAGCTGTGCCATGTCCGCTCCTGCTCCCAGCGCTTCCCCTCCGAACCTCATGTGGAAGCCGTCTTCAGGCAACCCCACTGCAGACGCCACCTTCCGCCGCATGACCGCAGCTGTGTCGTCCACACCCACCTCAATCACGTACGTCTCGTCGTCAAAGGTCTTTACGCACAGCTCCATTGTTACCTCTCTCTCTGTTGTCTGCTGTTGTGGTGTGTTGTGGTGGGCACGAGGTGAAGAACGAAAGCACCCCTACGCACCCCTTCCTCGGAGACTGTGTACACTGCACCATCAGAAACTACAGTACGGAAGCTCAAAGTCAAACAAGTATGCGTTGCTTTTATAGTCCCTGTTGTACACCACACTGTTTTGTTCTTCCTTTTTCCTTTCAACATTTTTTATTCATTTGCTTTTTTGTTGTTTGGGGGACACGCCACACGTGTCGGTTCTGTGGAAAAACAAGACACGGAACCACCTGTGCGCTGCCCCTTTTCAAGTCTATCCATGAAAACTGTACCACAAGTGATACCGGGAGAAAAACCCCCCCCTAACCAAAAACAAGCCCACTGTGAAGTAAAACGTACGGGGGAGGAGGAACACACCGACTACGGAATCAAACATTTGAAAATCCTGATGAAGGTTGAATGTGTTGTTTATTCCCGGTCCCCCTTCCAACCCTTACCGTAAGTAGCCGAAAAAATCAATCAGAAATTGTCGCTATTATTTGTCTTTTTTATCCGAACCCCCTAATGCGCAGCAAAGCTGCTCAAACAAGTTTGATTGTGAAGAGAAACAGAAGGATGAGGAGGAGAAGGAGAAGGGGGATTGAAAGTTTGTTTTGTTTTGCTTTGCTTTTGCTTTTGCTACTTTATTTTGTGTCCTACGTTGTGCCAGGTTACTCAAATGTCCAGTAGCCCAGTTTCCTCGATCGCATGAGTCAGAACCTTGCTGCAGGTTGAGGATTTGACTGTTCTCAACGAGGTGCAGTACTCAATAAAATAACGACCAACATTCTTGACATTGCACAACGCTGACAGATCGAGTGTTGTCAACGAGGTGCAGGACAGAAGAAAGTACTCATCGATATGCACGACATTGCGCAACCCTGAGAAGTCGATTGCTGTCAACGAGGTGCACCCATTGAGAAAGAAGCAACTGATTGATGTGACGTTGCACAACCCTGAGAGGTCCACAGTTGTCAACGAGTTACACCCAGCAAGAAAGTAGCGACCGATCTCCGTGACATTGCACAACCCTGAGAGATTGACTGTTGTCAACGAGGCGCAGCTAAAAAGAAAGCTTTTTCCAACCATAGTAACAGGCAACTCAACACCCAGGTCAATTTCGGTGAAGGATCCTTCTGTCAAGAACTTATCTGGAATGACAGTCGCAACCCCCGCCTGCAGAAGCAAACACGCCACCTCAGGATCCTCCACAGTATCGAGCCGCTCTGCTGTGATGTCGGTCTCACCCAATGCGTGAAGCGCTGCTACTATATCGTACCTCTCCGTTTTCGTCAACTCAACTGTGTCCCCAACACTCAGCTGTGCCATGTCCGCTCCTGCTCCCAGCGCTTCCCCTCCGAACCTCATGTGGAAGCCGTCTTCAGGCAACCCCACTGCAGACGCCACCTTCCGCCGCATGACCGCAGCTGTGTCGTCCACACCCACCTCAATCACGTACGTCTCGTCGTCAAAGGTCTTTACGCACAGCTCCATTGTTTTGTGTCTCTGTGTTGTCTGCTGTTGTGTGGTGGACTCCCCGGGTAAAATAACTCACTTACGAGTAGAGAAAGAAAAAACTGAAAAAACTGAAATAACTTTGAACCTTAAATACCTGTGGCCTCTCGCTATTACGCCGTACCTACGCAGGGTATGACTTGAAGACGATGGGAGAAAACGATGCCTAGAACCAAGTTGCAATGTCCACACCAGGTGAACATCTCCTGTGCGCGCACCTCACGCCTACTGGAAAACGAGATTCTGTCAGAAACTGGCAGGGCAGGGCGTTTGTGGGCAAAAAAAAAAACCACCCAAAAACCCAGACACACACAGAGGTTAGGTGGCCACACAATGTGGTACCAGTCAGGGTACGGTTGCAGAAAAGAAGAACACACCTTCGGGTGCAAGGCGGTTGCTTCTTCTGGGGGAGGGGGGGAAATAACGAAAATGAAGAAAAAAAAACACAGCAAATAGCAGGAGAGGAGTGGGAGTGCGCCCAGGCCAGACTTCTTGCAATATGCATGAAACTAAAAAAAGGCAAAAAAAAAAAAAAGGCGAAGAAAAACAAAATGAAAACGAAATAAAGAAAAACAACAGAAAAAGAAAAAAACTGATCACAGTTGAAAGCAACAAAACAATGCTATGCTTGGGCAGATAGCTTTGGACACGTAGCTGTGTTGTTGTTGTTAGAAGAGAAAAAAAACGCGAACGTGCAAGCACCGGAGCGCTACCGGACACCCAGCGGACAAACTGGACACTTAACACAGTTTGGAAAAAAAAATATTTTGTTTTGTTTTTTGTTTTCCCGTTGAAAACAACGTAAAAGGTTAGACGGATTTGTAAAAAAAAACATTTTTTCGTAACGATGGTTATAGCACATATAAATACAAAATACAAATACCCCACTTGGGACCGCCCCACTAAAAAAACGTTTTTTTTTTTTTTTTTTGCTATGAAAAAAATGAAAACCCCATAGAATTTTTTTGCAAAAAAAGACGAAGAAGCGTTCATCTTACATATTTCTACACTGAGACACACACACACAGAATAAAACGTCATTTCACGTTTCACCCTGCATCCGACCATCACCCCCCACCCAAACGCAAAATACATCATCGTTCAATCACATTCAGTTCTCTTCCTCTCTCTCTCTCTCTCTCTCCGCTTCATATTGACTTCTTCTTTGTTTGGCTTGTGTTCTCCATTAATATGGTGGGTGACTGTTGCATGGGGAGGACCACGGGGACCTGAGGAGGCTGATTTGAGGGTGCGTCCTTTGGGGGGAAGAAACGAATGTAAGTCATGGCAAGCGTGCCGACAGCGAAGATGAGAGCAACCACTGATTTGTAGGCGTCGAGTTTGACCTCGGCAATGTGCTTCTTGATCTCGCCGGCAAAGTGGTGCTCGGAACGACTGATTTCGCTCTCGGTTGAGAGCTCCAGCTTCTCCGAGACCTTGAGCAGCTCGCTTGTTACATGAGATTTCAAAAAGGAGATGTCCAATTTCTGGCCGTTCTCAACCTTCGCTAGCTCCCGGTCCAAAACCAGTCTTTGGTTTTGCAGCTCCGATTTCGCCCTTTCCAGCTCGTTTCTGAGGGTAAAAATCTCGGTTTTTTCCATAATTAGGATGTTTCTGCGCATCTGCTCCAATTCCTGCCATTGCCGTTGCAGGTCCCCACCATAAGAGGTGCGTGTGATGAACTCCTTCCCCATCCGCGCAGACACCTCCTTCACGGTGCGATCCAAAAGCTTCATGATCGCTTCGCTCTGCCTCTTATCCAAGCCATGGGTCTGCAGCTCTTTGCTTGCTTCAAAGGTGTCGAAGAGCGGGGGCTTGTCTTCGTGGCTCTGTGTTTGCACGGGTTCGGACTGCGTCTCGAATCTGGGGGCATGCATACGGCTGTCGTGGTGTGCATTCGTTGGAGTGGCGTCACGATAATCACGAGAAGGCTCGCCGATGGACACATAACGCTTCTGTGCGTAGGGCGTCGCGGTGAACGAGGAGATGGAAGTGGGGGAAGAGGAAGAAGGAGAAGGCAACCCGTCGTGATGGCCTAAGGTCCGGTCTCCCAAGGAAAACCATCTGCGTTGGGTGCATGTGGCAGCGAAGGGGGGAGCGGAGACGTTGGTAGTGGTGGTGGTGGTGGTGGTCGCTCTGGCAAGGTGGATTCCCGAGGCTCGCATTGTTTGGTTGTTGTTTGTTGTTGTTGTTGTCGGAGTTCGCTGATGATTATGCGGATTTGATGTGGGGGATAATGGGAAGTTTTAGAGTAATTTAGGTGTAATTGTGTGTTAATTGTGTGTAAGTGTGCCGACCGTGTGCCCTAATATAGGCACAGTTCAGGTGAAGTAGGGCGTGAATTGTGCCTAGTTGTGTTTTGGGTAAAACGGTGCGTGCGAATAATGGAAAGTTTAGTGGTTTTGTGAACGAGAAGTCGCTAAGGACGTCTCAGGCAACCTCGAGACCGGGCGCCCAAAAAGAAAAGCAGGAACCGGACACAGACTACGAGGAGACCTCTGGAGTGAAAAGGCGGAAGACCGCCTCAGCATTGGCTGGATATGGGAAGTTTATATGGTGGGTTTTGTGAACAGAACTGATAAGAGCGAGACTCATGCGAAGGGTGGTGGGGGACGTGAGTGAAGGAAAAATGTGGGAGTGAGGAGGGGGATTTATTAAATCCGTTTTTTGTTGTCTCGACAATCAACCCTGTGAACAGGGTGGGTTCTGACTCAAAATATCGCCCCAGAAAAAAAAAAGAGGGGGCCCGGTACTGTACCTATTTTGCGTGCTAAAAAAAGAAAAGAAAAGTTTGTAAGATGAACCTAAGCCTCTGGTGCTTAGTCACCAAAAAAAAAAAGTTGACTTGAAATACAAAGCCCTCTCGTAAACAGTGTACCTTGGTACAGTGACCGGCTGTACCGGGGGGTGGACACCTAACCATGTAGTCCTACAATCCATTTCGTGGTTTACATCTGAAAAAAAAAGGGAAATAATCCGAAAAGTTTTGGGAAGATGAAGCTAAGCCTCTCGTGATTTAGTCTGATTAGATTACTTAACGTTTTGAACATTGGTTATTCATTAATCTTTTTTGTTGTATTTTTGGATCCTTTTCGTTTTGTTTTTGGTTTTTTTTTGTAAACTCTCGTGCTTAGTCACCTGAAAAAAAAAGAGTAGTTGTGGATGCAGGTACACTCCGAATCGGAGTCCGATTGACCCACTGTACGATGATTATCCAGCCATCCGGATGAAAAGGAAAAAGTACTGTGCGGCCAAAAAAAAACATAAAATAAATCGAGAAACGAACTGAAGAAAAAAAAAAACTGAACCAATTTTGAAGAAGAAAAGCACACAAAAATAAAAAGAGAGAAAAAAAAAAAGGTTTGTAAAGGTGAACCTAAAGCCTCCCCGCTGCTTCGTCACCTAGAGAGAGAGAGTAAAATAGTATTTGCATCATATGCAATCAAATTGATACACGGTGGAGTCTACCCGGGGGGGAGTTACTCTTTTGGGGTGTCGGATTAGGGGGACTCCATAGTCCCCCTAGGGGGACTATGTAGTCCACCTAGGGGGACTATAGTCCCCCTAGGTGGACTCTTTTGGTGGGTTCTTGTGGGTTGTGGGGGCTGGTGCTGACAGGTATGTACACACCAGGGGGGTGGTGAGGGTCCCAGATGGGGCCCGGGGAGGTAAAAGGTCATGTTATGCATATCATTGCACAGTTTATACAGTGCAAACTGTTGTTTGCTATTAGATGCGATGCAATGACAGAGTCTTGTTGCTTATTTCCTTTCAGTCCTCAGTTCACTATGTATTTTATTATTTTTGCTACCTATTTACCGCGTATTACGTACGTACCTAAGATGTATGTCTCTAGCATTTCATGAACTATGAAAATGTCTGGTTTAGTTTGTTAAACACAGCATGCCCAAGCGATCCGGGCAGTCCTACAAACTTCTCGTAGTCGTTGGTGGTACGCTGTGGTCTGCGGTGCCTCCCACAACACGTCCTGACCGTGCGACATGTAGTCGCACCGGTGATCACCTTTGCTGCCTTCCGGTGGAGCACGAGGGTGGCTCGTCCTAAGCTGAGTGGAGGTTGTTCACTGAAGAGTCTGGCTGGCTCATCAGTTGGTGCATGCGTCGCCTCACCAGTTTCTCCATCACCTTCGACACACTGCCGGTAAGGGAGATCGGGCGGTACGACGAGGGTCAGTCATGTCTTTCCCTTTTTTGTGCAGTGGCATAGCGTCTTGTAGTGCAGTGTGCCCAGGATCGGTGGTGCGCGTTCACGTCCCCGCAACCACCACCTTCCCTTGTGTGGGCAGTTCTGAAACGTTGCCATCGGCACGTAGTGTGTCATTTTTGTGCAGGCCTGCCGCACTTGGCCTGTGCATATTGCAGAATCGCACACCTTCCACTTCGAAGGCGAGTCTCTCCGTCACGCTGCTCTCTGGAGAAGTGAAGATGTGTTTGTATGTGCGTGTGGTGCGGACGTAGATCGCGATGCCGCCTCCCGATGCCGTCGCCCCCTTCGCACGCTTTTGGATACGCATGCGTTTGTATCATACATAATGTATACGTCGAAGCCAATGTCGCCTGTCTGGCTCGCTTTGAGTTCCTTAAGGCAGACAACGTCGTACTCTTTTTGGGCGAGCAGTAGAGTAACACACTCTTCGTGCGAGAGAGAGCAGAGCAACGTCAGGTCTTCGTCATACACAGAGACGCCGTCTTTGCCATACGAGACAACAACACTGCCACAGGAGAACAAGGTCCACGAAGCGCAGTCGACTTTGCGGACCACCTCCCCACCCGGAAGTGCAACCTTGAGAAGAGCAATCCCCACAAGGCAGGTAGCAGCGTGTCTTGCACTGAGAGGTGGCAGGCGCACCGTACACATAATTGTCCGCATCAATCAAATGAGAAGACAGGCTCGTAGGTTTCTGTGTCGAAGCCGCCAACATGCCCACGCCTGCTACTATAGATGCAGAGCGTTCCACAACGCGACAGTGACCCGTTGTCTCCCGTATGCGTTACACTGTACTGAGCAGGACACTTGATGTCGGCAAAGCGGCGGGCAAGCACAACCTGCACCCCTGCATCAAACGCCGTGTCCTGCAGACGGCACGTCAGCTTCTGCTCGTGTCGCTTGTGTCAATCCGTTGATGTTGTCGGAGAGACACTTGAGGGGTTTGGGTCCGGGGTTAGGGAGCGTGGAGTGTATCCCAGTTGTGGAGGTGGCAGAGAACTCTTGAGAAGGGGTCTTTGCTGTCATCGCAGTGTCTTGGTTGGTGGTGACGGTGAGCTGTGCCGTCACGCTATCTGCTGCTTCAGTTCCACCAGCTGTCGCAGAAGGTCGAGGTTCTGCCTCTGCAGCTCCTCCCTCGACTCCTCTCCCTCGGCTGCAGTGGTCGTGTTGCTGCTATTTTGTTTGTGCAATGAACGAAGCAACTTTACTTACCTACCGATCCTACTATTTCTTTTGCCCCCTTTTTTTCGGCTTGCATTGCCGTTTCGCCTCAGGCTTGGCGCTGTCGGGTGTGGCCGGGCCCGCCCTCTTCCTGCTTCTGAATCGGTGACCAGGCTGGGCCTGGCAAGCCATCACCGGCTTCCCTTGATGACACATGCGTCTTTGGGGACGGGTGTCATGATGTTAACTTAACGCACCAGGTCTTCCCAGTGCTCGGCACGGTCTGCGTTGCGCACGCGAGGCCGCTGTTGTTGAGTGCGGCGACAAAGTCCGCGGTTGGGTGGTCTTTGGGCCCGCATAAGGAGCGACTTCTGGTGGCGCATGCGCTGCGTTCCTGGACGGGGCGTACGACAAGCCCAAAATATTTGGGTGAGGCGATCATCACCCTCCTGTGATGCAGCAATGCTGCTTCACGAGCCTTGAGGCTGTGCTCCGGCTTCAGCCACACCACCCTCTCGCGTGAGGCTTGCCTGCGGCCTCATCCTCAGCACGCCGTCGATGCCCGATACGCGACGGAGGTCGGTGTCGGGGTGCACCTCCACGAGCAGTCGCGTCAGCAGGCGGGTGTTCTTGCAATCGCGTGCTGCAGTCACGGAGGTATCCACGATGTGCTTTCGCAAGCCATTTGCGTGCGGTCTTCTCGGGGGTCTTCTGCCAGGCGGGGTGGTCGCTAGCGTCCTTTAACACCGCTCGCATCATCTGTGGTGTAGCCACCCAGGTGCATCGACCTGAGTATGTTGGAGTGGAGTGCGGAGAGCGACTGTATATATGGCGATGTAGGTGCCTGCCTGGCGCACATGATGAAGGTGCTGGTGGGGGGAGGCCCAGGAGGGGCTGCTGCCGTAGAGGGACTCCATCATCACGACAGCGACCGAGGGTCCATCCCTGGAGTTGGGGTGGGTCTGGATGGTTGTAGGCCGTCGCCTTATCCAGTATGGCGACGGCTCCTTCTCTCGGCACGTCTCCCGTGCGCAGCTGCTCTCATAGCTATACATTTCAAACATGCAAACCACATCAGGCGTTAACAACTGAGGACTGAAAGGAAATAAGCGACAAGACTCTGTCATTGCATCGCATCTAATAGCAAACAACAGTTTGCACTGTATAAACTGTGCAATGATATGCATAACATGACCTTTTACCTCCCTGGGCCCCATCTGGGACCCTCACCACCCCCCTGGTGCGTACATACCTGTCAGCACCAGCCCCCACAACCCACAAGAACCCACCAAAAGAGTCCACCTAGGGGGACTATAGTCCCCCTAGGTGGACTACATAGTCCCCCTAGGGGGACTCTATAGTCCCCCTAGGGGGACTCTTTGAGTCCCCCTTTAAGTCCCCCCCAAAGAGTAACTCCCCCCCGGGTAGACTCCACCGTGTAGCATGGGAAGAAATAGTAGAAATGAAAAAAAACGCTTGCAACGATGAATAATATATTTCACTGAGCACAAAAATACAAAAAAAAAAAAGTGAAGTTGATAGTGCAAACTCTCTGGGTGTCGAACCCCCCAGAGTGTTGCATTTGGGATTTTCTGGCCGTGTACCTGCTTACAGGAAAACTGTAAGCAGCGTCAGATTGTGTTCTAAAAATAAGTTGACTCGATAGAGAATACAAAGCCCTCTCGTGACAGTGTACTTCAATCATGCATCCAATAAAAAGGGACAAATTGGTTTCGTAATCTTTGAAATTAAAGAAGAGAAAGTTAACTTCTCCTATGCGTCTACCCCTTTGATATAAAAAGGGGGAAGAAAAAGAAAGAAAAACGTAAAAAAAAAAAAGCAAAAAATAAAAAAAATATGGCAAATTGATATCGCTGAGGGTATGCGACATCAATAGTTGGAGCGGTTCCCTCTTTTTTCTTCGAGTTCTTGGTTAGGGAGTGGGTCTTGTGGAGGCTGTGCTGTCGTTTGGTACCACAAAAAAAAAAGGGGGGGATTTTTGCGGTACCAAAGGCACCAAAAGGCAACCAAGGCACGGACAGTGTCCACTACGCTCCGTAGTTGACAGTGGTCTGGTCGAGAGTCAGTCGCATTGAAGTTGATATCACACACCCGCTCATCCGTCAGCACCGACCTTTTCGGATGGGATGCGGGATGAATAACTTAAAACAAAAAAAAATTCAGCGCAAAAATGAAAGCTGTTGTGTACACTTCTGGCCATGTTTAATATAAATTGTTACATTTTTGGTTTTGAAAAAGTAGTCAGAAAAAAAACGAAGTCTTTTTTTTTTTTTCACCTGCTGAAATACACTGTAGATTTCGACCTGATCACCGCTCCTGTTTGAAGCTTCTCAGTTGGGACCTGATGGTTACCTTTTTGAATTTTTTACATTTACTATACGGACAAAAATCGTGTCGGTATTATTTACGTAAAAAGGGGTGGGGTAGGGGGGGACCTACTAGGGGGGTGGAGGGAGCATTGCTCAATGCGTTTGTGGTTCTCAGCATTGAACTTAAAAAAATAATGAAAACTTGAAAGATGGATATGCCTCTCGTGCACACACATCGAATGAAAGAAGAGTTGCTCATGCAGGCACTCCGATGGACCAACGTACGATGCCAGCCATCCGGATGCAAGCACAAAAAAAGAAAGTAAATACAAAAAGAAGACATTGATAAGTAAAGTAAAAGAACTGAAAAAAAAAAGAGCGAGAAAAAAATATTGTGTTTTTTTTTTGGGGAATAGTCAGTTATGCCCTACCCTTTTTTTGAAATGGTCAGAGATACCCGAAAATAAGTTCAGATATTGGTCAGAGATACCCGAAAATAAGTTCAGATATTGGTCAGAGATGCCCCATTTTCAAAAATAGGGCATAACTGACCAATATCTGAACTTATTTTCGGGTATTTCGGGTATCTCTGACCATTTCTCAACTTATTTTCGGGCATGTCTGACCATATCGCCAACTTTTTTCGGGTACCCCAAAAAAGTTGGTTTTCGGGTATACCCAGATACCCAGATACCCAGGTACCCAGGTCCAGGAACAGGTACCCAGGAACAGGAAAAAAGTCGTGAAAGAGCAACCACAGCTCCACCTGACAAACACAAAAGTGTCCAGTCACGTGGGGCATTCATGCACTGAGGAGATAATGTTCCAACAATTTACAAGAAAGATTACTTAACCTACTGCTGGAAATTGCCAGGTCGTAGTAACACACAAAGTGTGCCTCCGTTCGGGAAGACCGGATATTCTAGAGACCAGAAAGGCCTCAAGAATATCTTCCGGTAGTCAAGGTAGAACCGAGTGAACGGCCCAAGACCCCCGTGGAGAAGTTAAATGTTGTAATGCTATCAGGTAGAAACTGCGACCACTGTCTTACCCTCCTCAATGCATGGTGGTTGATGTCTTCCACAACAAATTTCCTGTACCCAGGTACCCAGGTTCCCAGACCCACGCAGTACCACGTCGCAGTACTACGCAAAATTTACCACCAGACCCTGTCTTCGTGCACCTGAAGTACAACGCCGCAGACAGGCCAAACATGCGTTGGACTCAGAGGAATGCCCACTGTGCAGGTATCATGAGAACCAACTCCCAGCAACAAGGGGCGCCTTTTGGCGGGCGTTGTTGAGGGTGTTTGGGGTGCAAAGTTTTCCACAATTTTGATGCGCGGGTACAGAAGTGTTATCTTGTTCTTTCATCTCTAGGAATGTAAATGTCAATCGCGTTTAACTACCACTAGGGCTTGTTCAGTGAACCCACGAGGGGTCGAAGGGGGTTGGTTATCCCGTATCTATCAAAGGTTGTGTCGACCAGGCGAAACCACTATGTTACGCTGTACGTTGTTAAATCCGAAGAAATAACACTTTAGCAGCCGCAGGAAGTTTGCTAAAAAGAGTGCCTCACGCTACACAAACCACCACCCGCGATTGACTTAGATGTTATAACAAAGAGAATTCAGAACAAAACAACACCCTGCCCCATACACACTAAATTGTCATGCTTCGAGAGCATGCCTGGGCCAAAATTACTTGACAAAAAAGGCAACAAGACCACCCACAAGGAGTGTGAAATGTGCACTGGTTTTCTGGGGGAACGCAATATTTTCTTGTGCCTCGTCCTCCGTAAGCAGAGGACAGACTTTCCGGAAGGTTTCCAAAGTCGAATTTCTTGCACTAGCTATGCTCCCTGGGTTAATGGCTATAGCAGTGACTGACAAAGTGTTCCCACCCCCAGGTCTTCGTCCACAAACAAATCTAGAATAGATTGATTTGGGTGAAGCCTTGTATTTTGAGTTGTTGAATGTCGGAGAGCGGCGCTCATCGTAAATCACGGATGCAGTTCAGATTTCACGATCCTGTGATGAGTGTAAATGTGGGGTGTGATTAAGTATGGTGTACAAACGCAGTAGTCGGGAAGGGTGGGGTTAATGAAAAAAGTGGTAATAACTATGTATTTCCGCGAAATAAGGTAGCCTTTTTTCACGCTACAGAGAGTTTCCTGCTGCACTAATGGTTCCCAAGCGAAGCGAGGGACCATGTATAAGGGTTTGCGGGTTTGCGGGTATTTACCCCCACTAAAAGTAACTGTGTGTGGGGTAGAGGGGTGAAAATCATACCATGCTGCTTCAATACTGTCTCTGCTGTCGCATTCCCTCATGGTGGGTCACTCACCCACTGGGCAAAAAATCAAAGGGGGTACCCCCAAATAAGTGGGTACCCCAAATAAGTTCAGAGATACCCGAAAATAAGTTCAAATACCCGAAAATAAGTTCAGATATAGTCAGTTATGCCCTATTTCTGGTTTTCGGGTATATCTGAACTTATTTTCGGGTATCTCTGACCATTTCAAAAAAAGGGTAGGGTATAACTGACTATTCCCCTTTTTTTTTTCAAAGTACAGGCTCTTTCATTGGGGATATTAATCCTCTGAATTGAAAACTGGGGTGTCAACGAAAATAATATTTTTTTGGGGTATTTGGGCACATAAACCCCAACTGAGGGATGTGCCCTTTTTTTAAGGATATCGCAGCAAATGGGAGGAATGACAACTACAGACACTAGTGGTGATGAGGGGGTCCCATATTGACACGTCCTTGACATATGTCCTCGACAGTTGTTCGGTAACACCAACTAGGGGAGGGTTCTGTTTTTTTTCTGTAGAGTGAGGCGATACGATTTGGCCAATTTCACTTGGCCTTTGAAAAAAGAAAAAAGAAAAAAGAAAAACTTGAAAGCTGAATGTGACTCTCAGGCACATCTCAAAAAGAACGTCAAAAAAAAAATGAGGGGAAAAAAAAAGCCTGAGGGCTCTAGACCTGGCAGGCATCGAAGTATTTGATAGATGCGTTTTCTTTTAAAATAATTTTTACAAATTGTTCAAAAGGCACAGCTTGCGGGAGATCTCTTTTAAATTTTCGCAACACAACAACTCTTTGGAAAGATACTCCCGTAAGCCATGGAGTTCAAAAAGGCAAAACAAAAAAAAAAAAAAATAAATAAAAAAAATCAAGAACTGAATAAGGTTAGAACCACCGGTGTTTTGCAACCACACTCGGATCACCTCTGACCCGCGCGTGTAACGTCCTCGCGGTTGATTTTTAGAGGGGGTTGAGAAAATGGTTCGCAAAAAAACATCCGGGTGGGGGGTTATCAAGCCTGGCGTGGGGGACAAGAGAATTGGTAATGATGCACTACTGACGTACGATGCCAGCCACTGGATGAAAGCACAAAAAAAAAAAAAACGAGCAATTGCTATCGGGTACGGGGAGGGGGAAAAAACAGGGTGTGATCTGCCCTCTAAGGGAGGCTCGATAACCATTTGCTCGATGTTTGTAGAGGCGGATGTCTCGGCGTTGTTCCAGCTTGTAGTCGGCCACTCATTGGAAAGAGCAGTGCTGAAGGAACAGAAAATTTTCATCGATCACACCAGGCGCATCACATCAGCCGCCACCCCAAAGCGTTCAGGATGCGGTGGTGTTCGAACATCGGGCGCGTGGGTTTTCTACAGCATACCCTGTCTAGTTTTTGTGGCAATTAGTTGTTTTTTTGTTGCTGTTTTCCACACACATTGCTTTGGGGGTAAAATCAGGTGGATATTGAGAAAAAAAAAAGTCTAAAATATGGGACAAAAGGGGCAGGGGAAATCCCACAATCTCCGTTCGAGCCACATATCGATGCGTTTGGGGGTTTTTTTTTTGTTTTTTTTTGTGTTGATAAATTGGATTAGTGTAGTTGCCTCGGTTGTGCAATCTCCACTTCCAGATTTTTTTTGGCGACATCACCGACTTCACCCAACACCACAGTGAATTCATTTTTTACTTTTTTTCCGACCATCACCTGTCCGAAGATGGGTTCGTGCAGCCGCCAATGTTTTTTTTAATAGTTTTTGTTGAGAAGAATGTAAAATGGTTTGCAGCACAGAGCGTCTTATTGGGGAGGGGACACACACACGACAGTGAAGTAAATTCCTTGACTTTTTTTTGGGGTAAAACCCTTGGTGGCCTCGAAGAGTGATCACTGACCTCCCACGGCATGCCTTGTGGTTTGAAAGCCACCGTTTGGTTTACCAACCGTGAAACCAAACCACAAGAAAAAACCACAAAGTCAAAAAATCATTTTAGAGTGTACGCAGTGCTCCTTCTCCCTTTTTTTTTTCGTCAAAACGCACGGCCACATAGAAGGATAATTACTTATCTTTCTTAAAGGAGTTAGCATAGGTAATGAAATTGGGGGGTTTTTTTTTTTGGAATAATCGGGAAACAGCAAAACTTACAAAAAAAAGGCAGGGAGGGGAACAATTAAAGAATGGGGAAGGGGAAATAAATAAAACGCTGTTGAAAGATGTCACGCAAGTATTTAAAAAATAAATAAATAGAAACTGACTTCAGTGATGGTAAAAAAAAACTGTAGTTGTTGATGCAGGCACCTCCGACTGACCCACTGTACGATGCCAGCCATCCGGGATGAAAGCACAAAGTACCTACAACGGTAGATACAAAAACTCGCCGTTGTGCTTAACCACCCCCTATGATTTAACCCACTGTGATGTTTCTTCGACCACTTTAACATGAACAGAGCCCACCTAAGACCAGACTAAACAATACCACGCCCCGCGCTGAAGCTGCATGGGCTAATATCCTTCGTGGTTTAGGGTAAAGCTACGATTAGAGAAAAAAATAACAGCGTACACACAAAAAAGGACACATCTTGGGAAGAACGAACACAAAAAACATAGTTGAAAAAAGACAAAAAAAAACAAAAAACAAAAATAAGGATAAAAACAACAACGCACAAAAAAGAAAAGTTTGTAAGATGATCCTAAGACTCTCGTGCTTAGTCACCTTAAAAAAAATTGATGAGTGCAACACGGGGATATTACACAAACAAAGACAAAATAATATTGAATGCGAAATACAAAACAATCCAAGAAAAAAGCATCGGAGCAAAAAAAAAAACTCCCAAACTCACCTGAGTTTTTCTTTAAACCCCTCCCATTTGTTTGTTCTTGAATCACTGTTACAGCTAACGGGGATACGATATGACTTTTCCGCTACTGCATCTCTAGCACAAACAATAAAAATAAGAAATGATAGAATTTTTTTTAAAACCTCATTTGGTGTGGCCCGATTTCTGGTTTTGCGTGTCTCAAGAATGGCCCAAGAATGGCCCAAAAGTGGGTTAAATCGAGGGGGGGTCCCTTTTTTAATTTGTTACCCGGTGTTTTTTTTGGGGTGGTTTTCACGCTAGGTCTGACCCGGAGGCACCTCTGCATAGTGACTGGAGGGGAAATTTGGGGTGGTCCGAACCTTTCGGTTAGGAATAATTCACAACACGGTGGCTAAAATCGGGGTTTTCTGGGAAGGGATACCCTAAGGGGGAAACCGATTGACCTTGAGTCCTCCTTGGCTTCAAGGAGCCAGACAGTTCACCTCGGGGGGGGGCACATGGCGTGCCCTGGCAGAATAATCGGGTTGAGCCTGTTAACTGCTGTGCCACAGTTGGTCCAGCTGGTCACTTTATTCCCGATATTCGGGAAGCCAAAAACCGTGAGGGACCGATAATGACTTTTTTCCTTTGTTAAGGCGCCCCTACGCATACCTCGAAGACGAATTTCGGTATACTGTGTATACTGTGTATACTGTGTATACTGTGTATACTGTGTATACTGTGTATACTGTGTATACTGTGTATACTGTGTATACTGTGTATACTGTGTATACTGTGTAAAGGGCAAAAAAATTAAAAAATACACCTAAAAAAACACGGCTCAAGAATGGCCCAAAAGTGGGTTAAATCGAGGGGCGGGCCACACCATCATTTTTTTTTTTTTTTGTGGTATGTTTTCGTTCAAAAAAGGTCTCCTTCTTACTCGTAATTTAGTATTTTAAAAAAAGGAGTAGTGGATAGTGCAGGCACACCTTCGACTCTATCTGCACGATGCCAACACATCGAGGATGAAACACAAACAACCAAAGCAAAGAAGAGCAGTGTCGCGCGACTTCCTTTTTTTTAAAAAAAATTACGGAATAGCAGCACACCACGCCTATCTCGGTAGGTGACAGAGGGAAGAAAAAAAAGTTGATTTGAAATACAAAAGCCCGTACCGGGTGGACACCAACCAATGCATCTCAAAATTATTACGCGTCCACTCGACGTTTGGATAAAGAAAACTAGAGATGAAAGGGGGTTTGGGGGGAAGAGTTTAATTCTTGAACGCATCCCCACACTCAGTCACACACACAGGAAAAAGGTTTACGAAATAATTGTAAATTTTGGGTAGTTTGGTGTTTTGCGCAAAAGCTCCTATTTGTAGTTCCGACTTTTTTTTTTTTTTTTTTTTTTTTTTTTATTTTTTTTTTTTTTTTTTGAAAAACACCAAACGCTGTTCACAATAATGAACGAAAAATTGACAATTTTCCTGATGAAGATGTAATGTATGTGTGAGATGGGGAGCACGGGAGGGAAAAAACGACTCGTGGATACTGAAAAATTTCACTAGAAATGCATGCATGTCTTATAAAAAAAAAATCCCCTCCCTATTTCAACCCTACACCAAGACAAGCCTGTCAATCGAACCGTCAAATGGGTTTTCTTTGAGATGCTGCGCTCTTGGTGAGTACGTAGCCTGTCCCTCCTTCGAAAACGGGTTTGCCATCTCCCGCCCACTCCCTTCCCCTCCAACATTCCTCGAGGAGAACCGACGGCCGGATGCATCTGCCATTGACATTGACATACTCCGCTCTCCTGGTCTCACCCCCTTTCCGGATTTTTGCACACCTGGGCTGCGTGATACCGGGGTTTTTATGGTGCTTGAAGCTACCGGCTGATGTGCACTGTGCGCTCCAGCATAAAATGGGTTGGTTGACCGCTCCCCTGAACGATTCGTTGGGGAATATCTCATGGATTGCGCGGACATCTCCATTTCCACCTTCTCCCCTCCCCTTCCTGCAACATCCTCCACCTCCGCGTCCGCCTCCCAGAGAGCGGGGGGTCTTTTTGTTGCAGTCTTTTGCGGGGTATGATCCGATTCTACGTAAATCTCCGAACTTTTCGAAACACAGCAAGGACATAAGAGGAATAAGCAGAATGAGCCTGTAGCACCGCTCTCGGAAAAGCCTTCGTATTCGTCAATGATGTAGATGATTGAATCGATTATGAGTTTTGCAAGAATCAGAGCAATAACAACAAGCGCGGTAACCTCCGAGGCATCAACCCCCCAATCCTCTTCAGGGTACGTGGTCTGCATCGCAAGCTGTAGACACACAATCATAAAAATCTCTCCTATCAAAACCGCCGAGTCCATGATAGCTTCGTACAACGCAATATAGGGACGCAACACCAGAAGAACCAGAAGGGCGAGCAGAAGACAACCCAGCACAACCCAAACTCTGGTGGTACAACCGTCATCTGCGTCCGGCTCCCACGCAGACATTCCGGCAAGAAGCAGGGTGATCGCCTGCTCAAACACCATATAATATCTCCCTCTGTGGTGGTACCCATCAAACAGAAGGTGATGTACCTCAAACCAATGACCGCTCTGTGGTACACTGTTTACCACCCATTCAGATCCATCACCCCATCCGAGGAAATGCAGGGCACGACGGACAGCGCTTGGTTGGGGCTGCTGCGCTGCGTTGTTCTCCTCCTCCTCCTCACCCGCATTCTCCTTCGAACCAGCAGCAACGTAGTGACAGTGTGTCTTCACACCCCTCACAGAGTACGCAGTGTACAGAGGGAAGGCAAGACCCATTGCAACATTGAATCCTCCGAAGATGCGATATACAGTTTCGGAGTAGAGCGCACTGCTCAGACCCCCTGCGACAGCACCACCATAGAGGAATGATAACGGCAGAACCAACCACCCGAACCTCGCCTTCGCCATGAGAGCAAGGAGTGTTGTGTCTTCGTGGCTGCAGTCGGTATGCGCAGGCTCGCCACTGTGGGTCGTCGCATCACCACGGAGCCTGCAGCGCAGCACAAAAAGAACCACAGCGACGATGAGAAAGAGAGTGCCGGTCAGCACAAAATTTCCGACAACGGTTCCGTTCACTTCGGGCTCGGATCTGCCAAGGTGCAAACGGAGGGGGTTCAACGTTGGATCCATGGTGATGTCTTCGTCGTCCTCTTTGGGGCAGAGTGCGAGCTTGGTAAGAAGAGAGAGTCTGACGAAGCTGCCACCTGCAGCGGAGGCTGGCAGAACGCTTCCGAGGCCAACCACAGCGGCAGCGCCGAGCGCAGTTGGGGTGGTGATTGCAGGTCCGGTGAGAGCCTCGAATGGACGCTCGCTGTTCATATTGGTTGAAGCCCCGCAGGCGCCAGCAGGGCGGCTGCATTCACACTGCAGCCCCTCCGCTAAACACACCGAAATAGGTGTCGCAGCGAATGCCGACAAAGAAAGACCTACCCGCAGGGTCTCGCTGTGCGGTGTGTAGGCACGGAAGCCGTCGTCCTGCAGGGTGATGTGCACCTCAGTCAAGGTGGCGGAGATGTGTGCAACCTGGAGGGTGGTGTGGTGGAAAGTAGGTGGGGGTGCGGAAGGGGGGTGGAGGCATACCCTGGCATGGACAAAGAGGGAGTTCTTCAGGGCTGTCGCAGCAACGCCTTTGGTGGAGTCGGAGGGCAGCTTGGTGGTGTCCTGTGGAGTGGGTAGTGTGAAAAGGTATTACAGGGGGGGGGGCCGAATATAAGGGGCAGGCCAAATACAAAGGGCATGCCAAATACAAGGGGCACCCAGGGTTCGGGAAATTTTCGCGGGGTGTGCAGCGTTTCCTGGGCTGCGGGGTAGGGGGCGATAACACGTGATTGTGCACGATGACGCACGATGACGCACGATGACAACACGATTTCACTTTTTTTGTTTTTTTAGTGGTGGTTTCACTGGTTTTCACTGGTACTATGGTACTATGGTACTATGGTACTATGGTACTATGGTACTATGGTACTATGGTACTATGGTACTATGGTACTATGGTACTATGGTACTATGGTGCTATGGTGCTATGGTGCTATGGTGCTATGGTGGTATGGTGGTATGGTGCTATGGTGCTATGGTGCTATGGTGTGGATGCTTCAATGCAACACTAAACTTTGATACAAAGAGACACAAGTAACTTTTCCTCCCAACATGTGCGCACAGATTCCACCCTCCCCCTCCCAGCCCTAGTGGTGCAACCCCGTGAAACCACCACTTATTAAAATAAAGTGAAATCGCGTTCACATGCCTTTCTCTAAATGTCGTCCCCGTCCCCAGATTCGGGCGAACTCGATTTTTTTCCCGCATTTTTTTCCCGCCTTCTCCACTGCATTTTTGGTGTCCACAGCGGCTCAGAGGAGCCCGAAAAAAAAATACTTTGTGTGGATGAGACCGTGACGCCCCGACGTATGGCGACATCGACCTCGCTCTCGTCTCCGTGAGAGGGTTACGGAGGTCAAGTCGCACCCTTTATGATTAGTTGATCGGGGGTGTTAATATGGTCTAAAATCCCTCCACCCATCATCCAGACATGACCCAGATTGTGTTCAATTGGGTCGAATTTTCACAGTGCTTCCCAAATTTGTCAGGGAGGCCGCGCAAAGCGCAAAAACCCGGGAAAAGGGCACAAAAATCACACAAAAAAGACGCGAGAAGGGCGGGAAAAAAACCGGTCCCCAGCCGAAAAAACCCGGAAAATAGGATCGTCACGGTTGAAGCCTGTCGTGTTGTTATCGTGCGTCATCGACGAGACAAGCTGAGGAAGGTGCAGGGTGATTGGCTGCGAAACCCCCCAATTGCCCCCTAAAAAAGTGCACCAGAGCGATGACGCACGATAACGCACGATGACGCACGATGACACGCGATTATGCACGATAACTGAGCCTGAAAACGCTGCAGGGTGCCCGCTAAATATAAGGGGCACCCCCTTTTGCTGTTCTGGGAACCCATTTTTGACTCTGCCCGCCAGTGTCAATCGTCAGTTGGGAAGAAAATAGGTGCAAAATTTGAGTGTTACTTCAAAAAAACCCGCCTGCGGCGGGCAATTTCCTTACCCACTCGCTGCACTTGCTATTTTCGTTTCATACGAACGAAGAGGGGAGTTCAAGAGAATAGACCTATCTGCTTTAGTGAGGAGATGTAGTGGCCTGGGGCTGGGGCTTTTGGTAAATTCACAGATAGTGGCAGATCCTTGTCTTTTACCAGTAGGTGTACAAAGGCACACTCTTTCGGTTGCAAATGGAATGTGCGTACTGAGCAGCTTCACTTCCTACACGTAGTTCGCGGATGCGCTTCGCGCGGGACCGCTCACTAACACCCGTACAACTGTCTGGTGCCTGTATGAACTGGCTTTTCAGGTCAAACATGGCCTGAAAATGTGTACAAACCGAGTGAAAACGGGTAAAGCTGTGTGTTAGGGCCAAAAATGGGGGAAAATTTAAACACCTAAAAATTGGTCCATTTTTTCGAAATGACCCCACCACTTGCCGGACGGATTTCGGAAACGCCGAAAAACGAGCGTTCCGGCCTCGAGTCCTTACCCACCTCCTGAAAAAGCCACCCCGAGGGAGAGGGGATTTTGGCCCATTTTTACCGATTTGGCACGCCAAATATAAGGGGCGCCCCTTGTATTCGGCCCGCCCCCTGTAAAAAAAAAGGTAAATTTTTTGAAAGACGACCTCGTGAAGTTCACTGGTGTACAATCAACAAAACAAAATGAAACTACCCCATACCAGAGTCACACACGGCACATCCCCGCAGTTGGACCCGGTCCCCTGGAGGACCTGTCCACCTTCCCAACGCACTTCCACCCGCACCGGGCCCTCCGGCAGGGTTACCCCGACGCCGGCCACGGTGAGGGTGATGCGCAGGCCGTCGTCGCTGTGGACGTCGCTCCCTTGCACCTCTGCATCGTTGAGATGCAGTCTCGCGTCGAGGGGTGCGGGTGGGGGTGGCACCACGGCACCGCAGGGGGCAAGCCCTGTGGTGTACACATCCCCGGACAGATGCCCGCCGACGTCAGCGCAGGTCACGGCAAGGCAGGAGTAGGTGGCTTGGAGCGCTTCTGCGACGCGAGCGGCACCTCCCTGGAGGGGGGACGGTGCATCGAAGGCAAGCTCCTGGATAAGGATGTCTGACGACGTCGTGTTGCAGAGTTCAACCAGAGGCACCACTGCGGTGGCAAAGGTCCAGGCCACTGCACGGAGCTCGGTTTCGTCTGCCAGGATTGTACCGTCACGTGAGAGCTGCTCACCACGGCGCACCCGGTGCGCCAGCTCAGCGTAGTGGATGGTGCCCTGGAGAAGCGGGATGGTGGCCTGGGAGAGGATTCTGTCGACGATGGTTTCAGCCTCGTCGCATTGGCCGTTTTCGATGAGGCGTTGTGCTGACTGGAATAGAGCGAGCGCCGCAGTGTTGACGGTGTCCTGCAGGGTGGTCCCCTCTGTGCCAAAGGCTGCCCCGACCTCCTCAGCGAGGGCCATGATCTGCACGCCGCTGCCCGTGCCGTCGGTGCCTTCCAAAGACCCGGCGTAGTAGCTCCAGGCACGGTCGAGCTTGGCGAGGGCGGTGGGGGAAGAGAGGTGGCATTCGCTGACGGCAGTCTCGGCCTCGCGGATGACTGCCATCCATGTTGTTTGGAGCTGCACGCCGCGCCAGACAGCGGCAGTGCGGGCAGGCGTCGTCGCGTCAATGAAACGGCCATCGCCGTCGAGAGCATCGCTGATGTAGGAGTCGGCGTAGTCGGCGGCAGCCCAGTGTGCAATGTACTTCGCGTGTGTCTTGCTCTTGCCAGAATCGGCGCTCAAGGCGATCTGCTGCACGGAAGGCACGTCAACAGAGCGGCTGTTGCCAGTCCCGTTCACGTACCACGCGCGTGCGCTATCCAGGTCGCCCCTGTCCAGCTCCTCGCGCAGCTGCAGGATGGCCTCGTCCAGCAGTGCCGCCCGGGTTGCCTCCTCTGCAGCAATGAGGACGTAGCCCGCAATCTCCTGCAGCGGTGGCGATGGGGTGGGCGGTGCTGGTGTAGGTGGTGCTGGGGTTGCAGGTGCCGGTGTCGATGTGTCGGGCACTTCTGTGGCCGGTGCAGGTGTAGGTGGGCTTGGTGTCGGTGGTGATGGCGTCGGCGGGGAAGGTGTAGGTGGGCTTGGAGTAGGTGGTGACGGAGTTGCAGGTGCCGGCGTCGGCGGGCTTGGTGTCGGTGGGCTCACTGTCTCTGGAGCAGGTGTAGGTGGGGAAGGTGTTGGCGGTGACGGTGTTGCAGGTGCCGGCGTCGGTGGACTGGGAGTGGGTGGGCTCCGTGTTTCCGGTGCAGGTGTAGGTGGGCTTGGTGTTGGTGGTGAAGGGGTTGGCGGGGAAGGTGTTGGTGGCGACGGTGTCGGTGGGCTAGGAGTGGGTGGAGCCTGTGTCGGCGGTGCTGGTGTTGGTGGAGAAGGAGTAGGTGGTGCCGGTGTTGCAGGGCTGGGAGTCGGTGGTGACTGTGTCAGCGGTGCAGGTGTAGGCGGGCTTGGTGTCGGTGGTGACGGAGTTGGTGGACTGGGCGTCGGAGGGCTTGGTGTTGCAGGTGCCGGTGTTGGCGGACTTGGAGTTGGCGGTGACAGTGTTGCAGGTGCCGGCGTCGGTGGACTGGGAGTGGGTGGGCTCCGTGTTTCCGGTGCAGGTGTAGGCGGGCTTGGTGTTGGTGGTGAAGGGGTTGGCGGGGAAGGTGTTGGTGGCGACGGTGTCGGTGGGCTAGGAGTGGGTGGAGCCTGTGTCGGCGGTGCTGGTGTTGGTGGAGAAGGAGTAGGTGGTGCCGGTGTTGCAGGGCTGGGAGTCGGTGGCGATGGAGTTGGTGGGGAAGGTGTCGGTGGTGACGGTGTCGGTGGACTGGGTGTCGGTGGCGATGGTGTTGGTGGTGCTACTGTCACTCCTGGGGGCAACGCTGTCGGCGCCGGTGTAGGTGGCGACGGTGTTGGCGGTGACGGAGTCGGTGGAGAAGGTGTAGGTGGTGATGGTGTTGCAGGGCTGGGGGTAGGTGGTGACTGTGTCAGCGGTGCAGGTGTAGGCGGGCTTGGTGTCGGCGGCGACGGAGTTGGTGGACTGGGCGTCGGTGGAGACGGAGTGGGTGGTGCAGGTGTTGGTGGAGAGGGTGTCGGTGGGCTCGGAGTCGGTGGAGAAGGTGTTGGCGGTGCAGATGTCGCAGGAGCTGGTGTAGGTGGAGAAAGTGTCGGTGGTGCAGGTGTTGCAGGTGCCGGTGTAGGCGGGCTTGGTGTTGGTGGTGAAGGGGTTGGTGGCGCTACTGTCACTCCTGGGGGCAATGCTGTGGGCGCCGGTGTAGGTGGACTAGGCGTCGGTGGCGATGGTGTTGGTGGCGACGGTGTAGGTGGTGACGGTGTCAGTGGTGCAGGTGTTGGCGGGGATGGTGTTGGTGGAGAAGGTGTAGGTGGCGACGGTGTTGGTGGATTGGGTGTCGGTGGTGATGGTGTCGGCGGACTGGGTGTCGGTGGTGCAGGTGTCGGTGGCGACGGTGTAGGTGGGGATGGTGTTGGTGGAGAAGGAGTAGGTGGTGATGGCGTCGGTGGTGCGGGTGTTGGTGGAGAAGGCGTCGGTGGCGACGGTGTAGGTGGTGCAGGTGTTGGCGGGGATGGTGTTGGTGGAGAAGGTGTAGGTGGCGACGGTGTAGGTGGGGATGGTGTTGGCGGACTGGGTGTCGGTGGGGATGGTGTTGGTGGTGATGGCGTCGGTGGTGCGGGTGTCGGTGGAGAAGGCGTAGGTGGCGACGGTGTTGGTGGACTGGGTGTCGGTGGTGCAGGTGTAGGTGGCGACGGTGTAGGTGGGGATGGTGTTGGCGGAGAAGGAGTAGGTGGTGATGGCGTCGGTGGTGCAGGTGTTGGTGGAGAAGGCGTCGGTGGCGACGGTGTTGGTGGACTGGGCGTCGGTGGTGCAGGTGTAGGTGGCGACGGTGTAGGTGGGGATGGTGTTGGCGGAGAAGGAGTAGGTGGTGATGGCGTCGGTGGTGCAGGTGTTGGTGGAGAAGGCGTCGGTGGCGACGGTGTCGGCGGACTGGGTGTCGGTGGTGCAGGTGTAGGTGGCGACGGTGTAGGTGGGGATGGTGTTGGTGGTGATGGTGTCGGTGGTGCGGGTGTTGGTGGAGAAGGCGTAGGTGGCGACGGTGTAGGTGGTGCTGGTGTCGGCGGACTGGGTGTCGGTGGTGCAGGTGTTGGTGGCGACGGTGTAGGTGGGGATGGTGTCGGCGGACTGGGTGTTGGTGGTGATGGTGTCGGTGGCGACGGTGTTGGTGGACTGGGCGTCGGTGGGGATGGTGTCGGCGGTGCAGGTGTTGGTGGTGCCGGTGTTGGCGGTGCAGGTGTTGGTGGCGATGGTGTTGGCGGGGACGGTGTCGGTGGCGCAGGTGTTGGTGGCGCTGGCGTCGGTGGTGCAGGTGTTGGTGGTGATGGCGTTGGTGGTGCCGGCGTTGGCGGTGCAGGTGTCGGTGGCGCTGGCGTTGGTGGTGCCGGTGTTGGCGGTGCAGGTGTTGGTGGCGATGGTGTTGGCGGGGACGGTGTCGGTGGCGCAGGTGTTGGTGGCGCTGGCGTCGGTGGTGCAGGTGTTGGTGGTGATGGTGTTGGCGGGGACGGTGTCGGTGGCGCAGGTGTTGGTGGCGCTGGCGTCGGTGGTGCCGGTGTCGGCGGTGCAGGTGTAGGTGGTGCTGGTGTCGGCGGACTGGGTGTCGGATTCACTTCAACTGTAAACTCCTCACGCACAAAATGGATGTCTGTCGGGCTTTCACGGTAGGCGAAGATGGCGACGGAGCCTTCACTCGCAGCACCTTCGTAGGCAGCTGCCTTGGTGACGGTGTGCACGAGGTCGCCTGCCATCGTGTAGTACGCTGCTGCAGACGCCGTCGTCACGAAGAAGACATCGGGCGCAACGTTGAGCTGGTCCACATGGATGTCTGTGATCACCGCTGCCACCGAGAACTTCTTCACGAGGTACGCGACGGTGTACTTCCCTGGCTGCGTTGCGTCCCAGATCTCCACCACGGAGTCGCCGTTCTGCGCGAAGCAGAGCCCTGCGTGGCAGGTCACCAACCTGTAGTCTGCGTCACCTGAGTTGAACAACTCCTCAAACCCTGTTGCGATGTTGTAATGCACCAGCCCGCTACCACCACACGAGAGGAAGAGGTTCACCCCCTGCGACGAGATCGATGTGCACACACCCGGCGTGATCGCCGCGTACGGCACTGCGACACACTCTGCCGAGCCTGAGAAGAAGCCATCAATACGGCACACACCTGTCAACACAGGCGACTGCGTGGTAGCCGTCATGACGTATGCATTCCCATCCGCAAAGGTCACATCTGCCGCAGCTGAGAACAGATCGATGTCGTGCGACGCCTTGCTCTGAGGGAACGACGGCACCGCCAAACTGTACACCTTCAACACAGCGCCCTTCAGCAGCGCGAGGTACGTCGTCCCCGCGTATGCGACCACCTTTGCCGACACAATCGGCAAACTGTTCGGCGCGTACACAATGGACAGCCCACTCACCGCAACCCCAGACTCATCGTGCGGCAGCAACACACCATTGTTCGTCACCAAGTACAGAAACCCCCCATACGCGGCCATGCCGTACACCTTATCCATGGTTACCCCAGAAATCGGTGGGGTTGCCATGGGTCCGGTCAGCACCGAGGTCACGGAGAGGCCGTGCGTAGAAGCGTCCAGCACCGCGTACACTGCGGGCAGGGTGAGGGTGAGGGTGCCGAATTGGTACTGCGTGGCCGTCATCTCCTTGCCTGCGATGATGTAATCCCCGTAGAGCACAGCGTTCTCAAAGGTACAGGAGTTGCAGGTAGAGGCTTCAAGCGCAAGCATTTCAGGGTTGTCCATGTTCAAGAAGAACGGAGACCCGCTCTGTGTGTACACAATACGGCGCATATTGGCCGCAGAGGCTACGATGACGTCGAGCTCGAGGCTGGTCACCCCTGCGCCAGCGTGGTGCACACCCAGCATGGAGGCGGCGGGGTACTCCTGTGTGCCCACCTCTGCATCCCACAGCTCAATGTACTCCCCGTTGAGCGCCACGCAGTAGCCGGCCCTGCAGTCCACCTTGGTGTACAGTGTCGTGCGTCCGGTGGGGAGGAGGTAGGTGGAACGCTCGGTCGGGTTTTTGCCAAAGGCGAGAGAGTAGCGGAGCAGGCCTGATGCGCCGCAGGCTGCGAAGAGCTGTGTGCTGTAAGCGGAGAGGCTGTGGCACTGCGCGGCGGCGAGAGCTGAGGTGGCGCCCGCTTCGTTGCTAGCTCCGTTGTTGTCGAGCGCGCCGGTGACTTCGATCAAATTGTAGAACGGCAAATTCTGCTGCAAAACATACACCGCATCGAGAGAAGGCACTGCAGCAAAGTCGACCATATTGTCGATCCCGGTCTTCTTGGGGACTTTGTCCTCCCAGACGCCAGCGATGTTTGCGAGGCTGACCTCGTACAGATCGGTCGACTTCAAAAAAAGCAGATACGCTTCGCTTCCAAGCGACCCCGTGGACACCTTCGCAAATTTACTCTTCGAGGTGTCCGATATCGCCGCAGCAGGGCTCGGTGGAATCGAAATGGGATTCGTATCAAAGTCCCCAGGTGGCGTGCTCAGGATGGCGCCCAAAACCTGTTGGTCTCCCGAAAACACCACATAACCGCCCGACACTGTAAACGCAGCACCGTCAGAAACCACAGTACGGAAGTCTCCTTTCCCAGTAAGCACATTAGCAATTGTGGAGGGGAGAAACAGAAGGAGGAGGAGGAGGGGGAGGTATGAAATACGGAGAACACATGGTCGGGTTGAGTCAGGCATTTGCTGAGGGGTGAGAGAGGGGGTGAGAGAGGGGGTGAGAGAGGGGGTGAGAGAGGGGGTGTTGTGGCGAGGGGGGCGAGGTGCAAAGGAAGACAACAAAAAGTGGAGGAGGTGGGTTTCCGTTTTTATGGCGTATCGAAAAAATCGTTACCACTACGGCACAACGCAAAGGGAGGCCCTATATTATAGTTGTCCATGGGTTTCCATTCGCGCTCCCGCGCCCTGAGCCTAGCAGACTCAATCTCACGGGACAGAGGGCTTGATTGTTGTCAACTCGCAGCCAGTGAGAAAGTCTTCGCCAATCTCTCCGTGACGCTGCACATCCCTGAGAAGTCAATTGTTGTCAACGAGGTGCAAGCGAGAAAGAACGCACCAATCTCTGTAACGTTGCAAAAACCCTGACAAGTCGATTGCGGTAAATGAGAATGGGGAGGAGAGGGAGAAATTGAAACCGCACCCTACTTTTCCTTTTTATGTTTTCCCCCCACCCCCGCAAACAATAAAGCAATAAAAACAATAAAGACAAAAGGGAGCGGTTGTGGTGAAACGCACACACCCAAAAAACAAGATCACCCCGAGAATCTGTTGGCACACAAGACAGGTCTTTTCTCTCAATATTCGCACCGTTTCGTACAGTTCAGACGTGCAGAGTTCCCATGCTGTGCACACTTTGCAGCAAGGATGGCTGGCAGCGTTTGCACAGCGAACTACGCATCTTTGTTAACTGCAAGAAACCGAGCGAATATTAAGATTAGCCAAGACCTGTGTGTGGCCTTGGGTACATTGGGGATGCAAAAAAAAGATATAATTTTCAATCGAAAGATGGAGTTGTATCCACCAGCTTCGTCTTTTTTTTTGTTTTTGTTCTTTTGCAAGTAAAATGAAAAAGTAGGGTACAAAAAAAATATATACCACGAAAGAGAAAGCAGCAAGTGGCACTATGTAGGTTGCCCGCAACAGCCAGATGGTATGACACTGTATGTGTGCAAGCAGAGGTGAAAAGACAAGGGATTGAATGAAAGTTGTTGTTTTTTTGCTTTGTGCTCTTTTTGTTTTGGTGGTCTTTAAAATTGTACTAAATATAATTTGCTTTTTTGTTGCTTGTGTTTTGGATCCATCAAATGGTATTCAGGAATCTTTTTTCGTGTTTTTCAAAATAAAAGTAAAAGTAGTACGGGTAAAAACTGGTTTTGGCGGTCTGCTCCCTGACCAGGAAAAGTGCCCTTCGACCGCATTCATACAGAAGGAGCAAGGGCTTAAAACCCACCGAAAAGACAGCGGGGGTGAAGCAGTGAGGGGGTGAAGCAGTGAGGGGGTGAAGCAGTGAGGGGGTGAGGCAGTGAGGGGGTGAGGCAGTGAGGGGGTGAAGCAGTGAGGGGTGAGGAGGGGTGAAAGGGAACATCTCCATCTCTTGTGCAACAGGTACGCTGCACAAAAGCTGTATTTGGGAAAAAAAAAGTGGGCTTGAAATACAAAATAAAAAAACGCTCCCTCTGACAGGTACCTGCGAAAGAAAAAAAAAATGTGAGATGAAGCTCACAGCCTTCGGTCGCTTTGAAGGGAAAAATAAAAACTGATATCTGAGCTAGTCTGATCAAGAAAGAAACGAAATCGGAAAAAGAATTTTTCGTTGATCACACCGGATTTTTGTGGAGACTGTAGGGACAAATCAAAAAAAATTTTCTGTGAATAATTTGTGTCGCTCTCACCAAAAATTCGGGCACACTCAGATACGTTGTCATTTCCTCCCCTACAACCTTTGCAAGGCAGTTGTTACAAAATGCTCGAGAGACTCGTTACTCTTTGCTTGTTGCTCAAAAGGATAAAAAGGGGAAGAGGAAAAATTTTGGTTGTTTGTTGTTCGCTTCCACATTTTTTTTTTTTTTTTCTCTTTTCTTTTCTCGACTTGATAACGGTAAATACGCAGATTTACGGTTTGAATGTGTTTTTCCTGAAGTACAGAAAATGTTGTGGAGCACAGGGGGGAAAAGAGAGGGGGAAAGCAAGCGGGCAGGTGGATACGCCGAACGCGCGACTTTTCACGAGGGTCTCGAGCATTTTGTCAAATACTACGTGTTTACTAAAAAAAAAAATAACATTGTATTCATTTACTTTCCAAAAAATAAAGCACGAGTTTGGAGAATGAGTGATATATCTGATGACGCGGTGCGCTCACTACCTCTTCCCCCTAAAAATGGGTTCGCTGGTCACCTAACGTACACACTCTGTTCGATTCTTCTAAAGAGGGGGTTCGCGAAAACTGGAAGAAAAAGCGGGCGGTGGTGTGATCACCCAAACGGATTCTCCGTGGTTCCCCCGTGGTTCTCCCGAAGGTGCTCCGCAAATCTTAATATAGCCCGAAACAGTTCTCCGTGGTTCCCCCGTGGTTCTCCCGTGGGTTGTCCGTGGGTTGTCCGTACCCCCTGAATCACACCAGTGCGTGCATTTTCCCCAGATCACACAGCTGGAAAAAAAAATAGGGAAAATGACTATAACACCCACGTTACTAATACCCATTTACGATAATACCCACTGGGTATTATCGTAAACTTTTTGGGTATTATCGTAAAGTTTTTGGGTATTAGTTTTGGGTATTATCGTAAACTTTTTGGGTATTACCCAGGTACCCAGGTACGATGTGATTTAGCTGGCTACTCGCGCAAGGTATCAGAGGCGCTCGCACGCTGGTGAATGTGCAGACAAGGTATGGTTTCATCGACCCCAGAGAAAATACAATTTTCACTAAATATATGGGGGTGTTTACACAACTTTTTGCATCCCTGTCTTACATCCTCAAATTCAGGGTAACCATTTTTCTTGACAATTAACAATTAATCTTTCTCCAAGCGACATAACTTAATTAAGGGGTAATTATCATAACACCCACATTTACACTCATCACAGGATCGCGAAATCTGAACTGCATCAGCGATTGCGCTTCTCCGTCTCCGACATTCTACACCTCAACACACGAAGACCTGGGTGGGAACATTTTGTCAGTCACTGCTATAGCCATTAACCCAGGGAGCATAGCTAGTGCAAGAAATTCGACTTTGGAAACCTTCCGGAAAGTCTGTCCTCTGCTCGCGGAGGACTAGGCACAAGAAAATATTGCGTTCCCCCAGAAAACCAGTGCACAATTCACACTCCTTGTGGGTGGTCTTGTTGCCTTTTCGTCATAGTAATTTTGGCCCAGGCATGTTCTTGAAGCATGACAATTTAGTGTGTATGGGGCAGGGTGTTGTTTTGTTCTGAATTCTCTTTGTTATAACATCTAAGTCAATCGCGGGTGGTGGTTTGTGTAGCGTGAGGCACTCTTTTTAGCAAACTTCCTGCGGCTGCTAAAGTGTTATTTCTTCGGATTTAACAACGTACAGCGTAACATAGTGGTTTAGCCTGGTCGACACAACCTTTGATAGATACGGGATAACCAACCCCCTTCGACCCCTCGTGGGTTCACTGAACAAGCCCTAGTGGTAGTTAAACGCGATTGACATTTACATTTCCTAGAGATGAAAGAACAAGATAACACTTCTGTACCCGCGCATCAAAATTGTGGAAAACTTTGCACCCCAAACACCCTCAACAACGCCCGCCAAAAGGCGCCCCTTGTTGCTGGGAGTTGGTTCTCATGTTTGATACCTGCACAGCGGGCATTCCTCTGAGTCCAACGCATGTTTGGCCTGTCTGCGGCGTTGTACTTCAGGTGCACGAAGACAGGGTCTGGTGGTAAATTTTGCGTAGTACTGCGACGAGTGCTGCGTGGGTCTGGGAATATGGGTACCTGGGTACAGGATATTTGTTGTGAAAGACATCTTCCACCATGCATTGAGGAGGGTAAGACAGTGGTCGCAGTTTCTACTTGATAGCATTACAACATTTAACTTCTCCACGGGGGTCTTGGGCCGTTCATTCGGTTATACCTTGACTAGCGGCAGAGGCCTTTTAGGACTCTATAACTCCGATATTCCCGAACGGAGGCACACTTTGTGTGTTACTACGACCTGGCAATTTCCAGCAGTAGGTTATTATCTCTCATTATCTCCTCAGTGCATGAATGCCCCACGTGACTGGACACTTTTGTGTTTGTCAAGTGGACTGTCTGGTCACTTTTCAGTGACTGGCGGGTTGGCTGTGGTTTCTCTTTCACGACTTTTTTCCTTGTATACCAGTGTACCTGGGTACCTGGGTATCTGGGTACTTGGGTGCCTGGGTACTACCCAACCTGGGTAATACCCAAAAACTTTACGATAATACCCAAAAACTTTACGATAATACCCAAAAAGTTTACGATAATACCCAAAACTAATACCCAAAAAGTTTACGATAATACCCAAAAAGTTTACGATAATACCCAGTGGGTATTATCGTAAATGGGTATTAGTAACGTGGGTGTTATGATAATTACCCCAAAAAAATATTGATTTTAAAAAGACAAAGCCCGCACTGTGGTGGTCATGAGCAGGTAGGCCCCGACCATCCGGCCTATACTCATTTCGTTGCGTTGGTATGATAAAGAGAGATTTGTTGAAAAGTGAAGTTGAAAGTGCAAACGCCTCTGGGACGCAGGCACTGACACTCCGCGGGTTATCGAACCCCGGAGTGTTGCGCTTGGATGTGGTTTGCAGGGAAGCTGTAAGCCACATCCATAAGGGTTGAAAAAGTGCAAACGCCTCACCGTACACCGGCGGACGAAAGTAATTTAAAAATTGTATCTAAATTATCTAAATTGTATGTATGTTTAAAAATTGCGAATCTACTACTGTCCTTTTTCGTTACCCGCAACCATTTAGGAAGCCATTTTCAGGCTCCACATGATAATTGGGTGTCGAATGATTCAAAAGGAAAAAAGCGTGAGGACAAAGTTCCGTCAGCTGGCCATGTTCAGTTTCTGAGAACACTGCACATACGCAAAACCCCCCTCTGCCAGCGACCAGCTCCGTGAACGTGCGTGCAAGCCCCAGAATCTGTACTGAATTGAAGAAATGAAAAAAAAAAAAAAAATACATTTGTTTTCTTCACCTTTGCACAGATTCCAACGCCCATTTTTTCCACACACGTGTTCCGCGCCAGAGAACGGAGGCGGTTACGCTTATAAGCTGAACCTGAGCCTCGCTTAATCTCCTGTAAAAAGTGTACCTAAAAATACTAAAGCTCACAAGATGAATGTGTCTTGTACACACACATCGCAAAAAGCTTAAACTACAGTACGAGAGAAGAGGGAGAGGGAAGACGTAACGTGGTGGTGCAAAACACCTTTGCCCGCTAGCGAGGGGGGCTGGGGAAAGAGTTCATAGGTGCACGGTGGGGTCCAGCCTCTTGAGCTGGACCAAAAGCTGGAGTCTCAACTAACGGGTGTGGCACACCCGCTAGTTGAGACCCCCGGTTTGACTCCAGCTCAAGAGGCTGGACCCCACCGTGTGTGAGTTGGAGTGCATATTGTTGGTTTCGGTATGACTAAACTCTTGCCACCTGATTTTTACCCCGCGTATAGGCCCGTATAGGCCAAACCCCATCGATTTTTCCCAGCCTTTACGCGCCTATACGCGGGGTAAAAATCAGGTGGGTCTTGGTCAGAGGGAAAAAAACAAAACAAAACAAAAACAACGTAAACTCTCAGTGCCTTCGTAAGTTCAATTTTGGCCTTTTTGTGGGCCACACACCGAAAAAAAAAAAATGCGACTAAAAATTGAAGGGGTGGAAGGCAAGGAGGTTTGAAATGTGCTCTTCTTAGCTTCTATGGAAGCGGCGTAACCGTGTTCAGCGAAGGTCTCGCGACACACAACGACTACACACAAAAAAGAAAAAGAAAAAGAAAAGAAAGGAATGTCAGATGGATGTGCCTCTCGAGGGGGGTGCACACATCTACAAAATAAAGTAAAATTCACAGAAACAAATCAAAAACTTGGAACACGATCGAAGCCTCTGGTGCTTAGCAAATTATATTTTTTTTCTCGCTTATTTCGAAATTGAGTTGAAAAATGTGCCCGACCTATTTAGCTCTAATTGCCCGAAATTGTGTTTTTCGAACCGAATGACCCCCTCCTCTGAGTTCACCATATTTTTGCTCGATTTATTTAGTGGAGTAGAACCCCATTAAAAGGCTATTTAAACCCGAAAACACACATTTCAAATAAATAGTGTTATTATTTGCAAAAGTGGTGGCGCATGGCAATCGATTTTTTTCTCTTTTTTTGGAAATTTGACGGGCTCATATTTCCCAAAATTTAAGTGGTCAAAAAATTGTCCAATTTAAAGATAAAACAACTGATCTTACAGAGGTTGAAAGACGGTGTGTGGAAAACAACAACAAAAACAAGGTACGTAAAAATGTTGGGAAAAAAAGGTCGAACTTCCAGAAAAAAATCCTGAAAAGACTGTCAAATATACTATTTCCTCCCCCCATTTTATTTCCAAAAATCTACTCCAGATCGACGGTCTTTAGGACCGGGATTTCTTCGTATTGAGAGGCAACGTCTTCGAGATCCGCTGTGCACTGCAAAAGCAGTGCATCCACCAAGGCAAGCACCGCACAGGTCGCCACTGCGGGGAGCGCGTAGGAGAGGCGGAAGAGGGTGCTGAGCTGGATCATCTTCTGCCCCTCAGGGCCACAGGGGTTTGTTTGGTCGTAGAGTGTCCACATGAAGTAGGAGGCCATGATCAGGGAGGACGAGCATGCCGCAAAGACAAGCGACACCATGCCCGCATGCTTCGCCGTAGATGCCGCAAGGCTCAGAACAACTGCCGCAGCTGCTGCACACACCCCAACAAACACCGACATATCAGCTGCCTGCGCCAATGCCAGGTGCTCATCGCATCCGTTCATCGAAAGAAACCCAGCCGGATTCGTCCACGTCCGCCCCAAGCTGTCGTGGTGTACTCCAAGCGCAAATCCTTCCTCAACCTCCGTCTGATTCGCCTGAGGAAGAAGGAAGGACCGTCCATCCCCATATGCAACACTCAGCAACACTACCACCACCAGACCGGAGAACGATGCTGCGATGAAGACAGGGTGAATGGAGCGAGACATTGTGTAAAAGAAAAGGGTGAAAAGCAAGAGCAAGAGGATTGACTCTGGTTGAGGAGGTGATGGAGGGAGAGAAATTGTGAAACATATAGTGGGGTTCCCAATCTCCGTGACACGCGGGGATGGGCGTGTTGCGGGGAGAGTGATTGAATGGTGTGTGGAGGTCGAGAATTGAAAACAAAAACTGAGGAGAAGCGGAAAGGGGTAGGTGAGGGTTTCGTTTCATGATGCATCAAAACACCATATAAATTAGGTCACCGCACCCTCTGAACGTGTTGCATCATTGCCACAAAAGGTGATAATTTTAGTTTTTCCTTCAAAACTTCACACACAACGCTTTTGATTTTTGGGAGACACACAAGGTGCCAAGTTGTATGATATGCACGGAACCACCCTGCACCTGTTTGTCATATTGTTTCCCGTGCAATACATGGGGAAAGGTTTCACTATCGAAACTAGGGAGAGATGACAACACAGGTAGCAAGGGTTTTAAATTTGAGACGTTTGCCTATTTTTCTGGTTTATGACAAAAGACAAGAGAAACGTAAGAAGAGCAACATGACGATTGGCTGTGTGCCGACAGAGCAAAAGGAAGCATGTATCCACGCTCCAAGACAAGGGAGGGATCAAAGAAAAGCCATGATAACGCCACGACGAACAGAAATATCGTAAGAAACCACATGAAACGTATAACAAGCATCCAGCACTCCATCCACGAAGAGACCACAAGAGCACTGTAAGAAAAAGACGCATCAACCTTCGTGCATCAGACCACAATCCCACTACCCAGGACAGGCGAGCCCATAAGTGCTCTGTCCGATCCACAAGATTAGGATCAACACAAGATCTTTAGACAAGCACCAAATTCATTTGTATTCATGCAGCGAAAAAAGATAGCAAACAGGGTGCAAACAGCACTGAGAGAGAGAGCATAAGAAAACATCCGAGCATCAAATACTCAGTCCACGCAAGCCACAAGAACTCATCACCCATGAGAGACGAGCCCATCCGGCACTCAGTCTCATCACCAGGATTACCAAGTACAAACTCAGCCACATTACTGTAACAGGAAGAAAACAAAACTGTGTGCAAACAGCACAGAGAGAGGGTGAGAGAGCTGGTCAAGCAGGTCAGTCAATGAGGCACAATTTTTGAGCAAAAACGCAGGGAGCGGAGGAAGGGGAATATTTTTTTATACAAATTCGCGAAACACAAAAACCAGCGCGTGTGGAAAAAGGAGAAAAATATTTCCCGGACCAGTGAAGTCCCCCCACATACAAAGTGCGGGAGTTGCTTCCAAATAAAACAAGGGGGCAGAGGAGGATTGGGTGGGGTCGTTGCACGCTTCGTGGTATTTTCTTGTTTTCTGCTTGTTCTCAACACAGTGGGCCAGCCCTCAAACCACCCAAATAATGCAACCATCCTATTCCCACTCCTGCTTTACTTCCCCCTGTTACCAACGATCACGACCCTCCTGAGTAAAACGTTGCTGCATGTGTCCTTGCCGTGTACGGTCTGCAATGAAGTGCAATTGTAGAGGAAGTCGTGCCCAACAGTGGTGACTGCTTGCATGCCGGTGAAGTCCACTGTCGATAACATTGTGCAGTCGTAGAGGAACCTGTTCCCAATATCAGTGACTGCGTGCAGGCTGCTGAGGTCGACAGTCGACAACGTGCTGCAGTCGTAGAGAAACCAGTCTCCAATCGCAGTGAGTGATTGCATGCCAGTGAAGTCGACAGTCGACAGCGTCGTGCACTCGGAGAGAAACCAGTCCCCAATCACAGTGAGCGATTGCAGGCCACTGATGTCCACTGTCGACAACGCCGTGCATCCGTAGAGACACTTGTTCCCTATTGTGGTGAGTGATCGCAGGCCACTGAGGTCGGCAGTTGCCAACGTCGTGCACTTGTAGAGGAACCTGTCCCCAATCTCAGTGAGTGATTGCAGGCCACTGAGATCGACTGTCAACAAAGTGGTGCACCCGCAGAAACACTTTCCCCCAATCGCAGTGAGTGATTGCAGGCCGGTGAGGTCGGCAGTTGCCAAAGCCGTGCACCCGTAGAGAAACCTGTTCCCTATTGTGGTGACTGCTCGCATGCCGGAGAAGTCTACTGTCTTCAACGCTGTGCACTCGGAGAGAAAATCGTTCCCAATCGCAGTGAGCGATTGCAGGCCGCTGAGGTCCACTGTCGACAACGTCGTGCACACGCTGAGTACCCTGTTCCCTATTGTGGTGACGCAGGGCAAGGCAGGCAGGTCCAGTGTGATGCCACAGTCGTCATCCGCAGCGGACACACAACCGAAACCAATGCGCGTCACTGCAGTATGTGAAAAGCAGTCATCTGGAATCGCAGTCGCAACTTCTGCCTGAAGGAGCAAGCCAGCCACCTTCGGATCTGTCACCTGCCCCAGCCTTTCTGCAGTGAGGTCCTTCTCACCCAAAGCGTGTAGTGCTGTGATGGCCTCGAATTTCGGTGTTTTCGTCAACACGACTTTGTCCCCAGCACTCAGTTCTGTGATGTCCTCTCCTTCGTCCTTCCCTCCAAAACTCATAAGAAAGCTGTCTTCGCACAACCCCTCTGCAGATGCCACCTTCTGCCGCATCGTCTCCGTTGTGTCATCCTCACCCACCTCCATCACGTACTCCTTCCTGAAGCCCTGGATAACCAATTCCATTTTGCTGTGTGTCGATCTCTTTGTGGTGGGTTGCTGTGTTGTGGGGTCGGGAACAACAAGGCTCCTCGAAGTGTTACGCCCGCCAGTCCATTCGGACTCGTATAGACCCGGTTGGAGACACGGAGTCTGGATGTGAACTTGGAAGGTGGCCGTTCGCCGAAGCTAGACTTAGGGTGAGTAGTGAATCCTCGTAGTTCTAGAGGAGTGGGGAGTTGAAAACAACAAAATTGAGGAGAAGGGGAATTGGGTGATTCATTTTGTACTTTTTTTTGTATGCTTTGTTTTTCTGTCGTAGGAGTGGTGCACGACACAGGCATTGATTGTCCACCCGTCTCTGCATATGGGCGAAGAGCCTTCACCCAAATTGCCTGATTCCCAACCACATTATCCTACTCAGCCACTTGGAGGTGTGCGGACTGTGTCGTCACAAAGGGGAACTGGTCCCCCCTGCCCAGTCGCAGTGTGGAACCCCACTATGTAGCATAACAACAACAAGCAAACCCTTGAAGTGCGGAGAGATGAAACACAGAAAGGGGGGAATTTGATAAATAAATGTTTTTTTTTTGAATAGATAAAAGCAATAAATTCCACTACAAAAGGGGGGAAGGGGGGAACGGTATTACTCTTATTACATCCGAAGAACGTGTCTTTCATTTGCAGACTCGTACAAAAAAAGTGAAGTTGATAGTGCAAACGCCCTCTGGGACGCAGAGCACTGACACTCCGCGGGTTTTCGAACCCCCGGAGTGTTGCGCTTGGGAGTGGTTTACAGGGAAACTGTAAAGCAGGTACACAGTCATTACCCCATCCTGGCGGACCACATGATTTCAAGATTCAAGAAAAGTATGTGTTTTTTTTTAAAGTGAAAAACGCTAATAACTTTTTTGACCCCCCTCTGTAAGTGTTGGTTGAATTGGAGTCGGGGAGCACAAGCAAAGGGCAATGAAAGGAAAACCATGAATAAAAGAACAAGATAGAAGAGCCAGTATTTATGTCTGAACTACACACGCAATTCCAATCATTCGAGCCGAAGATACCCAAAAATTTCGGCTTGTATTATTTCCTTACAACCGTACGCTTCGTATGTTGTATACAAAAAAAATATATTTCCCAACCCAACAACAATAAAGCGTGAAGGCAATAAATAAAATCAAAGCGGAATAAATTTGAGGTTTTGTGAGGCACACAACGAGTGTGCCGGCTCTGTGGTCGTCACGGAGCCACCAACACACTCCCCAGTCATTTTTCCTGCGCTTCCAGGAAAACTCGCGTTTGCGACCAGGACAAAACGAAAAAATTTAATTCACAGCAAACAGGTGTGAGGAAGAAGAAAAAGAAAGTGAACAAAAACGAAAAACGAAAAACAATGTTTTTTCTGAAATGTGATGTTGTTGGGGTGGGGAGAATAACACAGTTCCAAGAAAAGCTCCTGCGTCGGTTTTCTTTTGGTTAAAAAAAAAACCATGAGAATATAGTCGCTTCCAGCCTTCGGGCGCTTTGGCTTCAAAATAAACACAAGCGTCTGGTAGGACAGTCTTGACTTGTACTTTCTGTAATAGCACACAATGCCTTCAGGTACGTAGCTACCCGAGTATTATTTCCCAACCCAACAATGATAAAGCAACGACAATAAAAAGCAAAAAGTGAATTTGAGGTTTTTTTTTTTTGTAGGCACCCAACGAGTGTGCGGCTCTTTTCGTGTCCGGTGCGTCGTTAATTATTAAAACGCGCTGTAAAGCTGCGATTATGTGTAAAGAATAGGCCCAATGGTGTAATGTAATGTACAACAGTGACCTGCACTGGCCACACTGAGCGTTGATGTGTAATCAAAAAATCAAGCCCAGTCGTGTAACAATAATTAATCCGATCACACTATAACGGTGGATACTACTTCTCGTTTCCAAATGAAAAATTATTTACTCCCCCCATTTTATTTCCAAAATCTACTCCAGATCGACGGTCTTTAGGACCGGGATTTCTTCGTATTGAGAGGCAACGTCTTCGGGGTCTGCTGTGCACTGCAAAAGCAGTGCATCCACCAAGGCAAGCACCGCACAGGTCGCCACTGCGGGGAGCGCGTAGGAGAGGCGGAAGAGGGTGCTGAGCTGGATCATCTTCCCCTCAGGGCCACAGGGGTTTGTTTGGTCGTAGAGTGTCCACATGAAGTAGGAGGCCATGATCAGGGAGGACGAGCATGCCGCAAAGACAAGCGACACCATGCCTGCATGCTTCGCCGTGGACGAAGCAAGACTCAGAACAACTGCCGCAGCTGCTGCACACACCCCAACAAACACCGACATTTCTGCCGACCGTGCCAATACCTGGTGCTCGCCGCATCCGTTCATCGAAAGAAACCCAGCCGGATTCGTCCACGTCCGCCCCAAGCTGTCGTGGTGTACTCCAAGCGCAACCTCCGTCTGATTCGCCTGAGGAAGAAGGAAGGACCGTCCATCCCCATATGCAACACTCAACAACGCTACCACCACCAGACCGGAGAACGATGCTGCGATGAAGACAGGGTGAATGGAGGGACACATTGTGTAAAAGAAAAGGATAAAAAGCAAGAACAAGAGGATTGACTCTGGTTGAGGAGGTGATGGAGGGAGAGAAATTGTGAAACATATAGTGGAGTTCCCAATCTCCGTGACACGCGGGGATGGGCGTGTTGCGGGGAGAGTGATTGAGGGGTGTGTAGAGGTCGAGAATTGAAAACAAAAACTGAGGAGAAGCGGAAAGGGGTAGGTGAGGGTTTCGTTTCATGATGTATCAAAACACCGTTACCACCATGGCACAATACAATGGGATCTCTACTCAGACATTGCCACGGTATCACTAGAAAATGAATAGTTTTTAAGATGAACCCAATCACCTCTCTGTGCTTAGTCACCTATAAAATAGGCCGCACCCTCTGAACATATCGCATCTTGCCACAAAAAAACCTCTCTACTTCATTGGTCCAGGACCAGTGAAGTCCCCCCACATACAAAATGCGGGAGTTGCTTCCAAATAAAACAAGGGGCAGAGGAGGATTGGGTGGGGTCGTTGCACGTTTCGTGGTATTTTTCCATTCCTTGTTTTGTGCTTATACTCAACACAGTGGGCCAGCCCTCAAACCACCCAAATAATGCAACCATCCTATTCCCACTCCTGCTTTACTTCCCCCTGTTACCCACGATCACGACCCTCCTGAGTAAAACGTTGCTGCATGTGTCCTTGCCGTGTACGGTCTGCAATGAAGTGCAATTGTAGAGGAAGTCGTGCCCAACAGTGGTGACTGCTTGCATGCCTGTGAAGTCCACTGTCGATAACATTGTGCAGTCGTAGAGGAACTTGTTCCCAATATCAGTGACTGCGTGCAGGCTGCTGAGGTCGACAGTCGACAACGTGCTGCAGTCGTAGAGAAACCAGTCCCCAATCGCAGTGAGTGATTGCATGCCAGTGAAGTCGACAGTCGACAGCGTCGTGCACTCGGAGAGAAACCAGTCCCCAATCACAGTGAGCGATTGCAGGCCACTGATGTCGACTGTCGACAACATCGTGCATCCGTAGAGACACTTGGTCCCAATCGCAGTGAGTGATCGCAGGGCAGTAAAGTCGACAGTTGCCAACGCTGTGCACTTGTAGAGGAACCTGTCCCCAATCGCGGTGAGTGATTGCAGGCCACTGAGATCGATTGTCAACAACGTGGTGCACTCGGGGAGAAACCAGTCCCCAATCACACTGAGCGATTGCAGGCCACTGAGGTCCACTGTCGACAGCATCGTGCATCCGTAGAGACACTTGGTCCCAATCGTAGTGACTGATTGCAGGCCAGTGAAATCGGCAGTTGCCAACGCTGTGCACTCGGAGAGGAACCAGTTCCCAATCGCAGTGAGTGATCGCAGGCCACTGAAATCTACTTCCGACAACGCCGTGCACCCGCAGAGAAACCTGGGCCCTATTGTAGTGACTGCTCGCAGGCCGGAGAAGTCTACTGTCAACAACGTGCACCCGGAGAGAAACCTGCTCCCAATCGCAGTGACTGCTTGAAGGCCGCTGAGGTCGACCGTCGACAACGTAGTGCAGTCGCGGAGAAACATGTTTCCTATTGTGGTGACTGCTCGCATGCCGGAGAAGTCTACTGTCTTCAATGCAGTGCACCCGTGGAGGAAATCGTTCCCAATCGCAGTGAGTGATTGAAGGCCGCTGAGGTCCACTGTCGACAACGTCGTGCACACGCTGAGTACCCTGTTCCCTATTGTGGTGACGCAGGGCAAGGCAGGCAGGTCCAGTGTGATGCCACAGTCGTCATCCGCAGCGGACACACAACCGAAACCAATGCGCGTCACTGCAGTATGTGAAAAGCAGTCATCTGGAATCGCAGTCGCAACTTCTGCCTGAAGGAGCAAGCCAGCCACCTTCGGATCTGTCACCTGCCCCAGCCTTTCTGCAGTGAGGTCCTTCTCACCCAAAGCGTGTAGTGCTGTGATGGCCTCGAATTTCGGTGTTTTCGTCAACACGACTTTGTCCCCAGCACTCAGTTCTGTGATGTCCTCTCCTTCGTCCTTCCCTCCAAAACTCATAAGAAAGCTGTCTTCGCACAACCCCTCTGCAGATGCCACCTTCTGCCGCATCGTCTCCGTTGTGTCATCCTCACCCACCTCCATCACGTACTCCTTCCTGAAGCCCTGTATCACCAATTCCATTTTGCTGTGTGATCTCTTTGTGGTGGGTTGCTGTGTTGTGGGGGACATACCGGACACCGGTACACACCTTCGGGTGCATTATTGCGGTATCATGGATATTATTGATCATAAAACATTTATTCACACAGCATACAGCGCTTCCGAAGCACGAGAAGGCTTTAGCAAAGACAGTGAGGAAGGCAGAGGCAGCGAGAAAACGCAGGTAACGAGGCAGGAATCCTTGAATCCCAGTGGCCCTGTCAGGGCAATATCATGAAAAAATAGGGTGCATTTGTCAGACACATGGAATGACACTGTGTCGTTTCGTGTAAGTTCATCTGTTTGTTATGACGAGTCCACACCGTATATTAAAAAAGCTCTTTTTTTTTGTCTCTTGTAAGATTCTGTGAGGAGGACATCTTATTCAAATAAAAAGGGAAGGGGCAACCGATGACACGGGGGGAAATAGAAAACGACTTCAGGATATGACAGTTAAATGAAATAAAGAAAACACTTTTTCGTTTATCGCGTGGGTGATGTTAGTGGAAAAACAATACGCTAAAGCGGGCACGCACCATCCGTCGTTTTCCATTTCTATTCGTCAATGCTTGATAACACAAAAAAAAAAGTTTAGAATATGATATTGTTTGCTCAAAAAGTCACCTTGAAGAAGAGAAAAAAAGAACTGACAGCACTGTAACTGTAGCTTTCTCTTTTGCTGCTTCTCATTTTGTCTCTTGCCCAGAGGGCAGCACGTCCTTTGCAGGGGTGTGTGGGGTTGTCGATAGAGTGGGCAAAAACATAGAAGAAGAGTTTTATGAGGCTCTCGTTGCTTGTTATCTTGAAAAGGTGGAAAGATGAGTGTGCCTACAATACACATTTAAATTTTTTTCATGTACTTTCGATCATGGGGGGTAAAAGATCTTATCACGATCTAAAATTTCGGAAATCTCTCACAACTTCGTTTCTTGATCGTGAAAAAAAAAACGCCGTGAAAAAAAAAAAAAAAAAAAATCAGGAGAAAATGACCGTATTTTTGGCTGAAATTTTGACTTGAAAATTTTTTCCAGAAAAAGTCAATCTGAGATTTTCTTTAGATTTTTTGGGCCATTGTATCACCTACCACGCCCGATTTAGGGCAAAGAAATTTTTTTTTCTTTGGTCAAAAACAAGCATGTTCCCAGATCACGTGATTTTGACCAAAATTTTGGGGTCCAGATCACGCGTTTTTGTCGATCGCATCGTCCGATTCGGCGCGATTGCAGAAAGTGGTGGGGTCATTTTGGAAAAATGGACAAAATTTTATTGACTTAAATTTTTGCAAAATATGAACCCATACAAAAAAAAAAGTAAACAAGGGGTTTTCAGGTTTGAAAACCTAACTTCAGATGAAATTGTGGTGTTTTGAGTGGGAACACAGTAGCGCCGCAGGCGCACGGTACCCAACTTTTGTCTTTTTTCTTTTTTCTTTTTCCTTTTTCTCTGCTTTCTTTTGATTGCGCGAGCCGATTGCTCTCCACGGTGGGGTCACATGTGTGTCCAAAAACACTCCGAAATACGTACTTACTATGAAATATGCGATTCTCTGGTTTTAGTAAGGAAAAACGTACCGAGCAAAATCGTCAAAAATCTACGGTAGTCGGTAGGGGCGTAGCGCGACCCCCGTGCGCACCCCACTTTTTTTTTTTTTGTTTTTCCCGGAAAAGTACCGCAGTTGACGGATCGCGATCCGTGCGAACCGTGGTGGTGACTCATCTGAAAAAATATTGAGTAGAACTGCTGCAGATCGTGTGCGAGCACTTTTTTTTTTTTTTTTTTTTTCCTTTTTTTCACGACGTGACACGATGTGAAAAAGATGATAAGATTCCACATCATCTGAAAAGATGTTTCACCCCCCATGTTCGATTCTACTGATAAAAGGTATAATATGGAGCGTTTTCCGGGGGGGTGAATCGCGCTAAATCGGGTGTCATCGGCCGTCATCGTGCGTAATCCTGAGTAATCGTGCATAATTAAAACGCTCCATAATAGGGTGCAAATGTGCCCAAACTTTTTTGTTTTCCCTTGTGTGGATTGTGGACATTTAAAAAATCAAAACTGTACACGGTGGCCCATACGCACCCTCTGGGTAGGGTAGTACCCCAAATAGGGTCCGTCGGGCCACCGTGTTCGTGCAAACCCCTCTCAGGAGGGACTAGGCAGACATGAACAAAAAAAGAGCACACTTAAGAAAAAACATGAGATATGATATTAATGAGCAGCTAAAGTAAGGAGAGAAGGCTCCTCTTGCAGGGGGGAAGTGCCATCCCCTACCCATCCCCCGCTCTCGTCACTGCAAGCAAAAAACAGCAAAAATCCGGGAGGCGTGTGTGTGGTTCTGTTCGTTCGTAAACAAACAATTATTTTTAAATTTTTGTATTGTACTCTTAGCGCTCTCTCTTGCTGTCTATGTCTTGCTTTGTTGCGGTTGAAGTAACATCTACGGGGGAGGGAATCATCGGCGGAGGCACTGACAAAAATTGTTTCATATACTAACTATTCTACTGAACAGAAGGTATAATAGGGTGCAAAAAGAAATAAACCCCTAAGTCTCCTTGCTGTGGTCACCGTAACACAATAACTATTGGTGACACAGAAAAAACCCAAAAACACACGCAGGTTGCGGATGTAAGAAACTGAACATAAAAAGAATCTTTTTTAAAACACGCAGTGTTACTGGAAACTGAACATAAAAAGTCACAAAAACCAACGATAGCTCTGTCTTTTTCGCCTTTTTCTTTTTGATCCCTCCCCCCCTCACCCATAATTAACGAGCGCCACTCAAGGCAAAGACCCAGCTAGCAAAACTTCTTAACAACCTTCTACTCGCTGAGAGCAGTGGGAATTGTATTTTGGAAACTTGGTTGTATTAGTGTAGCCACCCTAGAGTGTGCTCCACTTTTTTTTTTTCCGTCACCGCAGACGAGCGGCGACGATCTCTTGGTTTATTTTACCGTGACCAAAAGGAAGAAAAGTTTATAAGATGATACTAAGCCTCTCGTGCTTAGTCACCTTATCATATTCGTTATAGCACAGCGTCAGCTGCGCTGGCTTTCACGAAGAAGAGCTATGGTTAAAAATAGGGAAGGGAGAGAGGATGACATTATTTCATATGCATTCTTTTCTAAACGAAAAGAAGGCAAAGAGGGTGCGAAAAATGTATCCTTGCTTTGAAGATAACATGAATACGATTACGAAGAAGATATAGGTTAGCGGGGGTGAAGCTGTGTGTGGGTACTTAAAAAGTACTGAAAACGTGAAAAAAAAAATATCACTTTTTTTTTTTTTGAAGCGAAGAAAACGCAGAACGTACACAGTACATTAGAAAACAAATTCAATACTTACTACTTGAGCAAAACAGCAAGCAGGAAAAGGTTTTGTTTCATTTGGGTTTTGTTTTTTTGTTTCTCGGGTTTTTTTTTACCCCCCATTTTCAGAAGAAGAAAAAATATATCTGACTGTGGGGTGGGTTGGGGTGGGGGATGTACGATGGGTCTAAACACAACACTCTGACAACGATACACATAACACTTTTTTTTCTTCTTTGTGGGGGGAAAAAAAAGGCATGCAAAAGCGTCAGGAGGGTCAAAACCGCAACGTAGTTTTTCTTTTTTCGAAATAAAGTTGCAGTGCAATAGCCACCCTAGAGTGTGCTCTCCACTACCTTTATTTTGTTTATTTATTTTGTGGATCTGGGAAAATTTGCAATACACTGTTTTTTTGTTTGGAAACTTGGATACATCAGAGTAGACGAGGGGCTTTGTCTTCATATGATCATATTTTGTAGAGAAAATCAAGATGCATAAAAAAAACTGACTTCACCCAAGAGAGCGAAGGAAACTTCATGCACACACACACACACAGTTTGGGGCCATATCCTGCGCAAGAATCCCCTATTCGTTATCAAACACACACACAGTGGGATATACAGTATACAACGGAGTACAGTAACATAACAAACATCGGAGCGGGTAAAAACCCCCCCCCCCCCCCCTTAGAGTTTTGAAATCCCAAAATCCACCTTAGTGTTTACCCCCTCCGGTGTTTGTTGTGTTACTGTACTCCGTTCAGGCGTAGATCTGTTATCAAACACACAAACACAAACACAGAAAACCCATGCGCATTCTTCTTCGTAGTGTGCCTTAAATGGGGGTAAACTAAACAAATAGAATACGTTCAGACAGGTTCTAAAGCATACACGGCGGGGCTGTGTAACGTGTGATACTGTCACACGTATTTGCGACAGTCACACAGGTTTGTGAGAGTGTCACGGTGACACTGTCACAACATGTCGCATATCATCGAAGGCTACACACCGCCACCCTCAGCTGTGTAACAGGTGTGACACAGCCCCGCCGTGTACAACACGTATGGGAAAATGTTTCAAATACTTCTCGAGAGTTTGTCTACAAAAACTATACTATACCCTGCACAAAATCTTAACGTACACAAACTCTGTTGATTCTAAAAAAACGGGGTAAATCTCGAATGATGTGAATTTGGGACGAGGTTGAAATCTTCCGACTGACCCACGTACGATGCCAGCCATCTGGATGAAAAGCACAAAGTTGAAAAAAGTTGGAAACGCTTCCCTCACAGGTCACACAAAAAATGTTTCACAAATATTTCTTCGGAGCGTTATCTACTACACTCCCTACCATAAAATCTTAGCCAAAAAAATCGAAAAAAAACGAATGATTTATTATCATATTTCGACGGCATGTCCCCCCCTCCCAACCCCCAGTGTTCTAAAGTACGTGACCTACCCCCCCCACGTAGTATTTATACGAATCCATACGTATTTTAGAACGCTGCCCCTACCCTACCCCCCTCCCCACTTCCATCCCAAAAGCATGCCCACTCCCCTTCCCCACTCTTTCAGCACAAGAACACTCTACCCCCCTCTGTGGACCTCTTATTGCGCACTGTGCAGCGGGAAGCCCTCGATGCCTGCCTCGTCTGTGCTCCCTGTTGAAGGCTCTGCAGGAGGGGAAGGCTGTGTCTCGCTGGGCGGGGGGGACGGCAACGGCGGCAGCGGAGGCAGGGTGCCGCCGAAGAGACCGTCACCTCCTCCTCCACCTCCTTCACCACCACCATCTGGTGTCCAATCTGTTGGGGGGTTGGGCTCGTCCGTGTCTTCTTCCAGCCAGATGCCTTTCTCCTCAGTGGGGGGGCCGTCCTCAGGTTTGCTCAGGTCGTACAACGTTGCTTCGCATCTCTCAAATTCATTCCCCTTCGAATCTGTCTCCTCTGCGCTCTTCTTCGCCAAACAGCCGCAAAAAAGGTGGAACAAAAAGCTGTGCTTCTGCTGTCCTTCCTTCCACGCAGAGTACTCATCAATCGTGAAGATCGTTGAATCTAACGCGAATTTTGACAAAATCAGGATCAAACAAATCTGCGCCAACGTCGGCACCGCCTCCACCGACCAATGCCCTGCCGGATCCTCAACCTTGAGAGAGACAAGCACACACACCATCATCGCAGCTTCCACTCCTGCGACCAGACTATCCATTAAGGTCTCATACGGCGCAAGGTACGGACGCAGCCCCACGAGAGAGAGGAACAGAATGCCGAGAAGGGTGATGCTGACACCACCCTGCACGGTGCAGGCCTCCTTCGTCTCAGGCTCCCACGAGGATATGGCCGCAATGCCTATGGTCAGACACTGCTCATACACCATGAAATACCTGGCCCTCTGTGTATACCCATCAAAGAGCAGACGGTGTACCTCATACCAATGCTCTGAGTCCACTACGTCCTCCCGAGCGACCCACTCCGCCCCAGCACCCCATCCAAGATAGTGCAATGTCCGCAGAGGAAACGGCTTCTCGGAAGGTGTCGAAGAACTGCTTTCGTTGAGCGCATATTTGGTGAAGCACTCCTCAGTTTGGGTAACAAAGACCGTTTTGTGAGGAAGCTTCCGCAGTGCAATCAAGGTGTAGACCGGAACCAACACACCAAGCACCACATCAACAACACCGACAACCTTATACAACGTATCGGAGTACATGATACTGCCAAACCCGCTTGCAACAGCGCCTCCATAGAGAAACGAAACGGGAACCACTAACCACCCAAACCTGGCTCTTGCCATGAGCGCCATGGGGGTACGGCGACTGACAATGTCATTATTCAGTGAGACCACGTGGTTTCGTGACACACATTGCCTCACAAAGAGCAATGCAATGACGCACAGTACAATAAATGTGGCAACAATGATAAGTCCACCGACTACTGCCCCGTTTGTGTCTTGGTTGGTTTTGCCGAGCTGCAGGCGGAGGGGGTTGAGGGTCGGGTCGTCCTCTTCGTCTTCGTCTTCGGGTTCAGGACAAAGCGCGATTTTTGAGAGAATGGCGAGGCGCACCAAAGCTCCTCCTGTGGTCGCAGAAGCAGGGAGCACAGCGCTGACGGCGACGACAGCGGCAGCACCGCCGGCGCGTGTGGCAAGCACTTCTGGTGTAGTGAGGTCTTCAAGAGGCGGCTCGCCAGAGATGGTGATGCTTGCGGTGCAGCCAGGAGGGGGGATCGTCCCGTCGCCGTCGTCGCAACTGCAGACCCCTGCCTCGCACACCCCTCCCCGGTCCATCGGTGTAAACGCTTCAACAGAGAGGACGACACGAAGCTGCTCGCGGTCTGGGAGGTAGATACGCAGGGAAGGATCCTGCAGGCGGATGGAGATGGCAGCGGTGTGGTCGGAGAGGGTTGTGATCTGGGGTGTGGTGTGGGTGGTGGTACTAAAAAAAAGATAATTTTTTGGGGATTGAAATACAAAAAAAAACCCTGTACCGTAGGTTGCAATGATGCGGGTGTGTGTGGATCGCAACCATGCAGTTCATATTTCGTGGTTTAGATCTGAAAATAAAATAGCATTTTGTCATAAACTATGCTTTTTTGTTTGAGCGTCAGATAGTGTCAGAGAGACATGAAGCAAGGGGGGGTGAGGAGAAAAAACCTCACATACCGTAGCACGGATGAACTTTGCGTTGCGCAGTGATGTGGCTGCAATGCCGTTGGTGGCGTCGGCAGGGTGGGTGTCGGTGACCTGTTGTATTTTTGTGATACATTGATGGAGTAGTGTAGCCTCGGTTGTGTGTGCCAACAGTTGTGCAATCGCCACGTTCCTTTTCATTACTACTTTTTTGTGAGGTTTCAACCTGCCTACGACACTATATCCTGCCAAAAAAGCAGATGAACCTAAGCATTCACCAAACAAACATACCAAGGTAATACACGGATGAACACCACACAGCCCCCCCCCTCTCTGCAGGCCTGCCCCACCTTTCCACGCCACCTGCACCAGCACATCTCCATCAGGCACACCTACACGCGCCCCTTCCAACACCACCCCAAACACAAGCCCCTCATCTTCATAGATCCCCTTTGCCCCGAGGCGTTCACTGTCCATTGCAAAGCCGATCTCCTTACGTGCAAAGACCCCTGCCCCATCGGAACACGACTGCACAGTTCCATTGAGCGCCCCCACCTCTGCACAACGCACCCCTAGACAGCCATAGAGAGACTCCAACACAGATCTCACCGGTTCAACACCATCTTTAAGTGGGGATCCTCTCAATGAAAGCTGCCACTGTAGTGAATCTGCCGCAGGGCGGGAGCAGATGCTTGCCAAGGGGAGCGCCGTGCTGGCGAGGGTCCATGCTGCTGACAACCCAACCTCCTCGTCTTCAGCCTGCAGCACCACACCACCACGCTGTTCTGTCCGAAGCGCGACCACGGTGTTCACATTGTGCAAGACCCCCTGAAGCAGCGGGACCACAAGCTGTGATCGCACCGCACGCACAGCCTCCTCCACCCCTGAGCAACGCCCCTGCAGGAGCAGCTGCTGTGCGGTATTAAAGAGCTGCAGCATTCTGGTGGTGATATCGCTCCCAAAGAGGGCACCCATCTGCGTCGCAAACGCCATGACCTGCACCCCTCCACTCTCTGCTAGGGACCCCGCATAATACCCCCAAGCACGGTCCAAGCTGTCCAGACCTGCGTCTCCCGACACCCCTCCTCCGCTGCATTCCTTCACAGCAGACTCCGCCTCTTTCACCACAGACAGCCAGGTGACCTGCATGACACCGTACCGCACAGCTTCGACCCTTCCGGCAACAGAAATTCGTGAAAAATCCCCACGCCCTTCGAATGCATCACGCAGTAGCGTGTCTGCGAAGGCAGTCGACCCCCAGAAGGCACCGTACTCCAGGAATGTCTCGCTGTGTCCGTCAGCGAGGTCCTGTGCGAGGTCGCGTAGTGTGCGCCCGCCGCTGACCCCGTTCTCGTAGATCTGCCGTGCCGCAGCGAGGTCGTATGCTTCCAAACGCTGATGAATCGCAAGCACGTCAAGGTCTATGCGTGCTGCGTGCGTCGCTTCTTCACGCTTCTGCGGAGTGTATCCTGCAAGCTCTGTGACAAGCGGCACCTCAGTGAAAATAAGCGGGCCTTCCGTTGGAGCGGAAGTGCTGGGGGGTGCCACTGTGGTCTTCGGCGGAGCGAGGGTCGGGGTCGCGGTTGGCTCTGCAGTGCGCGGCGGCGCTGTGGGTGGTTCCGTTGCTGGCGGGGGTGTTGGTGGTGGTTCCGTCGCTGGGGGCTTCGTGGGTGGGGGCTCCGTAGCTGGGGGCTCTGTCGCTGGGGGCTCTGTGGGCGGGGAGGCTGTCGTGGGGGTGGTGGTGGTGCGGCTCTGTGGTACCTCAGTGCTCCACGGAGGAACCTCAGTGGGCGAGGCTGTCACGATGGGCACCTCAGTGGGCGGGGCCGTTGGAGCGGCTGTCTTCGGCACCTTGGTGCGTGGTGCCTCTGTTGGAACCGCAGTTTTCCTTACAGCGGGCTTATCTGTCGGACGAGAAGGCGGCACTGCTGTGTCCTCCACAGATGGTTTAAGTGTTTTTGGTGCCTCTGTGGCTGGCGTCCTGGTTGCGTCGTACACGGTGAGATCATAGAAGAGAAGCGTCTCTGAGCCGACATCCTGTTGTGCGACAACCAAGACGCCGTCGGTGATGGTTACACGCCACGCATTGGGGACGGTGAAGGAGAGAAGCTGCTTGCCGGAGAGGGTCAGAACCGCAACAGTGCTGCCTGCGAGCACCGCGAAGTACTGTGGGCTCCCCTGCGGGTCTGTGGCGACGGAGAGAACAGCCTGGTCCCAGGAGAGCGTGCGTTTCAGTTCTGTCTTAGTGAAATGGGTTTCCGTTGCGTCCCACACCTGAAGGATGCTGCCGCTCACGACGTAGCAGTACCCGGCCTGGCAGTGTACTGAATCTGCGGGGCCCAGATCGCCTCTGACTTCCTGCTGAAAGTAAGTTAAAATATCGGCAACAGTGTTGTATGCCACCACACCAAAGTCCCCGCAGGCAAACAGAATGTTCGTCCCGTATGCGGCAATTGAGGAACACCGCCCAGGATGCCACGTCGTGGTCTCTCTTTCGCACGTCACTCCGCAACATTCGGTGCTTAGACGGCATAACCCGCCGTACGTCACACCGATCTTCCAGTCGTCGTATCGTCCGTTTGGGTAGGCGACGTACAGCCTGCTGTCGACTGCCGCAACGTCCGACACCTGGTTGCGCAGGGAGATGTAGGTGTCGTCCAGGACCACCAGCTCCGGGTGGTTAGGGCTGTCCAGAAGGTAGAAGTTGAACCCGCCGACCTTGCCCACAACAAGCCGCCAGTGTCCTTCGTGTCGCAGTAGCCGCAGAAACGCGATGCTCTGACTAGAGGGGAGGGTCGCCACCTCAGACACCTTCTCCAGCACCCCCTTGGTGTACGTGAACACAAGCAACATGCTGTTATCTGCGACGTAGATTGTCCCCTTGTGCACAACGTGGTGGCGGAAGTGCTTGCGCTGCAGGGTAAGCGAACGCTCCGCAGCTACTGCCAACTGGTTCTCCGGGATCAGGCTTGGCGCCTTGGGGAGCGACACCGTTCTGGCCTCGAGAGTGACATCGGAATCACCTCTGCTGATCGACGCCAGCACCCCGGAGCGCAGAAACGCCGCGTCTGCGGTGCACTGTGTGCATGACGTAGCTTCTTTGTGCATTCTAAATTTGTCGCGAATGTTCAGAAAATGGATTCCACCTTGGGAAGAGTACACCACGTGGTCGCCCGCTAGACGCACACTAAGCACCTTCGCCTGGACGTCGAATGAGCTGTGCATATGCCCTTTGAGGTACACATGGCCCCGCACGGAAGCATCCCACAGCTCAATCACCTCGCCGTTGAGCACCACGCACACCGGCCCATCACAGTCCACCGAAGTATACTGCGGGGCCCGCCCTACACGCACTGAGGAGACAAACCCGACGTCCGGCTCCAGCAACGCTTGGGTATGCCCATTGTAGAAGTGCACCCTGAGCAGGCCGTGCCCGCCACATGCCGCAAAGAGAACGTTCCCCGACGCAGACACACTGCGGCAGAAATGGTCGTGCGCAGCTTCCTTCTCGACCAGAAAGGGGTCCGCATTTGCCAGCACCGCTGTCCCCGACATGACCCAAAACTCATACTGGTTCTTGTAGGACGAGGTGCGGTTCGACACAAAGAACACCTTCCCCTGCGACGGCATCGGCGCCACATCAAGCAGCACGATCTCTTCGTTGTACGGCGTGCGGGCCTCGCGGCTTCTTCCAGGATTATCCCAGAGGCGGCCCTCCACGCCAGACACATCAGCGACATAACAATGTGTCCCGCGCAGCAGATACAGATATGTTGTTCTCGTGTCCAACGCGATGGTCTTCATGGTGTGCACATCGCCGGTTCCCATGCTCGAAGTAAAGCTTTGCATGCGCGTCGGGCGGAGACGTGAATCGCTCGTCGGTGTGGTCCCACGACAGTCTAGAACCTCCATTCCGTCGACGGTCCCGACAAACATATGCCCCAGGGCGTATGCCATGTCTACATAATGCAGTGTCTCCATCGTACGTTGCCGTGGCGTGCCAATGCTTACAGGGGCGGGTGTAGGGCCCCACAGCAGACACCCCTCGAGAGAGCAGATGAGTGTCGAGTTTTCCATGAACGCGAGCGCAGTGGTGCTGTTCTCCGCGAGCACCGCTGTGACCACCACCTCCGCACGCACCGAGAAGATACGCACCCCTTTTGGCCCCACCTCCGCCAGCTCTTCCCCACCCTCCGACAACAGCAGCTTTCCCGGTGTGAATGTTTCCTTGCGTAGCGTGGTTGCATCCGCTGTACTAACCCAGATGAGCTCCCCATTATCCCATGCACAGACAAGAGTGTCCTCATCACGGAACTGCAGCGACGTCAACGAGGCCTCCCCTTTTGAATGCCGTGTCGTACGGAGGAAGCTTTCTGTCTCCCACACTGAGTCCCCGGAGGCGAGGAGGGAGCTGTCGGGGGAAAAAGAAACCAGGGGGGTCGACGCCCAACCGGCACCCTGGAGGATGGAGATCGGGGTGCCTGAAGATGCGTTGCGGAGATGCACTGCAGTGGGCGTCGCTACAGCTAGGTAGCGTCCGTCCTGCGAAAAGGCTACCTGCGACAGCACCGTTTCCCCGAGGATGCGTGCCTTGAAGCGTGGTGCTCGCAGGTCATCCGTCGCCCATACACAGACCTCTCCCGAGGACGTCGTGACCGCAAGCCATGCTCCAGCAGGGGAAAGCGACACAGAGTTCACCACCACCTTGATCGTTCTTGTCTCCCCAGTGTTCGTGTCGATAAGAGAAACAACACCCTGATCCGGCGCGCCCAGCGCGACCAGGCTGTCTGCAGTGGAAGCGTATCTACTCCCGGTGACGTCCAACTGTCCCCTGCATTGTTCGGTTGTGCAGAGGTCGACCAACGGAGTCGCTGTGGAGATGGTGCAAAGTACCAGGCACAACAGCAGCGCACCACGCCCGCGCCATATCATGTAAATAGGTGTCTGAAGGGTTGGTGAGTCGTGTGGTTGTGTTGATGGGGATAGTGGTGTGTGCGTGTTTGTTGTGCCGTAGATGAGATATAGGTGAGGCAGTGTGATGCTTGGTTTGTAAGTGTGTGTGTGGGGGGAGGGAGTAATGGAAAAATGAAATATGACTCTTTGTTTTGTAGTTTTGTAGTTTTGTTGTTTTGTTGTTTTGTTGCTTGTTCATCGCATCCATTTTTTATTTCCAAAAATCCCGAAAACCCCGAAAACCCCCCGAAAACCCGCTTCCTGAAGCATACAAAATAAAATATCACTCAGTTGTGTTGCTTCCTCATATGGTCTGTACACAATATCATACCAAAGAAAACATCAAAAAGGCGAGGGAAAGAGGAGAATGTAGCTGGGGTTTTTTTTTTGTTCAGGAATGATCATTTTGACACAACTTTTTACAGCAAATATGCCTTACGCCCGCTGTCAAAGACCGCACTGGACAGAGCTTCACTGCAGGGCGAGGGCTTTTCGATTGCTACCAACGAGGAACAGCTACGAAAGAAGGACCCGCCAATTGTCTCGACATTGCGCAACCCTGAGAGGTCGACCGTCGTCAACGAGGTGCAGCTCTTGGCAAAGTTACAACCAATTTGCTTGACATTGCGCAACTCTGACAGGTCGAGTGTTGCCAACGAGGTGCAGTCAGAGAGAAAGCCGTAGCCAATCTCCCTGACATTGCGCAACCCTGAAAGGTCGATTGTCGTCAACGAGGTGCAGCCAACGAGAAAATAACCACCAACGTACGCAACATTGCACAACCCTGAGAGGTCCACAGTTGTCAACGAGTCGCACTCAGCAAGAAAGTTAGCACCGAGAGACGTGACATTGCATAACCCTGAGAAATTGACTGTTGTCAACGAGGTGCAGCACTCAAGAAAGCTGTGTCCAACCTGAGTAACAGGCAACTCAACACTCAGGTCAAGTTCGGTGAAGGATCCTGCTGTCAAGAACTCATCTGGAATGACAGTCGCAACCTCCGCCTGCAGAAGCAAACACGCCACCTCAGGATCCTCCACAGTATCGAGCCGCTCTGCTGTGATGTCCGTCTCACCCAATGCGTGAAGCGCTGCTACTATATCGTACCTCTCCGTTTTCGTCAACTCAATTGTGTCCCCAACACTCAGCTGTGCCATGTCCGCTCCTGCTCCCAGCGCTTCCCCTCCGAACCTCATGTGGAAGCCGTCTTCAGGCAACCCCACTGCAGACGCCACCTTCCGCCGCATGACCGCAGCTGTGTCGTCCACACCCACCTCAATCACGTACGTCTCGTCGTCAAAAGTCTTTACGCACAGCTCCATTGTTTTGTGTCTCTGTGTTGTCTGCTGTTGTGGTGTGGTGTGTTATCTCCCACATAAGATAGGCGAGGCAGGTGCAAGGCACAACGTTGGATAAGTGTGCGAGAGACAAGGAGGAGCACAAATGCTTGTTCAGGAATATTAATGAGGAGGAGAGGGATGGAGAAAGGTTTTGTGGATGCGTGCTTTTGTACTTTTTGAAAAAGTTCGAAAAGAAAGAAAAGTTTATAAGATGATCCTAAGCCTCTGCTTAGTCACCTAAGAACAGAACAGCGGAATCATGCGTGCCAGTGAAAGGTGCAGGGTCGCTCCAATCCCGAGGGCACAAAGCACCCCCCCCGCATGCACCTCTTCATTGAGTCGCATTACCGAAGCAGGGCACGACTAAACCTAACCATGAACAATATAAAACAAAGCGAAGAGTAGTTGAAAACGTGCTTAACAACACAAGCTAGGTCGTGTTCATGCAGCACACAAACCAAATAACGAAATAGGTTGTCAAAGTGGCACACACACACGTTGTTTCGTGCCTCTGGTACAAAGCCATCCAAGACAAGGTGACTTCCTTAGTAATCCTCGTAGCGTCGTTCGCTAGGGGACCATCATAGGAGAGGCACCACCCCATGTGGGCTCCGTACTATGCGAGCAGTGCTCTGGGGGCACACTGCAGCCTCGATTGTTGACAGTGCGTGGCACTGCCCAAGATATCCCTTATTGGGGCTGCGCAACCCTGACAGGTCGATTGTTGTCAACGAGGTGCAGTTGTTGAGAAAGCTGTCACCGATGTCAGTGACATGACACCAACCTGAGAGGTTGAGTGTTGTCAACGAGATGCAGAGCGAAAGAAACTCGTAACCAACCTTCGTGACATTGCGCAACTCTGACAGATCGATTGTTGTCAACGAGGTGCAGTTGTTGAGAAAGCTGTCACCGATGTCAGTGACATGACACCAACCTGAGAGGTTGAGTGTTGTCAACGAGATGCAGAGCGAAAGAAACTCGTAACCAACCTTCGTGACATTGCGCAACTCTGACAGATCGATTGTTGTCAACGAAGTGCATTCGCTGAGAAAGCCGAAACCAATCTCCGTGACATTGCACAACCCTGACAAGTCGAGCGCTGACAACGAGGTGCAGTCAGAGAGAAAACGATGGTCAATTTTCGTGACATTGCACAACCCTGAAAGATCGATTGCAGTCAGCGAGAAGCAACCTTGGAGAAAGCAGCCACCAATGTCTGTGACATTGCACACCACTGAGATATCGATTGTTGACAATGAGTAGCACTCATACAAAAACCCCCGACCAATTTTCTTGACATTGCACAACCCTGAGATGTCGATTCTTGTCAACGAGGTGCACTGCGTAAGAAACCAGTTCCAACCACAGTAACGGGCAACTCAACACCCAGGTCAAGTTCGGTGAAGGATCCTAAGGTCAAGAACTCATCGGGAATGACAGTCACAACCCCCGCCTGCAGAAGCAAACACGCCACCTCAGGATCCTCCACAGTATCGAGCCGCTCTGCTGTGATGTCCGTCTCACCCAATGCGTGAAGCGCTGCTACTATATCGTACCTCTCCGTTTTCGTCAACTCAATTGTGTCCCCAACACTCAGCTGTGCCATGTCCGCTCCTGCTCCCAGCGCTTCCCCTCCGAACCTCATGTGGAAGCCGTCTTCAGGCAACCCCACTGCAGACGCCACCTTCCGCCGCATGACCGCAGCTGTGTCGTCCACACCCACCTCAATCACGTACGTCTCGTTGTCAAAGGTCTTTACGCACAGCTCCATTGTTTTGTCTCTCTGTGTTGTCTGCTGTTGTGGTATGTTGTGGTGGGCACGAGGTGAAGAACGAAAGCACCACTCATCCTCTACACTCTATAAGGTGGTCTGCAGCAGATGTGTATTTGTTGTCGTCTCCTATATGAGATAGGCGGGGCAGGTACATGGCACAGATGCAAGGCACAACGCTGGATAGGTGCGTTCTGCGACCTTCACCGAACATGTCAGGATGAGGAAAACCTTCATGCGACCAAACGTCTACTATGCAGAGTATTCACCAAACAGGCTCTTCAATCTCCCTCGAAACAATTGCCTTCACGGGTTCGAGTGGTCACGCAGCTATAACTATGGAGTACATGAAGTACACCACCCATCCCGTGATCCCACCTATGAGAAACTCTGACATGCGATTAACCCTCCGCGGGTGAGGAAATGGTTCGGGCTACAGGGACGCCACCCTGCGAGTGGGGAAAGAGGGAAGAAGAACAGGGCCACACAATCGGTGGCGAGATAATGTGAACGTGCTCGTAGCGCATCTTGGTATGTCAACCGAGCACATGCGTATCATCCGACGTGCGATGGGGAAGATCTGCCTCCACCGCCGAGCTGCCCCATGACCTACGACGTACGGCTGGAAGTCTGGAAGACGGTGGAAGCCAGCAAGGACCCGACCATGTGTGCAGCAGCGTTGGCATGGACGGCAACGATGAGGCTGTCTGACTGTGCTCTTCTTCCGCGAGATGTGTCGTTCCCTTACGGGAGTCAGTGGTGATCCGGTGGTGGACGGCGAAGGAGGCGAAGCTCAGTGCCGACGGAGAGTGCCGACGGAGAAGGAGTACGCCATGCCCAAACGTCTCCGCTCGTGGGTGGGTCTGAACAAAGAAAGGATCAGTGCGGTGTCGTGTTCTGCATAGAGACGCCTATGTGTGTCTAGCCACCTTGATCACACTTAGGTATTGCGCAGTATTGCGCAGCTCGTCAAAAAAAAAAAAAAGTAGTACCCCCCTTCCTATTGTTTTGCTGAGAACTGAGAGGGTGACAGATATTTTGAGTAATAGACAGGAAAGAGTCTTGTCACTGCTTTTGAAAAAGAGGGGTTTTTATGAAAAGTTTGAACATGGTGATGTGGCAGGGGGGGTAAAGGTTGGTTATGAGTTAGCGGGTTGGTGTGTTTTGAGAAGAGTATGGAAATACCTTTTGCAGGAAAAGAGGGGGTTCAGAAGAGTTGCATGAGCACCTCGCGCATAAGTCATCTTCAGATAAGCACAACATTTGAACTAAAAAAACTTTTTGTATTCTTGTGCAGATTCTTCTGAATTCAATCAACAAAACTAAAAGAAAAACTGGAGAAAAATGAAAGCAATTTTATTGCGATTATAATAGAAAGAAGACTTGTGTTACTAAAAGAGTGAAAGTGGGGAAAGTGCAAACACGTTAATTAACAAAAACTCCGGCTTGAGCTGAAGCAGGGGGAAAAATAACAGAGAAGAACACTTGGAAGATGAACATCCTTTACTTCAAAAAATAGAGCTCGGTGTCAGGACACTGTACGTCTGTTGTTTGTTGATCGCATTCATCCAAAGAGAAGTTGAAAGTGCACACACATCACCGTACATACACACATCGAAAAAGAAACAGCCAGCTGCCTTTCTGATGATGTGCCCTCTGTTCAGGTAATATACACAACAAGACCACACTCCACCAGGACAGCGCCTTTGCCTCTCCTAAGCGCTCATAACGGCGTCTTCGTTGTTGTTCAAGTCCTTCGCCTTCGTCGCGAGCGTGTCCCCCACCTCCTCGACCTGAATAAATTGTTTTGAAAGAAGGGTGTGTGGGTAAGCTTCATCAGAGCGGAATATTTGCCCAGTTGTGTGTTGTGTAATAAAACAGGAATTTCTTTTGAACAAGATACCTTGGTTTGTGCCTGCTGTCTGAAGGTCGGGTTCGAAACGAAGACAATGACGCAAATGTTAATGATGATCACGAGGATTGTGCCTGCAGCCCCCATGTCCCCGTCCTTGTTCATATCGAGCCAGCCGTCAGCAATCACCATGAGGTAGGCAGACGCCATGGTACTGAGGGAGATGAGTGCGGTGTGCCACTCCTCCACGCCCTTGAACAGCACAAACACATTCAGGATGAGCACAATCAGCTCCAGGATCACCGCCCACCAGTAGCGCCGGAGGTCGTGTCCGTTGTTGCTCCCCTCCTTCACCGCAGTGCCAATCATCTGAATCAACCAGCACACCGCTAGGATAACGATCAATGCAATGTGCAGCTTGCGCATCTGAATCATTTTGTATTTTTTTTCTTTTTTGTGCAGAAAACGAAGAAAACAAAGGTGGGCTGAGAGAACCTGATTGCTGTGTGTAGAAGAGAGGCCAGGTAACCATAGGACACACAGTGGCGGTATGGTTTCAATACAACCTCGTCACGATTCGTTTCGGAGTCTGCCTGCGACGCTTAGGTAAGAAAGGCACTGTCAGCACAGCATGGCTGCCAAGAGATACACATGGTGTGTCCTTCATCTCTTGTCTCGACACTCAACTACCAAGAGTTGGTGTCAGCACAGCATGGTGTGAAAAACTCAGGGTCGATGCACTCCAATGCACCTGTCTTCACATGATGAACTTCACACACACTGCGTGTTCTTGCTGACGCATTTCCTCACATATAGCAGCACTGGAAGGCACTGGAAGTGCGTTATGTAGGGTTTGAGTACTCTAAACTAAAAAGGAGGGCGTCGGGCTGCATATATCTTTTTCCTCCTGCTTTGGCAGGGTAGGAACGGGAGGGCTGGGGGAATACAAAATTATCATCATATTCTGCAGAAAAAATCATTTTTCGCGTTTTTCCGTTCCCCACACATTACATTTCGCACTAACGGTGCCTGTTGAAAACAGATTCCTCCCTCATTTTCTCCCCCTTTTTGCTTTTGTTTCATTTCTTTTGACCTCTAAGAGTACGATCATAAACCCCACACACCAGCACGCTGCAGTGTGGCAACACAGGCTGTTTTTGGGTGACTGGGGACACTTCTCCCTTTTGTAGATTTGTATACAAAATTCTAACTCATTTCTGGTACAGGGGTGCTTGACCTCTGTCCTCCCCCAATCCCGTGTCAACGGAGCAGGGCAGGCAGGTGCACTCGTCCAAGGTCTTAACACGCACACAGCCCTCATGCCAGTCGAAGCAGAACACATCGCAACACTGAAACTCTCAATCATTCGATAGCACAAAAATATGGAAGACATGTGGAATTCCTCAACGCTCCACCTTGGTAAAACGAAACAGCAAGAGCCCCAAACCCCAGGGAAAAGCAAAGTCGGAAATGAATAGTGTACAGATGTGGAAGTGGCAGTGTGTGACACTCCAAAAACAAAGTGGTCAAAGAACATGTGTAATCGCAACACATCTTGGAAAAGATGTGTGAATATGCCGCTCTTCTGTCCTCGCACAACGCACCCGCAGTGGCATGAGGGCACCCACCGCACGAGGCAGTGTCAACACCATTCGTACTCGTCACTCAGACTGCATTCGTCTTGGAAAAGAGGCAAACACAAAGAGCAAGTACGAACAGTGCACTCACTACCTGCCAGCACAAATAATCCGTCTCGCAAGTTCAGGTTCCACAGCATCAGCATTGCGACAGCCTAATGCACGGGTAACTGTTGGAGGGACACCGATCACTCTCTTCAGCCGCAACCCATCAATCGTGCCATCTTCCCCAGTGCAGATGGTCCACACACGCACAGTGTTGTCATCGCAAGCACAGATCACTTCGCGTCCATCAGGGCTCACAGCAAGTCTGGAAAAACCAGCACAATATGCCCTGATCATTGCCACCTTCTCACCAGTGGACATGCTCCACACATGCACACTGTCCCAACTACTCGACACCACGTGAGCTTCATCAGGTGTCAGTGCTACTCTCCGCACTATCACCCCATCATCATGCTCCAAGGAAAGGACCTCCTTCCCACTGGCAACATCCCACACACGCACAGTCTTGTCGCAAGAGCATGAAACAAGACGAGATCCATCGCGAGTCACAACTGCGTCGCAGACATCAGAAGGATGTCCTTTGAACACCATCGTCTCTTCTCCAGTGTGAAGTTTCCACATGTGTACGGCGCCTTTATCATAGTACGAAACCACATGCACTCCATCAGGAGTCACTACCGCTCGGTTGGGATATGACCTAGTTCCTGCATATACTGACACCTTCTTCCCAGTCGGCATGCTCCACACATAGGTACAGTAAGTGCTACCCTCCTCTGAAGACTCTGAGCAGGTCACCACGTGAGATGCATCGGGAGACATTGCCAAGGAAAGCAGTCTTCCAGACTGTTTCAAGAACACCGCAAACTCACTGCAATCTGTGAACAAATGCCGCACCTTCCCCGTCGCAACGTCCCACACACACGCTCTCTTTTCGCCAGCGTCGGAAGGGCAATAAACTACATGAGAGCCATCTCGGGACACAGCCGCAACAGCATGACCAGGTTTATTTATCCCTGCTTCGACTACCTCTGCCTGCCTGCCGGTGGATGTGCTCCAGATGGAGTTCCTCTTGCCACCGTACGAAAGGATAGATCCATCAGGGGCCACCACCACAGAGTCGCCTAAGAGTCCTTCGAAACCTGGTGTCTCCTTCCCGGTCGTCATGTTCCACACTCGAACGGTCCCGTCGTAGTCGGAGCATGAAACCACGTGGCATCCATCTGGTGACACCGCCACTGCATCCACACAAGAAGTATGCCCTTGCAACACCGTCACCTCCTTCCCAGTCGAAATTCTCCAAACGTGCACATTGCCGCTCTCGGATCCAGCAACCACGTGACATCCATCGGGAGTGACTGCCACTGCATACAACTCAGCGTCGGCATGGAACACCATCACCTCTGCCCCAGTGGAGAGGTTCCAAAGCTGTGCGCCATCACAGCACGAAACAACATGGCATCCATCGGGAGTGACTGCCAGTGTATGTGAACGCTTCACACAACAAGGCCACTGCATCTCCTGCTTCCCCGTGACCAGATCCCATACGCACAGCTCCTCCCCAGAGCATGTCACTATTTGACTTCCATCCTTCGTAATAACCATGCTGAGAATGCCAGGCGACTTCATTGCCAGCACTTCCATCCCCGTTGAGAGATCCCACACACGGATGCTGTTATCAGAAAGTGAAACAACTTTAGAACTGTCGGGAGTGACTGCCACATCCCACACCCAAATTTTGTGGCCTTCCAAGACGAACACTGCCTCCCCAGTGTGCAGATCCCACACACGCACAGTTTCATCACCGGAGCACGAAACTACGCGGGTTCCGTCAGGTGTTACTGCCACTCCACTGATACGCTCCGAATGTCCGTCCAGGTCCATCACGTGTTCCCCAGAAGACATGCTCCACACACCCACAGTTCTAAGGCCAGCTGTTACCATTTGACTGCCATCAGGTGTCAGTGCCACACCAAAGGCAATATCTTGTAGTACAGGAAGTGGTGTGCCAAGGGAACAGTCAGACAGCATCGTGCCACCCATGTCGCAGGTGTGGAACTCAGTGTGCTCCAGCCAGCAGTTCGAGAAGGAAGCGCCCGTCAGCGCCGTCTCCACAAACAGAGACCCTCGCAGGTCGCAGTTCGACACACGGATCCCGCTCAGGTCCTCCCCACTCACAGGGATGCGTGCACGTGCCAGCAGTGCTGCTGCATTCGACCCTGCTGTCACAGCACCCTCCCCACTAACACCTGCATCTCCACCTGCACTGCCGCGTGTCGCCTTCACAGCCGCAAGCAGCTCGGTGCTGGCACGTTCGTACAGCCCACTGTCTCCACACACCAGCGCCGCAAAGAACCCAAGCACACGCTGCGAGTCCTTGCTGAAGCTCCGCTGCACCAGCGTCCCCAGTGTCCCTGCTGGATCACGTGCAAGCCGCCGTGCTGCAAGGTGCTCCCCAAGCGACTTGTGCCGGAACGTGAACGCACTCCGCTCCTCCCCAAAGTCCTCAATCCGGAACGGCAGGCAGCGGAAGCACGCATCCCGCACAGCCTCACACACACCATACTGCGAATAAAGAACCTCCGACGCCACACCCACAGTCCCCTGCCACTCGTTTGTCTCCAGCATCCTGCATGCAACAAGCTCCCCTGCACGCACCACATCCTCCAAAGACACATCCGAAACAGCAACAGCAACTCCACCAGACGCCATCTCCTTCTTCGTCCACGTCTCCAGGTAGGTCTCGTAGATCACCTCCTCAGAAGCCTTCCCGCTGCACTGCGCGTGGCACGCCATGTGCAGCACAAACGGGTTCCGCAGCTGCACAAGTCCCTCAACGTCCTCCTTACGCACGAAGACTGTGCGCTCTTCCTTGTGTGGCGACTTCTCCTCTTTGTGATCCTTCTCCCAGGCTGTGTTTGCACGCTTGATGTACGTTCTCGCATCCACCTCTGTGAACGGCTGCATGTACAGAGCACGCACACCAGCCCCACACACACCAGACGGAGACGTGTCCACACCCTTCAGGTACTCACCACGCACAGTCACAACAACGCTGCAGTGTGCCTCCACGCACGGATGCCGGCACAGAAGGCCACCCTCAGCCACCACAGCACCCACATCCTCCTGTGTCAGCCCCACCTCGTCCAGCGAGTCCAGCACCAACACCACCTCGTACGTCTCCGCAAGGTACGCACGGTCCGCCTCCCGCAGCGCAAACGACTCCAGCACAAACCTGTCCAGCCCTCCCTTCTCAAGCAGGTGCTGCTTCACAGTCGGCAGCGCCACAAACACAGGGAAGTACGGCTTCGCATCCGCATCCTCAGTCACATCACTCACCACGCTGTTTCTGCTTCTATTTGGGTTTGTCGTTGTGTCTTCGTTGCTCGTGCTTTCGCTCTTCTTCGCAGACGTTGCAAGGTCGCTCAGAATTGCAATCGAAGCAGACGTCTTACCGCTTCCTCCTTCTCCGATCACACACAGCACACCACGCTTCGATTTCCTTCGTCTTGGATCTACATGCTCTGGTAATTCGGGTGTACCGATGGTACTGGTAATGTGAGCACATTTTGTCTTCTTCTTTTTCTTTTGAGGACTTGACTTACTCGCCTTCATCTTCGTGTCCGTCTCTGTGCACGCTGCTGCTGCCTGTGTGCACACTGCAGACTTCGGCCTCCTACGTACACGTGCACGAAGCCACTTCCGCACCTCCTTCATCAGCGGACGTGTCTCCGACTCATCCACACATGTGTCGTCCCCCACACGCCCCTCCACGTACTGCGCAAGGTAGTCTTTGAAGAACGCGACTGTGTGTCCCATCACCTCCTGCAGCGCACCCACCTGCTCAGCCGCACTCGTCTCGCCCACACCCACACCCGCATCCGCATCAGAACACACCTCCTGCATCACAATCACGTCAAAGCGCAGCCCCATCATCCGCAGCAGCGTCGGCGAAAGCTTCCACTGCACCCGGTACTCGATGTTCGCTGTGTACAGCAGCTCGTCCTCCGAAGCATACACAGACGAGAACTTCACGTCTGCAGCACCCTCCTTCGCCACCACCACAAAGAACGTGCCCCCCTTCCCGTACATGAAGCTCCGAGCCACATCCCGCTTCAGTGTTGTTGACGTGAAGCAGTTCCACACAATGTGCGTCCCCAGCGCGTACTTCGCAGACACGTTCACATTGATCCCGCGGAACACAGTCCGCAGCTGCTTCCGCCGGCTCCCAATCAGCCGGTCCAGACCACGGATCAGCGGCGCAAAGGTCGCAATCACGTGCAGCTGCGGGGGTGCGGGCGACAGCTCAAACACGTTCGGTGCTGTCTTCTCAGGTGTCCTCTTCCACTCCTTCACCGCAGCCAGCTTCCCCACAGCACGCATCGCAGTGTTCATCGTCATGTACAGCGCAAGCGACTGTGAATCAGCAGCACTCCCGTGGTTGTCCAGCACAGCCCGCTCCGTCAGTTTGATGTACCGCAGCTTCCCGTCAGGCCCCTTCGCAATCTGCGGTGTGCCCTTTTCGTCGCACACAACATCCCCGCCGCTGTCCAGCACATACTCCACGCAGTCAGACGTGAACAGGAACCCCGACAGCAGCAGCTCGAACGGGTCGCGTGCCGCCATCCAGTCCTCCACCTCCACGTGCCCACCACGTGTCTCCGCAGCCTCCCTCCGCCCTCTCATGTCCTCCAGCAGACGCTTGCACACCACACGGAACCCCGCCTCCATGTGCCGCACGTGTTCGTCTGTGTAGCCCAACGGCGGATCCACCTTTGGAAGACCACGCAGCCAGCACAGCAGGTCTTCACCTCCATTGCTGTTCTTGTTGTTGTTGTTGTTGTTGTTGTTGTTGTTGTTGTTGTTGTTGTTGTTGTTGTTGTTGTTGTTGTTGTTGTTGTTGTTGTTGTTGTTGTTGTTGTTGTTGTTGTTGTTGTTGTTGTTGTTGTTGTTGTTGTTGTTGTTGTTGTTGTTGTTGTTGTTGTTGTTGTTGTTGTTGTTGTTGTTGTTGTTGTTGTTGTTGTTGTTGTTGTTGTTGTTGTTGTTGTTGTTGTTGTTGTTGTTGTTGTTGTTGTTGTTGTTGTTGTTGTTGTTGTTGTTGTTGTTGTTGTTGTTGTTGTTGTTGTTGTTGTTGTTGTTGTTGTTGTTGTTGTTGTTGTTGTTGTTGTTGTTGTTGTTGTTGTTGTTGTTGTTGTTGTTGTTGTTGTTGTTGTTGTTGTTGTTGTTGTTGTTGTTGTTGTTGTTGTTGTTGTTGTTGTTGTTGTTGTTGTTGTTGTTGTTGTTGTTGTTGTTGTTGTTGTTGTTGTTGTTGTTGTTGTTGTTGTTGTTGTTGTTGTTGTTGTTGTTGTTGTTGTTGTTGTTGTTGTTGTTGTTGTTGTTGTTGTTGTTGTTGTTGTTGTTGTTGTTGTTGTTGTTGTTGTTGTTGTTGTTGTTGTTGTTGTTGTTGTTGTTGTTGTTGTTGTTGTTGTTGTTGTTGTTGTTGTTGTTGTTGTTGTTGTTGTTGTTGTTGTTGTTGTTGTTGTTGTTGTTGTTGTTGTTGTTGTTGTTGTTGTTGTTGTTGTTGTTGTTGTTGTTGTTGTTGTTGTTGTTGTTGTTGTTGTTGTTGTTGTTGTTGTTGTTGTTGTTGTTGTTGTTGTTGTTGTTGTTGTTGTTGTTGTTGTTGTTGTTGTTGTGGCGACACCGTCAGTGAGGTACACCTGCACAGCAGCCTCCACCTCCACAAGGATCTCTGATGCATGCGCCCCCAGCTCCGCCTCAAGTCGCCCCCGCACATCCGCGTCCCTGTGCTGCAGTGCGTACCACAGCGGCACCTTCCTGTCCCTGTCACGCACGTTCCCTGCCCCGTTCTCCACAAGAACCGCACTGCCTCCACGTCACCCGCAAGCACGGCACTGTGCAGCATTGTCCTCCCGTCCACGCTGTCCACTGCGTCCACGGGCCTCTCCTTCCCAGTAATTCCCTTTGCAATCTCGTCCTTTTCAGGCTTCGACGCTCCGGATCCCATCCTTCCGAAAGAAAATGTGTGTTGTGTTTATTCACACAGGTTGGTGTGGTGTCCCTGTTTGTGTGTTGTGGGAAGGAGGAGAAGAAAAAAAACACGAAATCCTGCAGGAAACCCACTTCTGAGGGAATCCCCACGTCACGATCCACTCACTGCAAGGCGAGAATGCTGGGATTGCTAACTTCCGAAGATGCACTAAGTCACTTCGCATCCAAAGGCGTGGCGGGGAGGGGGGGGGAAACAATTATCCTAAACTGCACTCTTGCCCGTCTTTTTTTTTCGAGGATCTCATGGACCCTCCTGGTTCACGTAAAAAGAAAAAATAAAAAGCCAAGATGTTCCCTGAGTCTCGCTGTGCTTGGTCAGCTCCGAGAGAACAAAGGAATGTGGTATTGATGTAGAAAAAGACAACGGAGCCTTGCACACAGTACACTCCAACAATTTTTTTTTTTTCGAAAAAAGAGAAAAAAAGCGAAAGTAGAGCAAAGAACCTCCTTTGGTTAGGCCTCGCGGACACTCTCACGCCCCCTCTGCCCAAGCACAGTGCTGTTGTGCACAGCACACTGTGCAGGGAGACGAGAGAGAGAGAGAGAGAGCGGCGTGCGAGCGAAGATTCCGAAAGAAAAGTGAAAAGAAGAAGAAATTCAGGTAAGGGAAAAGAGAGTAAGAGAACGAGTCTGAAACATCTGCGTGTAATTCATATACGTACTATGTTGGGCAAAACACGTAGACATTAAAAAGGGTGTAACATGTACTCCCCCGAAACATGAAAAAGTATTTTCACAAAAACCTAAAACTATCTTCACCTGGAGTTTTTGGCATCCGAGCATTGATCCCCATTACGTTGTGAGTTGTGGGAAGAGGATGAAAACAAACCTTGGCTTGAAATACAAAAAGCCCGCTCGTGAACAGTAAACCTTGGAATATGACCGGGTCTCCAACCCATGCAGTCCTACAATCCATTTCGTGGTTTTTGTCGGATGTGTGCGTACTCCCGTTTCCCACTCCTCAGCCAGATGAAAAAAAAAACGGGGAGCATTGCGAACACAGGGTAATTAGTCCTGTGTGAGGTAGGGGTCTGGTTGGGCTAAAAGAAAAGTTTATAAGATGATCCTAAGCCTCTCGTGCTTTAGTCACCTTATACGACCTAAAAAAGGTCCTCGAAACGGAGTGACAGGTGAGGTGTCAACTGTGTGCAGACCACGCTAGAGTGGATGAACCTAAACCCTTCGTCGGTAAGAGGGTTTTGTGGAACTCCAATAATAAAAAACAAGGTTGCGTAACTCCTGCTTTGTGGCAAAAAAAAGAAAAAGAGTTTGTAAAACTGCGAAAGATGCAAAACAAACTCGCGAACGAAAAAAAAGTTTTTTTCTTGGCTCAGAAGAAGCATTGATAACAAAGAAAAACGTTTTGAAGCATTGTAGCATCTTCAAAGTGGAGCGCGGGGTTTGGTTTTATTCTCCCGTAAAAACAAAAAAAAACAAAACAAAAAAGAGGGTCAATGTGGAAAGATAACTCACAACAAAACTGAACAAAAAATAAATAAACCTTCCTGGGGCTGGACGTTAACTCACACCCCGGGATCCCTTTTGTGGCACTCCTCTTGAAAACTCTATGAAGGTCTGCCTGAGGGTAAAAGGTGCTGGGAATGCTGGGTGCTGAATGCAGGCACAATACAGTGTGTGGAGGGCCCTGCTGGAGCAGTGAAGCCATGAGCCCCCCCTCGGAAACTGGGGTACGGATTTGGAAGAGACCTCGCCCGGTAGCCGGGGGGAACCCTCCCTGGACTGCAATAATGAAATTTCAATCATAAATCCACACCCACGCGGTCGCTTTGGCAATGCGTCTGGAAGGACAGCCTTGACAATTAGCATACGATCGCCTTTAGGAACGTAGCTACCTGAGTAAAAAAAATTTGTACGCTGAACTGAACTCATCTGTTAACTATTTGTAAGATGAACCTACTGACTACTAAAAAAAAAACACAAACAACAAAACAAAGTGAAGTTGATAGCAAACACTTCTCCGGGACGCAGGCACTAACAATAAGAGAATAGTTTGTGTGATGAACCTAAGCCTCTCATGCTTGGTCACCTTGATCACAAAAATAAAAGCAACCGCACAAAGTTAAAAAAACAAGAACATACTGAATAACAAACCTGATTGACATTCAAAAAAATACACCTTTTTTCAATCGCACAAAGCCATGAATAAAAACAACCTACTCCGGTCTGCGTGCATATGGCCTACCCTCCCCTGTGTGAATCTCCGTTTTTCGTGCAAAACATTTTTCATTTTTACAACACGCGGAAAAAAAAAACAGAGTCTTCTGACCACACCATCACCCACAACACAACAAATCACAGGATTTGCAGGAATTCCCCTAAAAAAGCACTGAATTTTTCAAATTTTCAAACAAAAAAACCCCCCTCCCTCCCCCCCCCCCCCCCCCCCCATGACTTCACATTTCCCTTTCCATTCTCCAGCCCACTTCATTATGAATGCTCTCCAAAGGACGACACGAACGGCGCCTGGAATAAGGCACAATGCAATGCTCTCGAAGTAGCGATCACTTTCCACATCCCCCACCTTCTCTCGTATCATGGGGACTTGAAAAAGTTTTGCTTCAACTTTGTTTTTGTTTTTGTTTTTGTTTTTGTTTTTGCTACTCTTGTTTTGCATTGCATTTCGTTGTAGTACTTTGTGTATCATGGGGACGTCAGCAATATGTTCGTCTCGCCCTTCTGCTGGGGCCACCCTGCTGTCGGGCTGTGCAGCGTGCACCCCCCATCCACCCCACTGTCGCTCAGCTCCAGCATCCGAATCTGCGACCCCCCGCAGCTCAGCGTGCTCCCGCCCCCTTCTTTGGAATGCTTCCCGCCCTCCTCCCCTTCCTCCTCCACACCCCCTCTTTCATCTGTTCCCCCCTTCAGAACGATGTCGAAGTCTACCTGAACGGAGAAGTCTTCGTGCTCGATTGGGATGTAGTCAGAGGCCCAGCAGCCGCAAAAGAGGTGTAAAATGAAGGGCAGGGTTCTCCGAGACTCCAACCACGTCTGGTATTCGTCTATGACAAAAATCGTCATATCCAGCGCGAATTTTGATAAAATCAGGATCAGTGCAGCTTGCTGTAGTGTTGGAACCGCCTCCACCGACCAATGCCCTGCCGGATCCTCAACCTTGAGAGAGACAAGCACACACACCATCATCGCAGCTTCCACTCCTGCAACCAGACTATCCATTAAGGTCTCATACGGCGCAAGGTACGGACGCAGCCCCACGAGAGAGAGGAACAGAATGCCGAGAAGGGAAACCGCTGCGTATCCTTGGGTACGACAGTCGGTTCGGGTTTCGGGCTCCCAAGCGGAAACTGCAGCGAGAAGAATGGTCAACATTTGTTCAAAAACCGCAAAAAAACGGCATCTCCGCGAATACCCATCAAATAATAGGTGATGTAGATCAAACCAATCCTCTTTCCCATCACATGGTATCCATTCCGTCCCGCAGCCCCACCCCATTAAAGAGACCGCACGCCGTACACAGCTTCTCCCATCAGCTTCAACCCCTCCTCCTCTCACCTCCGCCTCAAACGATTTTCTCTCTTCAGTAACATACGTTGTGTTTTGTGTTATCCTCCGAAGCGCGAATATACAATACACCGGCACGGTAACACCTAACACCACATCAACAGCACCCAAAATCTGATATAAAAATTCTGAATAAAGGATCGCACCGAACCCCGCTGCGACCGCACCCCCATAGAGGAAGGATACTGGTACTATGATCCATCCGAGCCTCGCTTTGGCCATGGCATGCGGTATTGCATTGAGTGTGGAGGGAAGGGTGGCGAAAGTGTGGTCCACCTTATCAGGGTCGGAAATCCGCCTGCAGCTATACAACACCAACACTGCGAAGAAACACAACACCAGAAGCCCCCCAATTAACACCTCTGACCCTACAACAGCGCCATTTGCTTCACGGTTTTTCGAGCCAAATCTGAGCCCCAAAGGGTTCAGGGTAGGGTCAATCTCATCCTCCTCTGTGTTCGGGCAAAGCGCGATTTTTGTCAAAACCGATAATCTCACAAAACCCGCTCCCGCATTTGCAGACGCAGGGAGTAATGTGCTTGCCGCCAGCACCGTAGCTGCGGCTGGGGCCCGCGCTGTTTCGGGAACGCTTTCTCCTAGCGTCTCCAACGGTCGTTGGCTTTTCAAGGTAACCTGTAAGGTGCAGCCGCCCATAGGGGTGTCACAGTCACAGAGGGCGGAGATGCTGCAGATGGCCTCCCGTTCCTCCTCGAGGAACGCCCATTTGGAGAGTCGTACTGTGAGCTGCTCGGACAGCGGTGAATAGGCACGGAAGTTCGCATCCTTCAGCACAATGCGCACCTCGGAGAGCGTGGTGGTGAGGGTTGTGATCTGTATTGGGGTGGTGGGGGGTTTTTGCTGTTGTCAATGAAAAGGGAAGGTTTGCAAGTGTATACCGTTGCCAAGGCAAACCCAGAATTGCGTAGCGACGTTGCTGCACTGCCTCGCGGAGACTTAGAAGGGTTTGTGTTGGTTTTCTGTTGTTTGTGTTGGATGTGTTTTGTTTTAAATTGAGAAACAGAAACGTTAAGACTCATCACACAATGGGGGAGGTTGTGGGTGAAGGTTTGGAAAGGCGTGGGCTGCAGCGCGGTTCGTCCCTCAGAACCGCAGAGTGTGTTCAAAATGCTTTGTTTCTATTTCCTCCTTCACAAGGTGACAAAAGAAAACTCTCATTTTTTTCCATACCAAAGTCACGCAAGGATACCCCATGCAGGTTTGCCCTCCACGCTGCAAGCTTGCTGCACCTTCCCACCCCATCTCCACCTGCACACGACCATCTGGCACACCAAGGTGCGTCCCATCCACGAACACACTAAACTGCAGGCCCTCCTCCTCTTCGTGAATCTTCGAGGACGCGACGGCACTAGCCTCGACACGCAGCTGCATCGCCTTCACTGCGGGCGGCAGGGTCGGGTCCGTACAGGGCACGATACCACCTTCATATGCATCCATCCCACTACCCGCAAAATGCCCACCTACCTCACTGCACTTCACACCGAGACATTGGTAGACAGTTTCTAAGGTGGAGACAATTTGGCCGACACCGTCACGTAGGGACTCTGTACTGTCATATGCGAGGTAGAGTTGCAAGGAATCGCTTGCAAACCGGCTGCACCTCCGCACCAACGGCAACACCGCCGCCGTGTACGACCACGCAAACGCCTTGCTTTGCTGCGGGTCCTGCAATACCTCTGCACCCCGCCCCGCACTTCCCGCCACCTTATGAGCATAGTGCACTACCCCCTGCAGAAGAGGCACCGTCAGCTGCGACACAATCTTTTTCACCACCCCAGCCACCTCTGGACACCGTTTCTCCTGCAGAAGCTTTTGCGCGGAGAGAAAAAGCGCGAGAACGTCATCCGTCACCGACGCAGTTTTTCTGGGTCCTCCTTTTACACCATAATACCATCCGATCTCTTCGGACAAAGCTTTGATTTGAATGCCAAGACCAGCTCCGACGGCGCCTTCCAAAGATCCGGCGTAGTACCCCCACGCTCTGTCCAGATGGAGTTGCCCTGTAGTGTTGCAAAGAGAGCCCGCTGTTTCCACTTCTCGCACCACCCCCATCCAGATTGCATGCAGTCGCACCCCAGACCTCGCTGCGGCAGATCTGGCAACAGAAGGCGCTCTGGTATACCTCCCGGTACCTTCCAGGGCATCTGAAATGTAGTGGTCTGCGTACTCCACTGACCCCCAATGCTCTGAGTATAAGGTGAAAGTAGGGCTCTCCCCAATCACTCCCATTGCAAGATCCTTTAAGGTTTGCACCCCCAAATATGCGTTCGACCCTGTAGAGTAGAGTTTCTTTGCGGTGTTCAGGTCGTCCGCATCTAAGGCGCCCTGCACTGCAGCCACCTCGCGGTCAATCAGCGCAGCGAGCGTCGCCACCTCTGGAACCACCGGAGAGAAGCCGGCAAGCTGCGACAACGGAGGGGTCGGGGTGAGCGGGATTGGTGTCTCGGGTGGATCGGTCGGTGGTGCATCTGTCGGAGCGAGGGTTAACGGTGGCGCCGTTTCCGGCGCCACCGTCTTCTCAGGAATCTTCTTCGGCGCCTCTGTCTCCGGTGCCATAGTCAAAGGCGCCTCCGTTGGCGGGCTCTCTGTGGGAGGTGCCGCTGTCATCGGCGGGTCTGTAGGGGGGATAGGCGGGGTCTCGGTCGGGGGGATCGGTGGTGATGGTGTCGGTGGTGCGTCTGTTGGGGTTAACGTCGGGGGTGGTTGGGTCTTTGGAGGGTTTGTCTCTGGAGCGTCGGTAGGTACTGAGGACGAAGGATACACCGTAACCTCCTGGTATCGACAATATGAGTCCGCTTGGGTGTAATATATCAAAAAGAATATTTGACCACCGAGAAGCGACATAGAATACACAGAGGCAGCGTCGGGTAAGGCCTTGCTGGTAATCTCCTTGCGGTCGGAGGTGGCGAAGTAATACACTGCATTGGTTGTTGCAACGAGAAATATTCCAGGGTTGCTGTCTTCGGTGTCAACGGCAGTGTCGACGACGGTGTCGGGAAAGGCGGGCATCCGGGTGAGGTATGTCAAATCACTTTGCGTAGCGTCCCAGACATCCACTGTGGTCCCACCCCATGCATAGCACAGCGCTGCGTGGCAGCGCACCGCGTCGTACGTTGTGGTCTTCGCAAAGGTTTCGGTTTCAGCCGAAGCGGACCATATTACGACACCAGAGGTGCACGGTATGTACAGCAAATTGGTTGCCGGGGATACATCTGTTTCACCACACCCCGTATACGTTACGGTCGGCCGAACAATCGCAATGCACCCAGACTGCACCGCAGTAAACACATTGGGATATCTGCACGGAGTAAACGTTTTTGTATCCGCCCCGGTAGCGTACAATGCACCGTCCAACACTGCGACCCCCATCACATTCGCTGTCGCAGAAGGTTGTACCGTAAGAAACGCGGTTGAACCAGATTCGGTTAATTTGAGAATGACAATTCTGGTTCCGTGGACCTCAAGAAGGTACCACACCCCTGCATGCTCGACCTTCTTGAGAAGCGTGATGGATGTGGTTTCCCGAGGGGATGCCGTGCCAAGAGAGGTGAAGGTGGTCTGATAGTCTGGGATGGAGTACTGCTCCATACCAACCCCTGCTGCGACGTACAGTATGCTACCATGCACCACAGACCCGATGGTGGCAGCGAGGTTTCCATCTTTGTCCGTCGCAAGCCGCGATTTGTTTTCATACACAAAATCCGACCCAGAAACGCTGATTACCCCATCCACCCATGGGGTTAAAGAGCCAGACAAAAGAAGCTTCCGTGCAGACACCTTCCACTCTTTTGTTGCCTCCTCCTGCCGTTTTGTGTACATCCAATCCCCTAGGAGAAGCGCGCCGTGGTATTCACAGGAGTCGCATTTTAGAACCTTTTCGAGAACCATTTTGTGTTTGTCTGCGATGTAAAGGAAGTAGATGTGGCCGGAGGAGATGTAGGTGATGTAGAGCAATGTGTCCACGGAGGTTGCAGTGCTTTCGAGACGAACGTCGGAGACTGCGGCGTCCACGAGATAGCTTGAGAGGATCGCGGTTGTGGAGAAGGTGTTGCCGGACTCATCTGCGTCCCAGAGTTCAATGGTTTTGGAGTTGAGCGCGACGCAGAGGCCGCCGTTGCAGTCGACCTCGGTGTAGTCTGTCGATGCCGTCTCTGTTGCGGAGAACAACGTATATTCGTATGTAGTATCATACGCATTGACCCGTAGCAACCCATTTTTTCCGCACGCATAAAAGTAGTTTTTCAACTGTGCTGCCACCTTACTGCACTGTGCTGTTTGGTCCACAATGCCTGACAACGTATCTGTCGTGAAATAATATAGTTGCGGCGTCCCGCTCGCATCCATCATATTCAAGACAGTCCGGAGGTCGTATTTCAACGCGCTGTCTGCAATGCCGGAAGACCCGCACACCACCTTATCCCAGGTTGCGGTCGCTGTGATGTCTGTACACGAGGTTTCGACAGCAGCCTTCACAACGGTCGCCGCAGTGAAATCGGACTCCACGATCTTGCTGATGTCGATCTGATAGACCACCCCCTCCCGGAGAAGTTGGTAGTATACGCCCCCGGCGCTGCCGACAGCGATGTTCGCTGTGAGTACCCCTTCCCTGCCATAGGTGTTGCTCACGGAACGCTCTGTGAATCGTGTGTCCGTGTCGCCGTGGCTAAGAAGCAGCAGACCCACCCCGGTTTCGGTGCCAAGAAAAAGGTTCCCCTGGTATGCAGTGAAAACAACGCGGTCGCTGCTGGGGAAGGTGGCTTTCGTGTCCTCAAGTGTGATGGTCGTGTCTACTGATACAAGAACCGCATTGCAGAAGATATGTGAAGAAAGCAGTGCCAAAAATATGAAGCATGCATCAGGTGCCATGTCGAATGGGGAAAAAATACAAAAAAAAAAAAAGAGAAAAAGCCAAACGGTGCTTTGATAAAACCTCCAAAAAGGGAAGAAGTTTCCAAAGATTTCAAAATCTTTGGGGAAGGTTTCAAGAAGGAGGCGTCATAAGGGGAAGGGATAATGTGAGAATGAGAAGTTTAGTGTTCTTTTAAGGGGGATGCTAAGTTTTCAACGTTGGGGGGGAAATGCCGCAGGTTTCTGTGAGAGGTGGGTTGGTGGATGATGGGGGTGAGAGAGGGGCTTATTTTGAAAACCCCAATCCAATCCAAAAATTATCGACCCTATTTTTTTCGGACCTGGTATGGTCATTTCACACCCTCAGCCAACATCAGCCAAAAAGTCACTTTTTCAAAAACGGATTCTCGCATTTGAAGGTGCAAAAAAGGCTCAGATCGCTTCAAAACGTGCGTTTTGAACCGAACGACAACCCTCTCTGAATTTACGACATTTTTTCTCGAGCCGATTAGTGGAGTAGATATTTGTTATTACCCCCCTGGTTACCCAACTGACACATTTTCAAAAGCATGGGCGTAAACAAGTCTGACGGGGGTGCGCGCGCACCCCCGCACCCCCTCTAGAAAAAACACTGCTTTTTGTAATTCTGGGCTTGATAACGGTTAACACGCACACAGCCCTCATGCCAGTCATCGAAGCAGAACCACATCGCAACACTGAAACTCTCAATCATTCAACACAAAAATATGGAATTCCTCAACGCTCCACCTTGGTAAAACGAAACAGCAAGAACACCAAACCCCAGGGAAAAGCAAAGTCGGAAATGAATAGTGTACAGATGTGGAAGTGGCAGTGTGTGACACTCCAAAAACAAAGTGGTCAAAGAACATGTGTAATTGCAACACATCTTGGAAAAGATGTGTGAATATGCCGCTCTTCTGTCCTCGCACACGCACCCGCAGTGGCATGAGGGCACCACCCCACGAGGCAGTGTCAACACCATTCGTGCTCGTCACTCAGACTGCATTCGTCTTGGAAAAGAGGCAAACACAAAGAGCAAGTACGAACAGTGCACTCACTCCTCCTCCTCGACAGCACAAATAATCCGTCTCGCAAGTTCAGGTTCCACAGCATCAGCATTGCGACAGCCTAATGCACGAGGAACTGTTGGAGGGACACCTATCACTCTCTTCAGCCGCAACCCATCAATCGTGCCATCTTCCCCAGTGCAGATGGTCCACACACGCACAGTGTTGTCCCTGCAAGCACAGATCACTTCGCGTCCATCAGGGCTCAGAGCAAGTCTGGAAAAACCAGCACAATATGCCCTGATCATTGCCACCTTCTCACCAGTGGACATGCTCCACACATACACACTGTCCCAACTACTCGACACCACGTGAGCTTCATCAGGTGTCAGTGCTACTCTCCACACTATCACCCCATCATCATGCTTCAAGGAAAGGACCTCCTTCCCACTGGCAACATCCCACACACGCACAGTCTTGTCGCGAGAGCATGAAACAAGACGAGATCCATCGCGAGTCACAACTGCGTCGCAGACATCATCAGTATGTCCTTTGAACACCATCGTCTTTTCTCCAGTGTGAAGTTTCCACATGTGTACGGTGTTATCATAGTTATAGCACGAAACCACATGCACTCCATCAGGAGTCACTACCGCTCGGTTGGGACATGACGTAGTTCCTGCAAAAACTGACACCTTCTTCCCAGTCGGCATGCTCCACACATAGGTACAGTAAGTGCTACCCTCCTCTGAAGACTTTGACAAGGTCACCATGTGAGATGCATCGGGAGACATTGCCAAGGAAAGCAGTCTTCCAGACTGTTTCAAGAACACCGCAAACTCACTGCAATCTGTGAACAAATGCCGCACCTTCCCCGTCGCAACGTCCCACACACACGCTCTCCTTTCGCCAGCGTCGGAAGGGCAATAAACTACATGAGAGCCATCTCGGGACACAGCCGCAACAGCATCACCAGGCTTAGTTTTCCCTGCTTCGACTACCTCTGTCTGCCTGCCGGTGGATGTGCTCCAGATCGAGTTCCTCTTGCCACCGTACGAAAGGATAGATCCATCAGGGGCCACCACCACAGAGTCGCCTAAGAGTCCTTCGAAACCTGGTGTCTCCTTCCCGGTCGTCATGTTCCACACTCGAACGGTATCGTCGCAGTCGGAGCATGAAACCACGTGGCATCCATCTGGTGACACTGCCACTGCATCCACACAAGAAGTATGCCCTTGCAACACCGTCACCTCCTTCCCAGTCGAAATTCCCCAAACGTGCACATTGCCGCTCTCAGATCCAGCAACCACGTGACATCCATCGGGAGTGACTGTCACTGCTGTCAACTCAGCGTCGGCATGGAACACCATCACCTCTGCCCCAGTGGAGAGGTTCCAAAGATGTGCGCCATCACAGCACGAAACAACATGGCATCCATCGGGAGTGACTGCCAGTGTATGCGAAGTATTCACACAACAAGGCCACTGCATCTCCTGCTTCCCCGTGACCAGATCCCATACGCACAGCTCCTCCTCAGAGCATGTCACTATTTGACTTCCATCCTTCGTAATAACCATGCTGCGACTGCCAGGCGACTGTATTGCCAGCACTTCCATCCCCGTCGAGAGATCCCACACACGGATGCTGTTATCACGAGAAATTGAAACAACTTTAGAACTGTCGGGAGTGACTGCCACATCCCACACCCAATCTTCGTGGCCTTCCAAGACGAACACTGCCTCCCCAGTGTGCAGATCCCACACACGCACAGTTTCATCACCGGAGCACGAAACTACGCGGGTTCCGTCAGGTGTTACTGTCACTCCACAGAGCTGCCATGAATGTCCTTTCAGGACCATCACTTCTTCCCCAGAAGACATGCTCCACACACCCACAGTTCTAAGGCCAGCTGTTACCATTTGACTGCCATCAGGTGTCAGTGCCACACCATTGGCAGTATCCTGTAGTACTGGAAGTGGTGTGCCAAGGGAGCAGTCCGGCAGCATCGTGCCAGCCATGTCGCAGGTGTGGAACTCAGTGTGCTCCAGCCAGCAGTTCGAGAAGGAAGCGCCCGTCAGCGCCGTCTCCACAAACAGAGACCCTCGCAGGTCGCAGTTCGACACACGGATCCCGCTCAGGTCCTCCCCACTCACAGGGATGCGTGCACGTGCCAGCAGTGCTGCTGCATTCGACCCTGCTGTCACAGCACCCTCCCCACTAACACCTGCATCTCCACCTGCACTGCCGCGTGTCGCCTTCACAGCCGCAAGCAGCTCAGTGCTGGCACGTTCGTACAGCCCACTTTCTCCACACACCAGCGCCGCAAAGAACCCAAGCACACGCTGCGAGTCCTTGCTGAAGCTCCGTTGCACCAGCGTCCCCAGTGTCCCTGCTGGATCACGTGCAAGCCGCCGTGCTGCAAGGTGCTCCCCAAGCGACTTGTGCCGGAACGTGAACGCACTCCGCTCCTCCCCAAAGTCCTCAATCCGGAACGGCAGGCAGCGGAAGCACGCATCACGCACAGCCTCACACACACCGTGCTGCGAATCAAGAACCTCCGACGCCACACCCACAGTCCCCTGCCACTCGTTTGTCTCCAGCATCCTGCATGCAACAAGCTCCCCTGCACGCACCACATCCTCCAAAGACACATCCGAAACAGCAACAGCAACTCCACCAGACGCCATCTCCTTCTTCGTCCACGTCTCCAGGTAGGTCTCGTAGATCACCTCCTCAGAAGCCTTCCCGCTGCACTGCGCGTGGCACGCCATGTGCAGCACAAACGGGTTCCGCAGCTGTACAAGTCCCTCAACGTCCTCCTTACGCACGAAGACTGTGCGCTCTTCCTTGTGTGCTGACTTCCCCTCCTTCTCCTTTTTGTGTTCCTTCTTCCAGGCTGTGTTTGCACGCTTGATGTACGTTCTCGCATCCACCTCTGTGAACGGCTGCATGTACAGAGCACGCACACCAGCCCCACACACACCAGACGGAGACGTGTCCACACCCTTCAGGTACTCACCACGCACAGTCACAACAACGCTGCAGTGTGCCTCCACCCACGGATGCCGGCACAGAAGGCCACCCTCAGCCACCACAGCACCCACATCCTCCTGTGTCAGCCCCACCTCGTCCAGCGAGTCCAGCACCAGCACCACCTCGTACGTCTCCGCAAGGTACGCACGGTCCGCCTCCCGCAGCGCAAACGACTCCAGCACAAACCTGTCCAGCCCTCCCTTCTCAAGCAGGTGCTGCTTCACAGTCGGCAGCGCCACAAACACAGGGAAGTACGGCTTCGCATCCGCATCCTCAGTCACATCACTCACCACGCTGTTTCTGTTCCCGTTCCTGTTTGTGTCTTCGTTGGTGGTGCTTCCGCTCTTCTTCGCAGACGTTGCAAGGTCGCTCAGAATTGCAATCGAAGCAGACGTCTTACCGCTTCCTCCTTCTCCGATCACACACAGCACACCACGCTTCGATTTCCTTCGTCTTGGATCTACATGCTCTGGTAATTCGGGTGTACCGATGGTACTGGTAATGTGAGCACATTTTGTCTTCTTCTTTTTCTTTTGAGGACTTGACTTACTCGCCTTCATCTTCGTGTCCGTCTCTGTGCACGCTGCTGCTGCCTGTGTGCACACTGCAGACTTCGGCCTCCTACGTACACGTGCACGAAGCCACTTCCGCACCTCCTTCATCAGCGGACGTGTCTCCGACTCATCCACACATGTGTCGTCCCCCACACGCCCCTCCACGTACTGCGCAAGGTAGTCTTTGAAGAACGCGACTGTGTGTCCCATCACCTCCTGCAGCGCACCCACCTGCTCAGCCGCACTCGTCTCGCCCACACCCACACCCGCATCCGCATCAGAACACACCTCCTGCATCACAATCACGTCAAAGCGCAGCCCCATCATCCGCAGCAGCGTCGGCGAAAGCTTCCACTGCACCCGGTACTCGATGTTCGCTGTGTACAGCAGCTCGTCCTCCGAAGCATACACAGACGAGAACTTCACGTCTGCAGCACCCTCCTTCGCCACCACCACAAAGAACGTGCCCCCCTTCCCGTACATGAAGCTCCGGGCCACATCCCGCTTCAGTGTTGTTGACGTGAAGCAGTTCCACACAATGTGCGTCCCCAGCGCGTACTTCGCAGACACGTTCACATTGATCCCGCGGAACACAGTCCGCAGCTGCTTCCGCCGGCTCCCAATCAGCCGGTCCAGACCACGGATCAGCGGCGCAAAGGTCGCAATCACGTGCAGCTGCGGGGGTGCGGGCGACAGCTCAAACACGTTCGGTGCTGTCTTCTCAGGTGTCCTCTTCCACTCCTTCACCGCAGCCAGCTGCCCCACAGCACGCATCGCAGTGTTCATCGTCATGTACAGCGCAAGCGACTGTGAATCAGCAGCACTCCCGTGGTTGTCCAGCACAGCCCGCTCCGTCAGTTTGATGTACCGCAGCTCCCCGTCAGGCCCTTTCGCAATCTGCGGTGTGCCCTTTTCGTCGCACACAACATCCCCGCCGCTGTCCAGCACATACTCCACGCAGTCAGACGTGAACAGGAACCCCGACAGCAGCAGCTCGAACGGGTCGCGTGCCGCCATCCAGTCCTCCACCTCCACGTGCCCACCACGTGTCTCCGCAGCCTCCCTCCGCCCTCTCATGTCCTCCAGCAGACGCTTGCACACCACACGGAACCCCGCCTCCATGTGCCGCACGTGTTCGTCTGTGTAGCCCAACGGCGGATCCACCTTTGGCAGACCACGCAGCCAACACAGCAGGTCTTCACCTCCATTGCTGTTCTTGTTGTTGTTGTTGTCGTCAGTTTTCCGCAGGAACTCCACCTTCCGTCCGTCTGTGTGCCACAGTGCACCCGTGTCCCCGTCAAGATCGTCCTCTCCCAGGTGCCTGTCTCCAGTCGAGGTGTTCGTGTCTTTCGCCATGTCCATGTGAGGGTCAGTAAGAGGTGCTGTCGTTGCATCTCCACTGCTCCGTTCCACTGCCACATCAGTTCTTTTTGTTGTTGTTGTCGCCATACCGCCAGTGAGGTACACCTGCACAGCAGCCTCCACCTCCACAAGGATCTCTGCTGCATGCGCCCCCAGCTCCGCCTCAAGTCGCCCCCGCACATCCGCGTCCCTGTGCTGCAGTGCGTACCACAGCGGCACCTTCCCGTCCCTGTCACGCACGTTCCCTGCCCCGTTCTCCACAAGAAACCGCACTGCCTCCACGTCACCCGCAAGCACAGCACTGTGCAGCATTGTCCTCCCGTCCACGCTGTCCACTGCGTCCACGGGCCTCTCCTTCCCAGTAATTCCCTTTGCAATCTCGTCCTTTTCAGGCTTCGACGCTCCGGATCCCATCTTTCCGAAAGAAAATGTGTGCTGTGTTTATTCACACAGGTTGGTGTGGTGTCCCTGTTTGCGTGTTGTGGGAAGGAGGAGAAGAAGAAAAAAACACGAAATCCTGCAGGAAAGCCACTTCTGAGGGAATCCCCATGTAATGTGCAGCCAAATAATGCAACTTTACCAAAACTGCAAAAAGCTTCAACTTGACCCCACCACAGGCTGGGATTGCTCCGGAAATGCATCAGCTCAAACACCTCTGCTGGGTGACAGGGGAGGGAAGAAAGTGAAAGTTGATCCTGCATTTGTTTTCTCCTATTTCAACAGGACTGCATTTGTAAGACAAGCCTCGGGTGGGGAACACTGTAAAGTGCCCTTTTGCACCGTAGGGTAGTGAAGCGTCGTGAGGGTGCTGATGATAAGAATGAGGCTCATGCGATGATCTGACGCCTCTCACATTGGCAGGTGGGGGAGGTGGAGGGCCTCGTCACCATGATCAGCGCCTCTACTCCTTCTGCCCTGTAGAGAGCCGAAGGAACTCCACCTTGACCAGCTGCTGCACCAGCGCCTCGAGCTCTTCTTGGTTCACCGCTGCCATGTGGCAGCGTTACCGGCCGCTGTATCACAGAAGGAAGCACGGGCGGAGTATGGCCCCTCGTGTGTCGGCGACGCGTTCACCTTGCTTGTGGAGGGGCGGAATGGGTGGTCCTCCAACCTCTCGTGGAGGGACAAGCACATTGACCGCCTCGTCGTTGTGTGGGTCCTCCAGCGTGACGCCCCGTTGTGCCAGCGACGGTGTGCTGCTCAGCGTCATCTGCCTTCCCGCTCTGAGTCTCCCATACATAGCCTTGGCCGTCTTGAACGCTTCTTTGGCATTAGGGTGGCGTGTCTTGAGCCGGCGGAAGCAGTACTTCTTCATGGCCAAGGCATCGTCGTATGGTGTGTTGCCTTTTCTGTCGCGCGCAAAGAGCTGCGAGTGTTTATGGTCGTGAGAGAGAAGCCATTCGACCAACCCTGGGTGTTGTTCGCACACCGCCAGATAAGAAAGGAGGGCAGTGCGGCCATCGTAGTCTGCATCTGCGAGGGTGCACCCAGAGATTCTCAGGGCATTCAGAAAGACCTGGTCGCAAGCTTCGGGTCCAACGGCCATTCCTCCTCATTATGCGAGCTCCGGTGTGAGTCACGCAGTGCACGCACAATCCCATCCTGTCTGTGGCACGCAGGCACAGCAGTGTACATCGGGGTGTACCCATAATTGTCCGTTGCCTGCAGAATGAGGTGGCGTTAATCCCTTCCGGCTGTTGGCTGACCAACCGGTGTTGTGCGCTGTATCACCCCAACGGTCGTACATATTGCGGTTCGCCTTTTTGTACAACAAATATTTTACCGCCTTTTTGCGTGCGTCGCTGACGGTGCCGGTTTCAGCCGCTTCGTCCATCCACTCTTCGCAGGCGACGTGGAGTGCAGAGCGCTGGTCGTAGTCCACCAAGTCTACGACACCTGGCCAAGAGAGAAGGATTTTGAGTTGATGCAGATCTCCTTCCATCGCTGCAGTGTTGAGTCGTGACAGCGGGTTGGTGAGCGCGCCTTTGCAGCGCAGGAAGTTCGCCATGGCTGCCAGGTGGCGGGCGTGAATGCGATCGTCGCGGTTGTGGTGCACGCTCTTCGCCTGGAGTGCGTCCATGGCGTACTGCAGAGGGGTGCGCTTGAAGTTGTCTGACTCATTGACACAGACTTTGTTGTCGAGAAGCACCCTAACGACCTTTGCTGCCTCTGAGTTTTCTTGCAGCCATTTCGTGCATGCATCAGAGGTAGGGTCGAAGCCGGCAAACTGCGCTTCCAGATGCAGTGAAAACAACGCGGTCGCTGCTGGGGAAGGTGGCTTTGGTGTCCTCAAGTGTGATGGTCGTGTCTACTGATACAAGAACCGCATTGCAGAAGATATGTGAAGAAAGCAGTGCCAAAAATATAAAGCATGCATCAGGTGCCATGTCGAATGGGGAAAAAATACAAAAAAAAAAGAGAAAAAGCCAAACGGTGCTTTGATAAAACCTCCAAAAAGGGAAGAAGTTTCCAAAGATTTCAAAATCTTTGGGAAGGTTTCAAGAAGGAGGCGTCATAAGGGAAAGGGATAATGTGAGAATGAGAAGTTTAGTGTTCTTTTAAGGGGGATGCTAAGTTTTCAACGTTGGGGGGGAAATGCCGCAGGTTTCTGTGAGCAGGGTGTTCTTCACGTTCAGTGTCAGCAGGGTTGTCTTGACCGAGGACAGACCCAGTGGCAGGCACACTGGCATGTTCTCATTTCTCGACTGTGAGGACTCTGTAGATGCACCTGAGCTCTCTGTCACGTCGCCGTCTTCTGCTTGTATCTTCTCCATCTCATCCTGAAACGGCAGACACGTCTTCGGGAGGTACGCTTTGTACATGCGCAGGTTCTTCTCCAGTCTCCACAGGGCAGCAGTCATCCCCTCAGGCAGGTCACCCCCATGCACGTCCAGCATCTCCGCCACCTGCTCCACGTCGTACCCCGCAAGAAGCGACGCAATCTCCTGCACAACGCTGATCGTGCGCCGCATTGACTCCTGCTCCTTCAGCACATTTTGCGCAAACCTGCGTGTCACGAAGAAGTCTACCAGGAAGACAGTAAGAGTGGCAAAGGGGCCAAATGCGGAAAATGACGTCTTGCAGGGAAGAAACTCGCAGTCTGCCTTTTCCAGAATCGCCGCTCTTCTGCCGTGTTCACCTTCGTACGGTGGCAACCCAGGAAGGTCAAACAAGCCAAACCTATAGGAGCAGCTCCCATCAGGAGAAGCCACACCGCTGTCGCACCCGCGAACCATGCACTGTACCGTTCTGGGACTTGTATCACAAGCAACATGTCCACAACCAGGATCAGAATTGGCCAGGCAAAGTAATCATAAGTACGTGCGTGCAAATCCCACATGAACATTCCAATGCCAACGGAGTACATGATGCCCACCGCAAACGTGGTGTGCAGTTGCTGCTTGCAGAGCACCTTCACAATGGCAACAAGCCCAGCTGCGACGATTATGCAAGACCCGAGAAGGTTAAAAACCCTGTACTGAATTGCCATCTCCGGATAAAACAAAGAAGCAACCAGAGTCGACACAACTGAATAAATGCAGAAAGCAAACACGATGGTGCGCTTCTTCGCTTCAGCAGCACTGAGAGACCCGTCAATGGTCAGTACGCTGTTCAGGTACCCCATCGTTGGGATTTTGATGCTCACAAACCTTTGCTATGTGTGGAGCAGGGGTGTGTGGATGTGTGTTGTGTGCACTGGTGGGTGGTGTGGGTTCAGTGTAGGGAGATGGACGTATAATCTTACACGGGATAGGGTCTGAAAGTGATCTGCTAACATTGTCCCAGGACATACACCCAATAAATCCATTGGCAAAGGAACTTTGCACTTTTGACCACCACAGAATACGTGTTGCGAGCCACACCACTAACGTGCAAAAAACCCCTGAGAACTTAGTGAGAGCTGTGAGAGCATAGTGAGAGCGTGAAAAGATCTCACCCCGTTCATAGATGGCCCAAATATCAACCTTTTGTGGGCGACGAGACTGTTCTGTGTGAGGTTAACTCCATTTTTTGGTGGTGGTTGTTCCTCACAAATAGCAGCACTGGAAGTGCGTTATGTAGGGTTTGAGTACTCTAAACAAAAAAGGAGGGCGTCGGGCTGCATATATCTTTTTCCTCCTGCTTTGGCAGGGTAGGAACCGGGGAGGGCTGGGGGAAAACAAAATTATCACCATATTCTGCAGAAAAAATCATTTTTTCCGTTCCCCACACATTATATTTCGCACTAACGGTGCCTGTTGAAAACAGATTCCTCCCTCATTTTCTCCCCCCTTTTTGCTTTTGTTTCATTTCTTTTGACCTCTAAGAGTACGATCATAAACCCCACACACCAGCACGCTGCAGTGTGGCAACACAGGCTGTTTTGGGTGACTGGGACACTTCTCCCTCTTTTGTAGATTTGTATACAAAATTCTAACTCATTTCTGGTACAGGGGATGCTTGACCTCTGTCCTCCCCCAATCGCGTGTCAACGGAGTAGGGCAGGCAGGTGTACTCGTCCAAGGTCTTAACACGCACACAGCCCTCATGCCAGTCATCGAAGCAGAACACATCGCAACACTGAAACTCTCAATCATTCGATAACACAAAAATATGGAAGACATGTGGAATTCCTCAACGCTCCACCTTGGTAAAACGAAACAGCAAGAGCCCCAAACCCCAGGGAAAAGCAAAGTCGGAAATGAATAGTGTACAGATGTGGAAGTGGCAGTGTGTGACACTCCAAAAACAAAGTGGTCAAAGAACATGTGTAATCGCAACACATCTTGTAAAAGATGTGTGAATATGCCGCTCTTCTGTCCTCGCACAACGCACCCGCAGTGGCATGAGGGCACCCACCGCACGAGGCAGTGTCAACACCATTCGTGCTCGTCACTCAGACTGCATTCGTCTTGGAAAAGAGGCAAACACAAAGAGCAAGTACGAACAGTGCGCTCACTACCTGCCAGCACAAATAATCTGTCTCGCAAGTTCAGGTTCCACAGCATCAGCATTGCGACAGCCTAATGCACGAGGAACTGTTGGAGGGACACCGATCACTCTCTTCAGCCGCAACCCATCAATCGTGCCATCTTCCCCAGTGCAGATGGTCCACACACGCACAGTGTTGTCATCGCAAGCACAGATCACTTCGCGTCCATCAGGGCTCACAGCAAGTCTGGAAAAACCAGCACAATATGCCCTGATCATTGCCACCTTCTCACCAGTGGTCATGCTCCACACATGCACACTGTCCCAACTACTCGACACCACGTGAGCTTCATCAGGTGTCAGTGCTACTCTCCACACTATCACCCCATCATCATGCTCCAAGGAAAGGACCTCCTTCCCACTGGCAACATCCCACACACGCACAGTCTCGTCGTCAGAGCATGAAACAATACGAGATCCATCGCGAGTCACAACTGCGTCGTATACATCAGAAGGATGTCCTTTGAACACCATCGCCTCTTCTCCAGTGTGAAGTTTCCACATGTGTACGGCGCCCTCATCATAGTACGAAACCACATGCACTCCATCAGGAGTCACTACCGCTTGGTTGGGATATGACGTAGTTCCTGCATATACTGACACCTTCTTCCCAGTCGGCATGCTCCACACATACGTATAGTAAGATAAACGCTCCTCTGACTCTGAGCAGGTCACCACGTGAGATGCATCGGGAGACATTGCCAAGGAAAGCAGTCTTCCAGACTGTTTCAAGAACACCGCAAACTCACTGCAATCTGTGAACAAATGCCGCACCTTCCCCGTCGCAACGTCCCACACACACGCTCTCCTTTCGCCAGCGTCGGAAGGGCAATAAACTACATGAGAGCCATCTCGGGACACAGCCGCAACAGCATCACCAGGCTTATTTATCCCTGCTTCGACTACCTCTGTCTGCCTGCCGGTGGATGTGCTCCAGATGGAGTTCTTCTTGCCACCGTACGAAAGGATAGATCCATCAGGGGCCACCACCACAGAGTCGCCTAAGAGTCCTTCGAAACCTGGTGTCTCCTTCCCGGTCGTCATGTTCCACACTCGAACGGTCTTGTCGTAGGTGGAGCATGAAACCACGTGGCATCCATCTGGTGACACTGCCACTGCATCCACATTAGAAGTATGTCCTTGCAACACCGTCACCTCCTTCCCAGTCGAAATTCTCCAAACGTGCACAGTGCCGCTCTCGGATCCAGCAACCACGTGACATCCATCGGGAGTGACTGCCACTGCTCTCAACCTAGCGTCGGCATGGAACACCATCACCTCTGCCCCAGTGGAGAGGTTCCAAAGATGTGCGCCATCACAGCACGAAACAACATGGCATCCATCGGGAGTGACTGCCAGTGAATGTGAACGCTTCACACAACAAGGCCGCTGCATCTCCTGCTTCCCCGTGGCCAGATCCCATACGCACAGCACCTCCCCAGAGCATGTCACTATTTGACTTCCATCCTTCGTAATAACCATGCTGAGAATGCCAGGCGACTGTATTGCCAGCACTTCCATCCCCGTTGAGAGATCCCACACACGGATGCTGTCATCAGAAATTGAAACAACTTTAGAACTGTCGGGAGTGACTGCCCCTGCACGCACACTACCTTTGTGGCCTTCCAAGACGAACACTGCCTCCCCAGTGTGCAGATCCCACACACGCACAGTGTGATCACCGGAGCACGAAACTACGCGGGTTCCGTCAGGTGTTACTACCACTCCACTGATATACCGCGAATGTCCTTTCAGGACCATCACTTTTTCCCCAGAAGACATGTTCCACGCATCCACAGTACTCATGCCAGCTGTTACCACTAGACTTCCATCAGGTGTCAGTGCCACACCAAAGGCAATATCTTTTAGTACAGGAAGTGGTGTGCCAAGGGAGCAGTCCGGCAGCATCGTGCCAGCCATGTCGCAGGTGTGGAACTCAGTATGCTCCAGCCAGCAGTTCGAGAAGGAAGCGCCCGTCAGCGCCGTCTCCACAAACAGAGACCCTCGCAGGTCGCAGTTCGACACACGGATCCCGCTCAGGTCCTCCCCACTCACAGGGATGCGTGCACGTGCCAGCAGTGCTGCTGCATTCGACCCTGCTGTCACAGCACCCTCCCCACTAACACCTGCATCTCCACCTGCACTGCCGCGTGTCGCCTTCACAGCCGCAAGCAGCTCAGTGCTGGCACGTTCGTACAGCCCACTTTCTCCACACACCAGCGCCGCAAAGAACCCAAGCACACGCTGCGAGTCCTTGCTGAAGCTCCGTTGCACCAGCGTCCCCAGTGTCCCTGCTGGATCACGTGCAAGCCGCCGTGCTGCAAGGTGCTCCCCAAGCGACTTGTGCCGGAACGTGAACGCACTCCGCTCCTCCCCAAAGTCCTCAATCCGGAACGGCAGGCAGCGGAAGCACGCATCACGCACAGCCTCACACACACCGTGCTGCGAATCAAGAACCTCCGACGCCACACCCACAGTCCCCTGCCACTCGTTTGTCTCCAGCATCCTGCATGCAACAAGCTCCCCTGCACGCACCACATCCTCCAAAGACACATCCGAAACAGCAACAGCAACTCCACCAGACGCCATCTCCTTCTTCGTCCACGTCTCCAGGTAGGTCTCGTAGATCACCTCCTCAGAAGCCTTCCCGCTGCACTGCGCGTGGCACGCCATGTGCAGCACAAACGGGTTCCGCAGCTGTACAAGTCCCTCAACGTCCTCCTTACGCACGAAGACTGTGCGCTCTTCCTTGTGTGCTGACTTCCCCTCCTTCTCCTTTTTGTGTTCCTTCTTCCAGGCTGTGTTTGCACGCTTGATGTACGTTCTCGCATCCACCTCTGTGAACGGCTGCATGTACAGAGCACGCACACCAGCCCCACACACACCAGACGGAGACGTGTCCACACCCTTCAGGTACTCACCACGCACAGTCACAACAACGCTGCAGTGTGCCTCCACCCACGGATGCCGGCACAGAAGGCCACCCTCAGCCACCACAGCACCCACATCCTCCTGTGTCAGCCCCACCTCGTCCAGCGAGTCCAGCACCAGCACCACCTCGTACGTCTCCGCAAGGTACGCACGGTCCGCCTCCCGCAGCGCAAACGACTCCAGCACAAACCTGTCCAGCCCTCCCTTCTCAAGCAGGTGCTGCTTCACAGTCGGCAGCGCCACAAACACAGGGAAGTACGGCTTCGCATCCGCATCCTCAGTCACATCACTCACCACGCTGTTTCTGTTCCCGTTCCTGTTTGTGTCTTCGTTGGTGGTGCTTCCGCTCTTCTTCGCAGACGTTGCAAGGTCGCTCAGAATTGCAATCGAAGCAGACGTCTTACCGCTTCCTCCTTCTCCGATCACACACAGCACACCACGCTTCGATTTCCTTCGTCTTGGATCTACATGCTCTGGTAATTCGGGTGTACCGATGGTACTGGTAATGTGAGCACATTTTGTCTTCTTCTTTTTCTTTTGAGGACTTGACTTACTCGCCTTCATCTTCGTGTCCGTCTCTGTGCACGCTGCTGCTGCCTGTGTGCACACTGCAGACTTCGGCCTCCTACGTACACGTGCACGAAGCCACTTCCGCACCTCCTTCATCAGCGGACGTGTCTCCGACTCATCCACACATGTGTCGTCCCCCACACGCCCCTCCACGTACTGCGCAAGGTAGTCTTTGAAGAACGCGACTGTGTGTCCCATCACCTCCTGCAGCGCACCCACCTGCTCAGCCGCACTCGTCTCGCCCACACCCACACCCGCATCCGCATCAGAACACACCTCCTGCATCACAATCACGTCAAAGCGCAGCCCCATCATCCGCAGCAGCGTCGGCGAAAGCTTCCACTGCACCCGGTACTCGATGTTCGCTGTGTACAGCAGCTCGTCCTCCGAAGCATACACAGACGAGAACTTCACGTCTGCAGCACCCTCCTTCGCCACCACCACAAAGAACGTGCCCCCCTTCCCGTACATGAAGCTCCGGGCCACATCCCGCTTCAGTGTTGTTGACGTGAAGCAGTTCCACACAATGTGCGTCCCCAGCGCGTACTTCGCAGACACGTTCACATTGATCCCGCGGAACACAGTCCGCAGCTGCTTCCGCCGGCTCCCAATCAGCCGGTCCAGACCACGGATCAGCGGCGCAAAGGTCGCAATCACGTGCAGCTGCGGGGGTGCGGGCGACAGCTCAAACACGTTCGGTGCTGTCTTCTCAGGTGTCCTCTTCCACTCCTTCACCGCAGCCAGCTGCCCCACAGCACGCATCGCAGTGTTCATCGTCATGTACAGCGCAAGCGACTGTGAATCAGCAGCACTCCCGTGGTTGTCCAGCACAGCCCGCTCCGTCAGTTTGATGTACCGCAGCTCCCCGTCAGGCCCTTTCGCAATCTGCGGTGTGCCCTTTTCGTCGCACACAACATCCCCGCCGCTGTCCAGCACATACTCCACGCAGTCAGACGTGAACAGGAACCCCGACAGCAGCAGCTCGAACGGGTCGCGTGCCGCCATCCAGTCCTCCACCTCCACGTGCCCACCACGTGTCTCCGCAGCCTCCCTCCGCCCTCTCATGTCCTCCAGCAGACGCTTGCACACCACACGGAACCCCGCCTCCATGTGCCGCACGTGTTCGTCTGTGTAGCCCAACGGCGGATCCACCTTTGGCAGACCACGCAGCCAACACAGCAGGTCTTCACCTCCATTGCTGTTCTTGTTGTTGTTGTTGTCGTCAGTTTTCCGCAGGAACTCCACCTTCCGTCCGTCTGTGTGCCACAGTGCACCCGTGTCCCCGTCAAGATCGTCCTCTCCCAGGTGCCTGTCTCCAGTCGAGGTGTTCGTGTCTTTCGCCATGTCCATGTGAGGGTCAGTAAGAGGTGCTGTCGTTGCATCTCCACTGCTCCGTTCCACTGCCACATCAGTTCTTTTTGTTGTTGTTGTCGCCATACCGCCAGTGAGGTACACCTGCACAGCAGCCTCCACCTCCACAAGGATCTCTGCTGCATGCGCCCCCAGCTCCGCCTCAAGTCGCCCCCGCACATCCGCGTCCCTGTGCTGCAGTGCGTACCACAGCGGCACCTTCCCGTCCCTGTCACGCACGTTCCCTGCCCCGTTCTCCACAAGAAACCGCACTGCCTCCACGTCACCCGCAAGCACAGCACTGTGCAGCATTGTCCTCCCGTCCACGCTGTCCACTGCGTCCACGGGCCTCTCCTTCCCAGTAATTCCCTTTGCAATCTCGTCCTTTTCAGGCTTCGACGCTCCGGATCCCATCTTTCCGAAAGAAAATGTGTGCTGTGTTTATTCACACAGGTTGGTGTGGTGTCCCTGTTTGCGTGTTGTGGGAAGGAGGAGAAGAAGAAAAAAACACGAAATCCTGCAGGAAAGCCACTTCTGAGGGAATCCCCATGTAATGTGCAGCCAAATAATGCAACTTTACCAAAACTGCAAAAAGCTTCAACTTGACCCCACCACAGGCTGGGATTGCTCCGGAAATGCATCAGCTCAAACACCTCTGCTGGGTGACAGGGGAGGGAAGAAAGTGAAAGTTGATCCTGCATTTGTTTTCTCCTATTTCAACAGGACTGCATTTGTAAGACAAGCCTCGGGTGGGGAACACTGTAAAGTGCCCTTTTGCACCGTAGGGTAGTGAAGCGTCGTGAGGGTGCTGATGATAAGAATGAGGCTCATGCGATGATCTGACGCCTCTCACATTGGCAGGTGGGGGAGGTGGAGGGCCTCGTCACCATGATCAGCGCCTCTACTCCTTCTGCCCTGTAGAGAGCCGAAGGAACTCCACCTTGACCAGCTGCTGCACCAGCGCCTCGAGCTCTTCTTGGTTCACCGCTGCCATGTGGCAGCGTTACCGGCCGCTGTATCACAGAAGGAAGCACGGGCGGAGTATGGCCCCTCGTGTGTCGGCGACGCGTTCACCTTGCTTGTGGAGGGGCGGAATGGGTGGTCCTCCAACCTCTCGTGGAGGGACAAGCACATTGACCGCCTCGTCGTTGTGTGGGTCCTCCAGCGTGACGCCCCGTTGTGCCAGCGACGGTGTGCTGCTCAGCGTCATCTGCCTTCCCGCTCTGAGTCTCCCATACATAGCCTTGGCCGTCTTGAACGCTTCTTTGGCATTAGGGTGGCGTGTCTTGAGCCGGCGGAAGCAGTACTTCTTCATGGCCAAGGCATCGTCGTATGGTGTGTTGCCTTTTCTGTCGCGCGCAAAGAGCTGCGAGTGTTTATGGTCGTGAGAGAGAAGCCATTCGACCAACCCTGGGTGTTGTTCGCACACCGCCAGATAAGAAAGGAGGGCAGTGCGGCCATCGTAGTCTGCATCTGCGAGGGTGCACCCAGAGATTCTCAGGGCATTCAGAAAGACCTGGTCGCAAGCTTCGGGTCCAACGGCCATTCCTCCTCATTATGCGAGCTCCGGTGTGAGTCACGCAGTGCACGCACAATCCCATCCTGTCTGTGGCACGCAGGCACAGCAGTGTACATCGGGGTGTACCCATAATTGTCCGTTGCCTGCAGAATGAGGTGGCGTTAATCCCTTCCGGCTGTTGGCTGACCAACCGGTGTTGTGCGCTGTATCACCCCAACGGTCGTACATATTGCGGTTCGCCTTTTTGTACAACAAATATTTTACCGCCTTTTTGCGTGCGTCGCTGACGGTGCCGGTTTCAGCCGCTTCGTCCATCCACTCTTCGCAGGCGACGTGGAGTGCAGAGCGCTGGTCGTAGTCCACCAAGTCTACGACACCTGGCCAAGAGAGAAGGATTTTGAGTTGATGCAGATCTCCTTCCATCGCTGCAGTGTTGAGTCGTGACAGCGGGTTGGTGAGCGCGCCTTTGCAGCGCAGGAAGTTCGCCATGGCTGCCAGGTGGCGGGCGTGAATGCGATCGTCGCGGTTGTGGTGCACGCTCTTCGCCTGGAGTGCGTCCATGGCGTACTGCAGAGGGGTGCGCTTGAAGTTGTCTGACTCATTGACACAGACTTTGTTGTCGAGAAGCACCCTAACGACCTTTGCTGCCTCTGAGTTTTCTTGCAGCCATTTCGTGCATGCATCAGAGGTAGGGTCGAAGCCGGCAAACTGCGCTTCCAGATGCAGTGAAAACAACGCGGTCGCTGCTGGGGAAGGTGGCTTTGGTGTCCTCAAGTGTGATGGTCGTGTCTACTGATACAAGAACCGCATTGCAGAAGATATGTGAAGAAAGCAGTGCCAAAAATATAAAGCATGCATCAGGTGCCATGTCGAATGGGGAAAAAATACAAAAAAAAAAGAGAAAAAGCCAAACGGTGCTTTGATAAAACCTCCAAAAAGGGAAGAAGTTTCCAAAGATTTCAAAATCTTTGGGAAGGTTTCAAGAAGGAGGCGTCATAAGGGAAAGGGATAATGTGAGAATGAGAAGTTTAGTGTTCTTTTAAGGGGGATGCTAAGTTTTCAACGTTGGGGGGGAAATGCCGCAGGTTTCTGTGAGCAGGGTGTTCTTCACGTTCAGTGTCAGCAGGGTTGTCTTGACCGAGGACAGACCCAGTGGCAGGCACACTGGCATGTTCTCATTTCTCGACTGTGAGGACTCTGTAGATGCACCTGAGCTCTCTGTCACGTCGCCGTCTTCTGCTTGTATCTTCTCCATCTCATCCTGAAACGGCAGACACGTCTTCGGGAGGTACGCTTTGTACATGCGCAGGTTCTTCTCCAGTCTCCACAGGGCAGCAGTCATCCCCTCAGGCAGGTCACCCCCATGCACGTCCAGCATCTCCGCCACCTGCTCCACGTCGTACCCCGCAAGAAGCGACGCAATCTCCTGCACAACGCTGATCGTGCGCCGCATTGACTCCTGCTCCTTCAGCACATTTTGCGCAAACCTGCGTGTCACGAAGAAGTCTACCAGGAAGACAGTAAGAGTGGCAAAGGGGCCAAATGCGGAAAATGACGTCTTGCAGGGAAGAAACTCGCAGTCTGCCTTTTCCAGAATCGCCGCTCTTCTGCCGTGTTCACCTTCGTACGGTGGCAACCCAGGAAGGTCAAACAAGCCAAACCTATAGGAGCAGCTCCCATCAGGAGAAGCCACACCGCTGTCGCACCCGCGAACCATGCACTGTACCGTTCTGGGACTTGTATCACAAGCAACATGTCCACAACCAGGATCAGAATTGGCCAGGCAAAGTAATCATAAGTACGTGCGTGCAAATCCCACATGAACATTCCAATGCCAACGGAGTACATGATGCCCACCGCAAACGTGGTGTGCAGTTGCTGCTTGCAGAGCACCTTCACAATGGCAACAAGCCCAGCTGCGACGATTATGCAAGACCCGAGAAGGTTAAAAACCCTGTACTGAATTGCCATCTCCGGATAAAACAAAGAAGCAACCAGAGTCGACACAACTGAATAAATGCAGAAAGCAAACACGATGGTGCGCTTCTTCGCTTCAGCAGCACTGAGAGACCCGTCAATGGTCAGTACGCTGTTCAGGTACCCCATCGTTGGGATTTTGATGCTCACAAACCTTTGCTATGTGTGGAGCAGGGGTGTGTGGATGTGTGTTGTGTGCACTGGTGGGTGGTGTGGGTTCAGTGTAGGGAGATGGACGTATAATCTTACACGGGATAGGGTCTGAAAGTGATCTGCTAACATTGTCCCAGGACATACACCCAATAAATCCATTGGCAAAGGAACTTTGCACTTTTGACCACCACAGAATACGTGTTGCGAGCCACACCACTAACGTGCAAAAAACCCCTGAGAACTTAGTGAGAGCTGTGAGAGCATAGTGAGAGCGTGAAAAGATCTCACCCCGTTCATAGATGGCCCAAATATCAACCTTTTGTGGGCGACGAGACTGTTCTGTGTGAGGTTAACTCCATTTTTTGGTGGTGGTTGTTCCTCACAAATAGCAGCACTGGAAGTGCGTTATGTAGGGTTTGAGTACTCTAAACAAAAAAGGAGGGCGTCGGGCTGCATATATCTTTTTCCTCCTGCTTTGGCAGGGTAGGAACCGGGGAGGGCTGGGGGAAAACAAAATTATCACCATATTCTGCAGAAAAAATCATTTTTTCCGTTCCCCACACATTATATTTCGCACTAACGGTGCCTGTTGAAAACAGATTCCTCCCTCATTTTCTCCCCCCTTTTTGCTTTTGTTTCATTTCTTTTGACCTCTAAGAGTACGATCATAAACCCCACACACCAGCACGCTGCAGTGTGGCAACACAGGCTGTTTTGGGTGACTGGGACACTTCTCCCTCTTTTGTAGATTTGTATACAAAATTCTAACTCATTTCTGGTACAGGGGATGCTTGACCTCTGTCCTCCCCCAATCGCGTGTCAACGGAGTAGGGCAGGCAGGTGTACTCGTCCAAGGTCTTAACACGCACACAGCCCTCATGCCAGTCATCGAAGCAGAACACATCGCAACACTGAAACTCTCAATCATTCGATAACACAAAAATATGGAAGACATGTGGAATTCCTCAACGCTCCACCTTGGTAAAACGAAACAGCAAGAGCCCCAAACCCCAGGGAAAAGCAAAGTCGGAAATGAATAGTGTACAGATGTGGAAGTGGCAGTGTGTGACACTCCAAAAACAAAGTGGTCAAAGAACATGTGTAATCGCAACACATCTTGTAAAAGATGTGTGAATATGCCGCTCTTCTGTCCTCGCACAACGCACCCGCAGTGGCATGAGGGCACCCACCGCACGAGGCAGTGTCAACACCATTCGTGCTCGTCACTCAGACTGCATTCGTCTTGGAAAAGAGGCAAACACAAAGAGCAAGTACGAACAGTGCGCTCACTACCTGCCAGCACAAATAATCTGTCTCGCAAGTTCAGGTTCCACAGCATCAGCATTGCGACAGCCTAATGCACGAGGAACTGTTGGAGGGACACCGATCACTCTCTTCAGCCGCAACCCATCAATCGTGCCATCTTCCCCAGTGCAGATGGTCCACACACGCACAGTGTTGTCATCGCAAGCACAGATCACTTCGCGTCCATCAGGGCTCACAGCAAGTCTGGAAAAACCAGCACAATATGCCCTGATCATTGCCACCTTCTCACCAGTGGTCATGCTCCACACATGCACACTGTCCCAACTACTCGACACCACGTGAGCTTCATCAGGTGTCAGTGCTACTCTCCACACTATCACCCCATCATCATGCTCCAAGGAAAGGACCTCCTTCCCACTGGCAACATCCCACACACGCACAGTCTCGTCGTCAGAGCATGAAACAATACGAGATCCATCGCGAGTCACAACTGCGTCGTATACATCAGAAGGATGTCCTTTGAACACCATCGCCTCTTCTCCAGTGTGAAGTTTCCACATGTGTACGGCGCCCTCATCATAGTACGAAACCACATGCACTCCATCAGGAGTCACTACCGCTTGGTTGGGATATGACGTAGTTCCTGCATATACTGACACCTTCTTCCCAGTCGGCATGCTCCACACATACGTATAGTAAGATAAACGCTCCTCTGACTCTGAGCAGGTCACCACGTGAGATGCATCGGGAGACATTGCCAAGGAAAGCAGTCTTCCAGACTGTTTCAAGAACACCGCAAACTCACTGCAATCTGTGAACAAATGCCGCACCTTCCCCGTCGCAACGTCCCACACACACGCTCTCCTTTCGCCAGCGTCGGAAGGGCAATAAACTACATGAGAGCCATCTCGGGACACAGCCGCAACAGCATCACCAGGCTTATTTATCCCTGCTTCGACTACCTCTGTCTGCCTGCCGGTGGATGTGCTCCAGATGGAGTTCTTCTTGCCACCGTACGAAAGGATAGATCCATCAGGGGCCACCACCACAGAGTCGCCTAAGAGTCCTTCGAAACCTGGTGTCTCCTTCCCGGTCGTCATGTTCCACACTCGAACGGTCTTGTCGTAGGTGGAGCATGAAACCACGTGGCATCCATCTGGTGACACTGCCACTGCATCCACATTAGAAGTATGTCCTTGCAACACCGTCACCTCCTTCCCAGTCGAAATTCTCCAAACGTGCACAGTGCCGCTCTCGGATCCAGCAACCACGTGACATCCATCGGGAGTGACTGCCACTGCTCTCAACCTAGCGTCGGCATGGAACACCATCACCTCTGCCCCAGTGGAGAGGTTCCAAAGATGTGCGCCATCACAGCACGAAACAACATGGCATCCATCGGGAGTGACTGCCAGTGAATGTGAACGCTTCACACAACAAGGCCGCTGCATCTCCTGCTTCCCCGTGGCCAGATCCCATACGCACAGCACCTCCCCAGAGCATGTCACTATTTGACTTCCATCCTTCGTAATAACCATGCTGAGAATGCCAGGCGACTGTATTGCCAGCACTTCCATCCCCGTTGAGAGATCCCACACACGGATGCTGTCATCAGAAATTGAAACAACTTTAGAACTGTCGGGAGTGACTGCCCCTGCACGCACACTACCTTTGTGGCCTTCCAAGACGAACACTGCCTCCCCAGTGTGCAGATCCCACACACGCACAGTGTGATCACCGGAGCACGAAACTACGCGGGTTCCGTCAGGTGTTACTACCACTCCACTGATATACCGCGAATGTCCTTTCAGGACCATCACTTTTTCCCCAGAAGACATGTTCCACGCATCCACAGTACTCATGCCAGCTGTTACCACTAGACTTCCATCAGGTGTCAGTGCCACACCAAAGGCAATATCTTTTAGTACAGGAAGTGGTGTGCCAAGGGAGCAGTCCGGCAGCATCGTGCCAGCCATGTCGCAGGTGTGGAACTCAGTATGCTCCAGCCAGCAGTTCGAGAAGGAAGCGCCCGTCAGCGCCGTCTCCACAAACAGAGACCCTCGCAGGTCGCAGTTCGACACACGGATCCCGCTCAGGTCCTCCCCACTCACAGGGATGCGTGCACGTGCCAGCAGTGCTGCTGCATTCGACCCTGCTGTCACAGCACCCTCCCCACTAACACCTGCATCTCCACCTGCACTGCCGCGTGTCGCCTTCACAGCCGCAAGCAGCTCGGTGCTGGCACGTTCGTACAGCCCACTGTCTCCACACACCAGCGCCGCAAAGAACCCAAGCACACGCTGCGAGTCCTTGCTGAAGCTCCGCTGCACCAGCGTCCCCAGTGTCCCTGCTGGATCACGTGCAAGCCGCCGTGCTGCAAGGTGCTCCCCAAGCGACTTGTGCCGGAACGTGAACGCACTCCGCTCCTCCCCAAAGTCCTCAATCCGGAACGGCAGGCAGCGGAAGCACGCATCCCGCACAGCCTCACGCACACCGTGCTGCGAATCAAGAACCTCCGACGCCACACCCACAGTCCCCTGCCACTCGTTTGTCTCCAGCATCCTGCATGCAACAAGCTCCCCTGCCCGCACCACATCCTCCAAAGACACATCCGAAACAGCAACAGCAACTCCACCAGACGCCATCTCCTTCTTCGTCCACGTCTCCAGGTAGGTCTCGTAGATCACCTCCTCAGAAGCCTTCCCGCTGCACTGCGCGTGGCACGCCATGTGCAGCACAAACGGGTTCCGCAGCTGCACAAGTCCCTCAACGTCCTCCTTACGCACGAAGACTGTGCGCTCTTCCTTGTGTGCTGACTTCTCCTCTTTGTGTTCCTTCTCCCAGGCTGTGTTTGCACGCTTGATGTACGTTCTCGCATCCACCTCTGTGAACGGCTGCATGTACAGAGCACGCACACCAGCCCCACACACACCAGACGGAGACGTGTCCACACCCTTCAGGTACTCACCACGCACAGTCACAACAACGCTGCAGTGTGCCTCCACCCACGGATGCCGGCACAGAAGGCCACCCTCAGCCACCACAGCACCCACATCCTCCTGCGTCAGCCCCACCTCGTCCAGCGAGTCCAGCACCAGCACCACCTCGTACGTCTCCGCAAGGTACGCACGGTCCGCCTCCCGCAGCGCAAACGACTCCAGCACAAACCTGTCCAGCCCTCCCTTCTCAAGCAGGTGCTGCTTCACAGTCGGCAGCGCCACAAACACAGGGAAGTACGGCTTCGCATCCGCATCCTCAGTCACATCACTCACCACGCTGTTTCTGTTCCCGTTCCTGTTTGTGTCTTCGTTGGTGGTGCTTCCGCTCTTCTTCGCAGACGTTGCAAGGTCGCTCAGAATTGCAATCGAAGCAGACGTCTTCCCGCTCCCTCCATCTCCGATCACACACAGCACACCACACGTCCCTTGCCTTTCTTCTCTCGCCTCCACATCAGGCTTGCGCTCTGTGCCCGCTGCTGCTGCCTGTGTGCACACTGCAGACATCTGCTTTTCACCTCCACCTCCACGTGCACGAAGCCACCTCCGCACTTCCTCCATCAGCGGACGTGTCTCCGACTCATCCACACGTGTGTCGTCCCCCACACGCCCTTCCACGTACTGCGCAAGGTAGTCCTTGAAGAACGCGACTGTGTGTCCCATCACCTCCTGCAGCGCACCCACCTGCTCAGCCGCACTCGTCTCGCCCACACCCACACCTGCATCCGCATCAGAACACACCTCCTGCATCACAATCACGTCAAAGCGCAGCCCCATCATCCGCAGCAGCGTCGGCGAAAGCTTCCACTGCACCCGGTACTCGATGTTCGCTGTGTACAGCAGCTCGTCCTCCGAAGCATACACAGACGAGAACTTCACGTCTGCAGCACCCTCCTTCGCCACCACCACAAAGAACGTGCCCCCCTTCCCGTACATGAAGCTCCGAGCCACATCCCGCTTCAGTGTTGTTGACGTGAAGCAGTTCCACACAATGTGCGTCCCCAGCGCGTACTTCGCAGACACGTTCACATTGATCCCGCGGAACACAGTCCGCAGCTGCTTCCGCCGGCTCCCAATCAGCCGGTCCAGACCACGGATCAGCGGCGCAAAGGTCGCAATCACGTGCAGCTGCGGGGGTGCGGGCGACAGCTCAAACACGTTCGGTGCTGTCTTCTCAGGTGTCCTCTTCCACTCCTTCACCGCAGCCAGCTGCCCCACAGCACGCATCGCAGTGTTCATCGTCATGTACAGCGCAAGCGACTGTGAATCAGCAGCACTCCCGTGGTTGTCCAGCACAGCCCGCTCCGTCAGCTTGATGTACCGCAACTCCCCGTCAGGCCCTTTCGCAATCTGCGGTGTGCCCTTTTCGTCGCACACAACATCCCCGCCGCTGTCCAGCACATACTCCACGCAGTCAGACGTGAACAGGAACCCCGACAGCAGCAGCTCGAACGGGTCGCGTGCCGCCATCCAGTCCTCCACCTCCACGTGCCCACCACGTGTCTCCGCAGCCTCCCTCCGCCCTCTCATGTCCTCCAGCAGACGCTTGCACACCACACGGAACCCCGCCTCCATGTGCCGCACGTGTTCGTCTGTGTAGCCCAACGGCGGATCCACCTTTGGAAGACCACGCAGCCAGCACAGCAGGTCTTCACCTCCATTGCTGTTGTTGCTGTTGTTGTTGTTGTTGTTGTTATTGTTGTGCTCCTTTTTCTGCAGGAACCCCACCTTGCGTCCGTCTGTGTGCCACAGTGCACCCGTGTCCCCGTCAAGATCGTCCTCTCCCAGGTGCCTGTCTCCAGTCGAGGTGTTCGCGTCTTTCGCCATGTCCATGTGAGGATCAGTAAGAGGTGCTGTCGTTGCATCTCCACTGCTCCGTTCCACTGCCACAGCTGTTGTTGTTGCTGTTGTTGTAGTTGCTGGTGTTGTCGCCGTACCGTCAGTGAGGTACACCTGCACAGCAGCCTCCACCTCCACAAGGATCTCTGCTGCATGCGCCCCCAGCTCCGCCTCAAGTCGCCCCCGCACATCCGCGTCCCTGTGCTGCAGTGCGTACCACAGCGGCACTTTCCCGTCCCTGTCACGCACGTTCCCTGCCCCGTTCTCCACAAGAAACCGCACTGCCTCCACGTCACCCGCAAGCACGGCACTGTGCAGCATTGTCCTCCTGTTTCTGCCGTACACTGCGTCGACGTGCCTGTCCTTGCATAGAATGGACTTCGCAACGTCGTACTGTAGCTCCTTCGAGGCTCCGGAGCCCATCTTAGTGTTGTGTGTTTGTTCACAGAGGTTGGTGTGTTGTCCCTGTTTGTGTGCTGTGGCCAGGTCCTACCCCACATTCCTTCCTCCCTGGCGATGATACAGCCACACCGGATGGGTGAGGAACCCAAACACCACAAAGCAGCCCTGCCGCAAGGAAGAACGCCAAAGGTGCACCCACAGGTGAGGTGAGATACTAGATGCCGACAAATGCAGGAAGAAAGCACCCCACGGCCAGGCGTGGCAAAACGCAACAAAGGTGCACTTTGCAGAGAACAGGAAAGTGATGCAAACTGCACAAAATACGGTTTGCCTGCCTTCTTTTCACAGATTGCTTACAAAAGGGAGCAAAGGTGTTGGGCTTGGCACAAATACGGACCACTTTTTGGGCAAACGAAAAGCACCACAAAGGCGTAATGGAACCGCTGTGGAGAATGTGTTGAAGGAGGTGGGTGGGCACACAACAAACAGTGAGGTGGGGTGGGGTGGTGGGGTTTCGTTCTTTTCGCTGTTTCTGTTGCATCGACAATGACCTCCTGTGCTGAGACTGGTTGTGTACACAGAGGTTTGTTTTGTTGTGAAGAAAAGAGAAGTGGGCATAAAAATCAGGTGAAAATAATAGCACAGCACAAAGTAAACAGCAGATATTGGAAAACAGAGGCACCCGCAAAGGGATACGCACATCATCCAAAGCTGCGCGGAAAAGAAAACAACAGAAAAGTTTGCAAGATGAACCGAAGCCTCTCGTGCTTAGTCACCAAGAAACCAAAATCCCGAACCAACCTATCTCGCCTGGGCCTAACTACCCCTGGGCATCAATGATCCAGTTCGTTACCTGACGAGTGGAGGCGGGAGTAGGATGTAGTAGCGGTTCGGTGTCTAGACGTAGTCAATTCATCAATTTAGCAAAAGGCAAAATCAAAATCAAAACCACTCGAAGAAAAATTCGCACATTGAACAAAGAATTTGAAACGGAGGCAAAACAATCTGTGACAAGATAAACGCACCCCTCACGCCTTGGCGGTCACAGAGGAGACGACCTTCATGTCGGAGTTGAAGGTGATGGTCTGGGTGAGGTTGATCTTCATCATCATCTTCTTGATGACCATCTTGCGCACAGCCGCGTTGTCGCCCGTCGGCTCGAAGTCGTCGATCGACACAACTGTCGGGAGACTCTTGTCCTGCTCAACCCAGAAGGCCGCAACGTTGTCCTTCCCGGTCTTTGTGTCGCTCCCCGTCATCGTCGGCACCGTCCACACGCAGTCGTCTGCAAGGTGCTGCTTTGCTTCGTCGTTCTTCTTCGCCACACGAAGGTCCACGAAGGTCTTGGCAGCCTCACAGGGGGACGACATCTTTGAGAAAATGTGTGGTATGTGGGAGAGGACTGCTGGGTGTTTGTTGGGGTGAGTGTAGTATAGTTTCGTCTGAGTATCGCAGCTGATATATTATTTTTCCAGAAAACCTTTGGGTTGCATTAGTGTCGCACACCAGCGGATACGCTCCACTGTATTACTGATTATTCCTCTTGCAATATGGAGCAATACATGGGAAAATTTCTCGCTGTCGAAACTAGGGAAAGAATTTCTCTTGCTATCTAAAGGTAACAACCGTATGCGGGATGGGTTGTAATAAACTAGGGGGGGAGAGAAATCTTCAATATTTTTTTTTTTGTTTTCATCCATTACTTTTTTGTGCTTTTTTTTTCTTATTCTCTTTTAGTTGTTTGTGTCGACACTCACCCTGCTAGTGCAAGGATCTGTACTCAATTTTTTATTTGTTGTACTTTTTTTCTTCATTTGGGCCAACCGTTCTCGTTTTCGTTACGCTCCGAAGCGGAGAAGGTAAGAAGCGCCAATAAAGGGGGTGTTAAAAGGGATGAGGATGGGGGAGACAACACATTGAATGTTGGTGTGTGTTTTTGTTAATGTAAAAAAAGGGGGGGGAAATTGTTAAATTTTGGATGGACTTCGTGTGGCTTTAAAAAAAAAAAGTATTTCAACATTTTTGCACTCAATAAACTGATAACAAAGGAGGAGGGGATCAATAAAAATGTTCCCAAAAAAGGGGGGGAACTGAACAGATTATAAGATTATCCCAAGCTTCTCATGCTTCAGTCAGCATTGCCACAAAAAAAAAATGGTTATTTTCGAAGTGGTTATGTTATATCATTTCTGGGGGCCAAAAGGAGGGGGGAAGGGGGGGGGGATTTTATTTGAAAAATTTGGGTATTCGTGTGTGCGCGAGTGACACACCCCAAGGATGTGCTCCGCATATTGTTGTATTGTAAAAAGATCTGTAATCTGCACCTTTTTTGTTGTTGCTGTGCCGATTCTGGGAAGACACACAGTCGCTACCCCCACCTACCCAGAACCCGGAAATATCACATCACCTCCTCAAATAGTCTCGAATCTTGAGACTGCTGCCGAAATACATGGTAAGGGTGTTCCAAGGACTTCCCGGGAGGGGAATTTTTTTGAGGGGAGAGAAGAATGGAGAAGTTGAAAGTGCAAACGCCTCACCGTTCATAGGCGGACGCAGACACCGGAAGCAATGCAACACACATAACAGTGTTGTTTTTAAACGAACTGATACAATAGAGGTCAAAAGGTTTTCCCTTTCCCTTCCACCCCCCCCGCCCTTCCCTCCCTTTTGTTTGCCCCTCCCCTACCTCCTCCCCTCCCCCCTTCCCCGTCAGTTTATGCAGAGAACATCGCCGTTGTCCCCGTTCACCCGCTTTTGAAGAACTCTATAAGCTCTTCGAGGTTGTACCGCCGGTGCTGTGTTGGGTGGTGGGGGGGGTGGGATTGCCGAGTGAGGGTGATTCTTGCGCAGAATATGGCCCTTAGTGTGTTGGGTAATTGGGGGGGTGTGGGGGTGTTTGAGTAATCGATAACGCGATAACGTGTAGCACAACAAAACTGTCGGAAAACCTCAAAAAAAAACGGAGGCCAATATGGTGAATACAAGCCTCCACACTTTATTATGAAAATCCCCCAAATATTCAGAAAATGGGTGTGGTAGTTTGTTCAGTGAATGTGTACATACCTGCAAATGCTGCATCAGTGCCGGCACCTTGTTCGACGCTGTCTGCCCCTTGAGCGTGCTCTTGTCGAGGTACAGCTTGCGCACGAGACCGTACAAAAACTCAAGCTTGCGTGGCTGCTGTGAATGCTCCTTCTCTATGGCGGCTGTGTTCTGTGCAGAAAGGGGGTTTGGGTTTATTTTATTGACATTTATCATGCCAAATTATGCCTCAAAAACCACCCCTCTTAGTCTAGGATGGGTAAGACCTCTTAGTCTCAAATACGGAAAAATTACCCAGGCCTCAGGCCAACTTTGGTTTGGGGCTGGGCCCCCCCTCCACTCACAAAAAGCAAAAAAACCAACACACCTGCAGCACATTCTGGTACTCCTGACTCAAGAAGGTCACCTCCTGCTCCTGCATCTCAATCTCCTTGAGGCTCTCCATCACAGCAACCTTGTCGCTTAAGCTCAACTGATACTCCAGCTTCGGACTGAGCATCGTCAACACACGAATACAGCTCTCCACAAGGTGCGTTGTGTCTGTCGTCACATTCAGCGTTTTCTTTGATTGGGTTGCAGCCTTTCCGATGAACTCCGAGAGAATGATGAGGGTGCTGACGTTGTCTGATCCAAAGATCGCCTCCCCTGCACGGTATTGTACACGCAACTGCGTTCCGAGCAGCGTCGACACGAAGTAGTACACAGCACTGTCCTTCTGCATCTTCTGCGGCACCTCCGGCAGACAGTCGTGCACCCACCCATGCATATCGGTCTCCGAAAAGGCCCCCTCCATCTTCATCATCACCAACACAGGTGGGGGTGTCTCCGGGCTTTCGGAAAGACGTTGATGAAGGGACAGTGGTTTGATATCGTACTCCACCTTTTGGCATGTTTTTGGCGTCAAGAAGGGGATGATGAACGCACGGAGAAGGCCGTGCTGGCCTTCGATGGTCCGCACCTTCATTTGCATCCGCGACGTCGTTTCTGTACAACGATAGCAGGCAAGGAGCTTGGAGGGGTCCTCGGGGGAGGGGACGGTAGTGGAAACGATGCAGGCATTTGCGTCGGTGTCGATCAGCTCGATGTCTACATCACTTTGGATTGCGACAGTATCAATGGGCCCATCAATCTCAATCCCCAACGCCCAATACGCTCCGGTCTCCAGCACAAATTTGTCCTTCACATTGTGCGACGCAGTGACCGGCACCATGCTGGTACTGACCTTGCCGTAGTCATCCTTCTTCTGCTGCAGCTTCGCACGCATCTTCTCCACCTCTTCGTTAAGCGCTTGTAGTTTTTTCTTTTTCTCTGAATTCTGTATGGACAGCGTCTTCGCACGCTCTTCGGGCATCGCGGCGGCACCGGAATTGGACCATAATGGGACGTCTTGGGTGGTGTCGTTGATGTACCCCACAACCTTCCCTGTATACGTTGCCACCACGACATCTTCACGGTCAAGCTGCATCACGAATCCTGAGCTGACACTCTGGATCGATTCGGATCCTGCAGCCTTGAAGGTACATTTTGGCACCTCAGCTCCCAGCTCATAACCATGCACCTCGACGTTCCCGTCGTCACGACCTACGACCATTTGGGGCATACCTACGCTTAATGTATCGTTCGCAAGAAGTGCTGCGATGCCTCCTTTGCTCTCTGCGTTGCCTCCGGCGGACCACATTTTGGAAAGACCACTGGGGGTCACCTTGAAACTCCCGAGGAAGCCGTTTGAGGTTCCGTAAACGATTTCGTTGGTGGCCTCGCGGGCTTGCTGTTCTGGGTCCTTTTTGGTCTTTTTCGCGGAGCGGAGGGTCTGAGCCTGTTGCGGGGCGTGCGACCACTCCACATTGCACAGCGACAACACCGCACCCTCGCAGGACTCATTCAATGCAAACTCCTTCCCGCTGATCACCCGAATCGACCGGTCTTGACATGCTACAACTGCCTCATACGTTTTCTTCTGCGTCACCGTCGCCAGCACAACGTCATTCACACTGTCCGTCCCTAAATACGCAATCTCCGTTCCATTATCAAACCCCGCAATAACGTATTCACAAGCCGCCCAAATAAACGGCGCTTTGACGGCCATGTTGCGGATATGTGTCGTAAGGTTTGTCTCTAAGGTGAAGAAAGGCTTGTCAATGCGTGAGGAGTCCTTTGTCTTTGGCTCTTTGTAGCCCCAAATGGTGTCTCCTGCGGCGGCGAAGACCTTTTTGTTGCCGTCCTCGCGTTCATCTATGTTGACTGAGCTGAAGCCGAGCTTTCCTGAGGTTTGCACCTTATAACAAGAGTCCATTTCGCCAACCTTCCCGACAGTCAGCCACCTCAGGTACCCTTCCGTATCGCCCACCACGATCTTCTGCCGCTTCGCCTTCCCCGCAGTGCGCGGCAGTACACACAAACATTTTCTGTTGCTCCCACTTACCAGCGCAAAGTCTACCCTGTTCAGACTCGTAATCCCGATACCTGCCCCAGAAGTCATCTAAAAAAAAACGCAGAAATTCTTTAATGGGGAGAGAGGGAGGGAGGGGGGAGGGGGAGGAAAGGAGAGGTGTTGTGTAAAAGGGGTTAGGGGGTGTGGGGGTGGAGGGGGGGGTGTCGGTACTGTAGGTGGTGTTGGGGGGAGTGTAATGGGTGTGGGGTCTTCCCGGATAACTACCCTTCGCGGGTGGGTGGTATTCAGGAATTCTGCCAATGCTGGAAGAATCTGGTCCGGGCAGTTGATGTAGCTCAAAGGCTTTCCAAGTCATGTATTTCCAGGGACGCAGTGCGCTTCATGCTGTCAAGAGCTGAACGTCAGTGATTCGCTCGCACACCTGCGAATAAAAAAATATATTGAAAATGCCCTCACAGTATATCTTTGGAATGATCGGTGTAATGGCCATGAGTGCCAATTTAGTGCAATGGAAACTGGCATCAGCTGCATGGAAGGAGTACAACGGAAGCAAGTGGTGGATGATTTGCGAGAGGACGAGGATGTCAGGGACCGCGTACGCGCCCAAACCGGACAGCGCAGAACCCCCCACCTACAATGAACATTTGAAGAAAATGCTCCTCATGACGACGTACGAGGACGAGAGACTCAACGATTTCTACCGCCCTTCTTCTTTTGGTACCTAGAAAGAGTCCCAAAGGGGCAGCATCCCGCATTTTGCATGTTGGGGTGTGCAACGCAGAATTTGACAGCGTTGATACAGCATTCACCCCTTCCGCTATCTTTCCCGTTAGTATGTTCCTGACATACAGACCTTACCACTATGATGTGCTAAACATCCCAGCTATTACAGGAAAAACTGATGGAGATACTCGGAGAGGGTATCATACGTGTGTCCGTTTCTACAGTTTTGGAACCGCTGAGAACGAGGCGTCGCCTGACAGACACTGGAGAAGAAAGCACCACCGAGCCAATGGAGGTTGTTGATGATGTAAGAGATCAGCGGTGGTCCACGGATGAGGACGAAAGAAGGCTGCAGCAAACGACGGGTGTTGTGGAGCACAGTATAAAAAAAAAAAGTGGTACCCCCCCTCCTATTGTTTTGCTGATGTTTTGAGTAATAGACACGAGTCTTGTCACTGCTTTTGAAAAGAAGGGTTTTGATGAAAAGTTTGAACATGGTGATGTGGCAGGGGGGGGTAAAGGTTGGTTATGAGTTAGCGGGTTGGTGTGTTTTGAGAAGAGTATGGAAATACCTTTTGCAGGAAAAGAGGGGGTTCAGAAGAGTTGCATGAGCACCTCGCGCTTAAGTCGTCTAGATTTCTGTTCTCACTGAGCTTGCCTTAGGACACCTGCGTTAATGTGTAACAGATGTGCCGCCCCAGCCAAACTCCCCACCTGACTGGTGTCTCCAAACGAGGGCTCACTAGCTAATGCTAGTTTGTCGCTGGAATCGGAAAACCTAAAGACCCAGAGGGCCAGACCAATAAATTGGCAGGTGCCGTCTCCCTATCACAACATTTGAACTAAAAAACTTTTTATGTTCCGGCGCAGATTCTTCTGAATTCAATCAACTAAAAGAAGCAAAACTGGAGAAAAATGAAAGCAATTTTATTGCGATTAGAACAGAAAGAAGACTTGTGTTAATAAAAGAGTGGAAGTGGGGAAAGTGCAAACACATTAATTAACAAAAACTCCGGCTTGAGCTGAAGCAGGGGGAAAAATAACAGAGAAGAACACTTGGAAGATGAACATCCTTTACTTCAAAAAATAGAGCTCGGTGTCAGGACACCTTAATTCGAAAACGCAATCGTGTCTGGACGTCTGTTGCTTGTTGATCTGCATACATCCAAAACAGAAGTTGAAAGTGCACACACATCACTGTACATCGAAAAAGAAACAGCCAGCTGTCTTTCTGATGATGTGCCCTCTGTTGAGGTAAAATACACAACAAGACCACACTCCACCAGAACAGCGCCTTTGCCTCTCCTAAGCGCTCATAACGGCGTCTTCGTTGTTGTTCAAGTCCTTCGCCTTCGTCGCGAGCGTGTCCCCCACCTCCTCGACCTGAATAAATTGTTTTGAAAGAAGGGTGTGTGGGTAAGCTTCATCAGAGCGGAATATTTGCCCAGTTGTGTGTTGTGTAATAAAACAGGAATTTCTTTTGGACAAGATACCTTGGTTTGTGCCTGCTGTCTGAAGGTCGGGTTCGAAACGAAGACAATGACGCAAATGTTAATGATGATCACGAGGATTGTGCCTGCAGCCCCCATGTCCCCGTCCTTGTTCATATCGAGCCAGCCGTCAGCAATCACCATGAGGTAGGCAGACGCCATGGTACTGAGGGAGATGAGTGCGGTGTGCCACTCCTCCACGCCCTTGAACAGCACAAACACATTCAGGATGAGCACAATCAGCTCCAGGATCACCGCCCACCAGTAGCGCCGGAGGTCGTGTCCGTTGTTGCTCCCCTCCTTCACCGCAGTGCCAATCATCTGAATCAACCAGCACACCGCTAGGATAACGATCAATGCAATGTGCAGCTTGCGCATCTGAATCATTTTGTATTTTTTTTTTTCTTTTTGTGCAGAAAACGAAGAAAACAAAGGTGGGCTGAGAGAACCTGATTGTTGTGTGTAGAAGAGAGGCCAGGTAACCATAGGGCACACAGTGGCGGTATGGTTCAATACAACGTCGTCGGAAACAATCAATTTTTTCAACAAAAAAAAAACCCCAATACACGCGGACAAAAAATCCATATACTCGACCAGAAGCAACAGAGCCGCAAGAACGTTATCAAGCAGAAGCAGAACCTCTAAAGCGGCCAGGTAGCCCCTATTAGTCCAGAAGCAGAACCTCTAAAAAGCAGGAAGCAGAACCTCTAAAAAAATCAGGAAGCAGAACCTCTAAACGGACAGTGAGCCCCTTTTCGACCAAACAGAACCTCAAAAAGCCGTTATGGCGCTCACGCGGGCAGATTTTCCCGCAAACACCCACGACGTCGAGTGGGCGCAGGTGGAGGTCGGGTGCAGTCGCCTTCCGCGACAAAGTCTGGACCTCTGATGTCGTGCCAAAAGACCGTCAAGCAGCTGTGGCGGCGGATCACGCAGCAGGACGTGGTGCTAAATCCGGACACGGGGGTGGCCGGGCCGGACAGCTTGGCTAGGGCAGAGGGGCAGCCGGCAGAGATTCGTTTCGGAGTCTGCCTGCGACGCTTAGGTAAGAAAATCACTGTCAGCACAGCATGGATACATGGTGTGTCCTCCTTTCTTGTCTCGACACTCAACTACCAAGAGTTGGTGAAGCGGAGGGAATGTAAGCAGCACCTTCATCAGACCCACTGCAGGATGGTCATCGTGTGGGTCACCGCGTGTTGTGACCCTGGGGTTTTCAGATCGCTGGTCAGGGTCTGACCCCCCTGACAAAAAAAAGTAGAGTTGAAATACAAAGCCCTCATGACAGTGTACCTTTGGTACAATGACCGGCTGTACCGGGTGGACACCCCAACCATGCAGTCCTACATCCATTTCGTGGTTTACATCTGAAAAAAAGGGGGGGATCATTCCACGTTTCCTGCCAGACCCTCAAACCTACCCATATAACCATATTCCCACTCCCCTGCTTTACTTCACCCTATTACGTACTCTTGCGCGTAGAATTTGGCTACTGTCCTTGCCGTGTACGGTCTGCAGTGCTGGACACTCGGAGAGGAACTCATTCCCAACCTTGTTTACTGCTTGCATGCCGGTAAGGTCGATTGTTGACAACCTCGTGCACCCAAAGAGGAATCTGTCCCCTATCGCAGTGAGCGATCGCATGACGGTGAGGTCCACTGTTGGCAACTTGGTGCAGTCGGAGAGAAACGAACGCCCAATCGCAGTGACTGCTTGCAGGATGCTGAGGTCGATAGTCGATAACGCTGTGCACCCGGAGAGGAAGCTGGGTCCTATGGCGGTGACTGCTTGCAGGCCACTGAGGTCCACTGTCGACAATCGCGTGCACTCGGAGAGAAACTCGTGATGAATTGTGGTGACTGCTTGCATGCCGGTAAAGTCGACTGCTGACAACATCTTGCATCCATAGAGGAATCTATTTCCTATCGCAGTGAGCGATCGCAGGCCGGTGAGGTCCACTGTCGACAACGCTGTGCACCTGGAGAGGAACCCATACTCAATCGCAGTGACTGCTTGCAGGCCGTTGAGGTCTACTGTCGCCAACGTGGTGCAGTCGGCGAGAAACCTGGACCCGATTGTGGTGACCGCTCGCATGCCGGAGAAGTCGACTGTCTTCAATGCAGTGCACCCGGCGAGAAAATTCTCCCCAATCGCGGTGAGTGATTGCAGGCCGCTGAGGTTGACCATCGACAACGCCGTGCACCCGTAGAGAAACCTGTTCCCGATTGTGGTGACTGCTCGCATGCCGGAGAAGTCTACTGTCTTCAACGCACTGCACCCGGCGAGAAAACTCTCCCCAATCGCAGTGAGTGATTGCAGGCCGCTGAGGTCCACTGTCGACAATGCCTGGCACACGGCGAGAAACCTGTCGCCGATGGCAATGACAGCATGAAGGCCGCTGAGGTCCACTGTCGACAACGCTGTGCACCCGCGGAGTACCCTGTTCCCTATTGTGGTGACGCAGGGCAAGGCAGGCAGGTCCAGTGTGATGCCACAGTCGTCATCCGCAGCGGACGCACAACCGAAGCCAATGCGCGTTATTGCAGTATGTGAGAAGAAGCCCTCTGGAATCGCAGTCGCAACTTCTGCCTGAAGGAGCAAGCCAGCCACCTTCGGATCTCTCACCTGCTCCAGCCTTTCTGCAGTGAGGTCCTTCTCACCCAAAGCGTGTAGTGCTGTGATGGCCTCGAATTTCGGCGTTTTCGTCAACACGACTTTGTCCCCAGCACTCAGTTCTGTGATGTCTTCTCCTTCGTCCTTCCCCCCGAAGCCCATATGAAAGCTGTCTTCGCACAACCCCTCTGCAGACGCCACCTTCTGCCGCATCGTCTCCGTTGTGTCATCCTCACCCACCTCCATCACGTACTCCTTCCTGAAGCCCTGTATCACCAATTCCATTTTGCTGTGTGTCGATCTCTTCGTGGTGGGTTGCTGTGTTGTGGGGTCGGGAACAACAAGGCTCCTCGAAGTGTTACGCCCGCCAGTCCATTCGGACTCGTATAGACCCGGTTGGAGACACGGAGTCTGGATGTGAACTTGGAAGGTGGCCGTTCGCCGAAGCTAGACTTGGCCCGATAAACTCATGTGCCCTGAAATATTTCACGTATGTCTCTAGACTGGGTTCTGGCTTAGAGGCGTTCAGCCATAATCCATCCAGTGGTAGCATCACGGATGCCTTCCTGCGCCCTGAAGGTGACATATATCGTTTACATTGAATCTGAATACAGCTATCAAAAAAAAGGGGAAAGATGGGGGAGAAATGGACTCCACCTTTTTTTTATTTTTACGTTTGTGTTTCTATCCATACTTTTTGGGTATAACAAACAAAAAGTACTTCTCTTTTTTTTTCGTTGGTTTTTGGTCTTTTTTTACGACCCCCCGCGGACACACCACCCCATCTTTTCAGACTATCGACAGCCGAAATAAAAGTGAAGTTGATAGTGCAAACGCCTCTGGGACGCAGAGCACTGACACTCCGCGGGAAATAAAATGCGCGAATCGAAAAAACAACGTAAAATATCGGGGACGTATCACTGTTAAAAAATTCGAAATTTTTTTGGGAACATTTTTCTTCTTCAAAAACGCCCTACTTTTCCGTTTTAATAAAATATCACGGTACACTACTGTAATAACAAAGAGGACCTCTCAAAGAGGACCCCTCTTCATGTGAACACACACACACCCCTCTCACAGGTCGTTGTTCGTGAGGACGGTGTCCATGGCGCCAAGGATCTGCTGCTCGCTGGAGTAGTAGTGGGGGTACTGCTCGTTGCCGTTGGGGGCAATGATCTCAGGCTGCACCTCGCCCTGGGGGTTGAGGAAGAAGACACGTGGGAAGTATCCCTTCCCGTTCACCTTGTAGGCTGCGTCCTCACAGCCGTCGTTCTCGTCGTTGCAGTTGATCATCACAAAGCTGAGGGAGGGAGGGGGGGGTTTGGATAGAGTTCTCGAAGAAAATGTAGCTAGAATGGGGGAAGAGGGGGTAGAGAGAGGGAGGGAGGATCTGAATGAGGAGAGAGGGGCTGTGAACATACTCCTGGGCCTTGTCCTCGATGGCTGCGCTGGCCGCGAACGACTTGCTAAGCGCCTTGCATGCGCCACACCACTCGCGGTGGTGCAGCACGAAGCCGGGCTTGCCGGTCTTCTTCACCTCTGCGATTCCATCGTCCAGCGCGTGCCACGCGAACTGGTCGCCAAAGCCGAACCCTGTGGGGTGATGTGCAAATGGAGGAACAAAAGGGAAAATAAGGAACAAAATCAACACCAAATTTCAAAATAAAATCTGACTTCATGCCCAAAGTAAATAATGAAAAAAGAAAAGTAAAAAAATAAGGAAAAATGAAGTTTTTTTCCCGCAAATTTGTTGCGTTTTTTTTCCACTGTATGAGTTGAGTGGTGAAACAAATACTGAAAAAACAATTTGCAGTCAATTCTATTTCCTCTTTTGCCAATGCTTGGTGTATTTTAAAAAAGCGAATTTCTGTGGCACTGCAACGGAGGGTATCACATTACCTTTCTTTGCCTCCACGGTGGCGAAGGTAAGGAGCAGGACTGCAAGGACGGCACGCATTGTTTCGAGGTGTGGGTGCGGGTGTGTTGTGTTGTGTCTGGGGGGGGCGGTGAAGCGGGGTACGTTGGACAGGGGCTCGAGGTGATTTTGAGGCATTCCTGAAGCAGCGCTTGCTCCTCTCTTCAAGCACCTAGGACGAACAATGACCAGGCTGTACCAAAAAAAGGGGCGGGAGTGGTGGTCCTTTTTTTACCCCAAGACTTTTCTGGATAATCATTATCCTCTTCAGGTATACTTTGTTAAGACCCAGAGAGGCCTTCAATGCAATGTCAAAAATATATCATTTTTCCCCCCCCCCGCTCATCGGGAGTTTTCATACACTCCATTATAAAAAAACACACACATTTTATCTATTTTTTGGTCCTATAAAATCTAACAACATCTAAATAACAGTACACGCTACGTTCTGCCTCTGCCTCTGCCTCACTATTTTCCCCCTCCCCGCAACATTTTAGAATTACCATTCCTCCCTCCCCCCCGGTCTGAGCCCTGAGGGCCCCGGTCTCCCACCCTTTTTTCACGAACATATTTCAGTGAACAATCGATTTCGCGCCGCCTCTGCCTCCCGTTGCTGCTGCATTTTCCCTGCAAGCCGGTTGCTTGCGGTGAGTGCGTGAAGCATGCTCCTTTGTGTGTCATGGATATTCTGAATCTGCGTGTCAAAGCTGAGACACGAGGGACGCTGCACACGGTGCAGTGGCAGTGGTTGCGGATCTACCACAGCTTCTAACATATTCCCCCTCTGACCGTGCGTATTCCCAGGAGCTGCTACCCCTGCGTGATTTTTTCCGTACCCAGAGTGCTCTGCACGGACCGGAGGCTCGTATGCCTTGAGGAGTGGTGGTGCCCCGCCTGTGGTTGTTGGTGGTGGTGGTGGTGGTGGTGTTGCTGTGAACGGCCCCCTCCGCACCTCCTCCCTCGCCCGCTGCTCTGCCAGCTCGCTGCGCAGCCCGCTCACCTCCTCACAGAGGCGTGCAAGCTCGGGGGAGGTGCCCCTGCCTGCAGACGGCTGTGTCGCGCCTTGGGAGGAGATCTCGAGGAGTTGTGGGGTGGGGTGTGCTTGGTGTGCTTGGTGTGCTTGGTGTGCTTGGTGTGCTTGGTGTGCTTGGTGTGCTTGGTGTGCTTGGTGTGCTTGGTGTGCTTGGTGTGCTTGGTGTGCTTGGTGTGCTTGGTGTGCTTGGTGTGCTTGGTGTGCTTGGTGTGCTTGGTGTGCTTGGGTGTGGTGGTGGTGGTGTTGTAGCGGAAGCATGGCGGGTCCTGCAGGCAGCTCGGTGATCTCGACCGAGAGGTACGGTATAGGTGGGGAGTGTGGGTGCTGCAGGTGTTGTGGGTGTTGCAGGTGGTAAGGGTGCTGGTGCTGAGGGTGCTGAGGGTGCTGAGGGTGCTGAGGGTGCTGTGTAAGCGGTGCGTGTTGGTGCGGTGCCTGCTGCTGTGTGGTGACTACCCCATTGGTGCCTCCGCCTCCGTGGGGCGCAGTGCCGTAGTCGTACACAACAAAGCCGTCGCTCAGCAGCGGCACACCTGTGGCGGGGAGGTGTGGAGTGATGACCATTGTGCCCGGATGTGGGGGCTGCTGCTGCTGCTGCTGCTGCTGCTGTTGTTGCTGTTGTTGTTGTTGCTGTGGTTGCCGCTGCTGCTGCCTAACCACCCCTGCTCCTGCCCCCGCCTCCACCCTTACCTCCTCCACCATTTCCACCACACTCCCCATCGTGCTTGCACTAGCATGCAGCACCGGCGTGGGCGGGAGGTCGTTCTGCCACGACGGCGCTGCATCGTCGCTGGTCTGCGAGGCAGGGCCCAGCGGGCGCCACGCCGAGGGCGAGAAGCTGGGCGGCGAGCGCAGGCGACGCTTGGCGAGGGGGCGGAAGACACTGGGCTTGCGTTCGATGGGCGCTGCCTGCTGCTGTGTGCCTGCTGCCCCTGCCCCTGCCCCTGGGGGCAGTGCCGTTGCAGTATCCGAATACACCTGCGCCTGCATCGCAGGTGTCAGCGGCAAGGGCAGCAACGGTGACGGCGGCAGCGGAGGGCTCCCTGTTGTGCCCACCTGTAGACGCGGTGTGCTGATGGGGAGCTGTCCTGTCCTCGGCGTCAAAGGCCGCCACACAGGCGGAGGGGTGTGCACCATTGAAATTTATTCCGCTTTTTTACAACCGCATATTGTGAAAGGGGTGAGGGGGTGAGAACTTTGCGGCTGCTGTGGGATGGGGTTAAACACAAAACGCTTTTAAACACAAACAAAAGTGATGTGACATCGATATCACATCATAGCGATATGATGTGGCATCGATATGACTGCGCACCACCCGGTCGTAATCGAGGGCAGTTCTGAGCCAGTGAAGGTCTACTCTCTGGCAACAACACAATACCTAAACAACATCCTACATCCATTTCGCATTGAACACCTTGAGAAAAGAAGTGAAGTGACATGGGAAGAGAGTGACACTTTTTTATTCTATTTTTTTGGGAGAAAGTTTTCCCAGGATAAATCACGATGCACAGAAAAAAAAGGGGGGCAAGGGGAGAAACGGGCTGCACTGAAAGGAAGCGAAAGAGGGGAACAAACAATATCACCCACGAAGAAAGGAAAGGAACGGAACACATCATGGTGTGGCTGACGACCCCCAAAATAGCACAAAATAGCACTTCCCTTCAGCCACACCACATCATGACACATTGTGCAAAAACATTGAAAAAGGCGAAAAACAAAACAAAAAATTAAAAACAAAACGAAAACTTGATGGTATGTTGGTGGAAAAACACCAGAGTATACGCCACCACTATACTTTGGGTGACCTACTCACCATCAATCACGCACTGAAGTAGAATCGAAGCACAAACATCACATGCCACCGAAGGCAAACGATAGAGACACGAACGCTGCACATATTCCCCCCCTCGAAGACTTCACCATTTTTTTTGTTTTCTATTTCTGGCCACTCTCAGAGGTTTGTGTGAGGTACCAAAAAAAAAAACCCCCCCCCCCGATTTCCCCAAGAATTAACCCTTTTTTTTGGCCTGACCAGGATTCTGTTAAGGCTTGGTGAAAACCTGGTCAGGCTGACCACCCAAAATAAGCCCCTGATCAAACGAATGAATGCCCTCCCCCCTGAGTCCCCCCCCTCTTTTAAATTTTGTTTATGCGTTTGAAACAAAACCATACCATTCATACTCTGCTCCACACACTTGACTTTCCTTCTGGTTTCCCTCATAAAAAAAGTGAAGTTATTGATGCAGGCACCTCCGACTGACCCACGTACGATGCCAGCCATCCGGATGAAAGCACAAGTACCCTGCGGCCAAGAACAGAATGTGTAAAAGGAAACCTAATGACTGGCCCGTACCGTAAGAGAACGAGGGCGGTTCACAACCGCTCGACAGACAAAAAAAGTGTTTAGCACAGTGGAGCTCACTTGCTTCACACCCATATCTGTGAAGCATAACACATAAATGAAAGACAAGAAAACACTTTTTTCGTTTTTATCGCACTGCAAAAAAGTTTATGTTTATTCACTGATGAATGTGAGTGAGGTGTATGTCAGTAAAAAAGAAAAAACCAAAATCCGCTAAAAGCGGGCACCATCCGTCATTTTCCATTTTCTATTTTGTCTTGGATGGATGCGATCAACAAACAACAAAACAACGAATCAATAAAGAAGGGGGGGTATTTCATTTTTGTCTTGATTATTCAAAAAAAAAGACACTATGAGTCTTCAGATCCTGAGTCTCTGTCGCTGTCGCAGCTTTGTTCCAGCGCATACACTACATCAGGGTCATTTTGCAGATCCACACTCGCAAACTTGATGCTGTCCCCATCCTTCTTGACCGAACGGAGCACCACATCTTTGTCGGCCTGCATGAGACCACCGACACAGTGGAGGACACCTTGCTTGCTTACTGCGATCAGGGCGATCTCTTTGTCATCTCTTAGTGGAGCACTTGCGTACCTTATCGCACGCCCTTCGTTGCGAACTGCTGCGACCACCACTGTCCGATTTGATTTAAGCTCTTCGGAAGCGTACTGCAAGCTTTGCCCCTCCTCCGATACTGCCGCCATAGCCACATCCATATCCCCTTGCAGCTCTGCCGAAGCCCATTTCAGCGCCAATCCATGACACGACACCGCCTCCAACACTACCTCCCTGTCCCCCTTCAGCGCTTCCGACGCATGCTCCAGGGCGTACCCCTCCCCTCCGTCGATTGCCGCCAGAACCACCTCCTTATCTGCACGCAGCTCTGCGGACGCAGCCTGAAGGTACGACCCGCATTTTTTAACCACCAACAACATAATGTCCTTCTCCCCGCAAAACAATTTCACCGCAGACTCCGGTAAGTGAGCAAAGCACGATGCATCCGTCGAGACTGCAGCTAACACAACGTCTTTGTCGTGTAAAAGCTCCGAGCTTGCGAAGTGGAGGGCAAGACCGTGGCTGACGGCGGTCATCACAACCTCTTTATCACCCCGGAGTGCCTGCGGCGCGAAGAACAGGGCATGAGGTTTGTGCGTCACGGCAGCAATCGCGCAGACCTTGCTTCCTCTTGCCCATTCAGGGAGCTTCCGGTACTCCACCTCCCCAGAGAGGAGGGAAGGCACGAAGTGCGTTCCACCCACAATCACTTCAACCCGACAGCCCCCCTCAATCGCCCCGCACTGAGAGACGAGAAGTGGCGCATCAGAAGGGTCTTGGCCCTCAAGCTCGGTACCTCCGATGCACAGTGTGACGTCACCGCTATCATAACCAAGCACGCCCGCAAGGTTGGCAGCAAGCGAAGCGACCGTTGCACACTCTTCAACGCAGACAGGGTGTTCAATCCCAGTCTGTGAGTCGATGGCGGTGATCTCCATTTTTTTTGTGTATCTTTTTGTTGTCCTTGGATAGGATAGAGGAAGGGGGGGTGATAAAAGTTGTGGGATGTTATAAGGAATTTATTTTTTAGGGTAGTTTGATAAATTGTTGGAGGTAGTGCGTAGTTTGCCTCGGTTGTGTTGCCAACAGTTGTGCAATCTCCACTGTCTGGTTAGTTTTTTAGGTTTGTGATTACAATGCTAAAAAGGAAAAATTGAGCGCCCCCTTTTTTCCTATTCTGGGGCGGGTTGGAGTCGAGCCACACATTTCACCGACAGGTCGAGGTGTGTGCGTTTTCACCACAACCTCTCCCTTTTGTCTTTATTGATTTGCGGGTGGGGAAACACAAAAAAAAGGAAAGTGGGGGGGTGCGGTTTCAAATTTTTTTTTTTCGAATGTTGTTGAATTTCTTTCCCCCACAAAAATTTAAAAGAAACTTGATGTGTCATCACTAATCTACTACTTTGTCCTTTTTTTTCGTTGACCGCAGCCGTTTTTAGGAAAGCTATTGAAGCTATTTCCCTGAGAGTCGCGCGTAATGGGGGAAGAATCAAAAAAGGACAAAGCGTGAGATACACATCAAAAAATCGTTGGCTTGTTTTATATCATTGGTGCTCCTGACGACCCCAGATTGCGCACTTCTTGCGCAAGAAGTGCACACAAAACAAAATACAGGAATGCCCTATATTGCGTACCTGGTATTTTGAATTTCTGGGGTACCAATCATGTTCAATTTATCATCACATCGCATTGTACTGTGGGGGGCTTTTGTATTTCAAGTTTTTTGCTTTTTTGTTTTTGAAAACTTGGTTTTTGTATTAGTGCAGACACCGAGGATGAACTCCACTATATTTTTTTTTCTTGTTTTGTTCCAGAAGGTCGGGAATAGGACGTCTCAGGACTACTCCTTCGATGGTGTTCTGTCCTTGAGTGCCTTTCCCTCCTCAACCAACCACCAATAACACCTTCTTCTTCTTCTTCTTCTGCCAACTGCATGGATAAGCAAAGAACAACGATAAACGAGAATAGTGGTATTTTTCATTGTCGAGAACACTCCACACCTAGTACTACACCCCTCAATGTCTCTGCCATCATGTGCACAAAAAAACAGTCAGACATGAGTCAAATTCCCTTTTTCCCTTTTGTTTTCGCCACGGAAGCTGAACACCGCGGAAGAGGTGAAAAAAGAGAAAAAAAAAAGATAAGATGACCCCAAGCCTCTGTGGGAAAGAATAGAGTATGCTGAAATGTGCTAAAAACGCAGCTCGGGTCGGTGCACATTGCAAAGGGGGGGTGGGACGTTGAGTGGTAAACAGCAAAAGTTTTGTCGTTTTGTCGTTATGAGGGGTGGGACCCACCCCTTCTCCAGTTCCACGACACTATAGGTGAACAGCTGGTATTTCGAGCGCAGACCCCGAGGGTGGCAGTGCCTTTTTCAATTATAAAAGGAAATAAGGTACACAGAGGGGGTTTAACGTTCATCTCATAAAACTTCAAAGATGAAAATGTGCTGCGTCTGTGCACACATCTTTTTTACCAACTATCGTCATCTACTAGGCTTGAACACACTGGGTTTTGAATATAGGCTGTCTCCCAACGACACCTCATTTCTTCTCCCCCAAAGAAAACCCCTCGGCAGAAGATGGTACAATGTGTGTGTCTTGATTGCAACTTGGCGAGAGTGTGCGGTCAATCATAAGCTTTTCGTGGGTCGGTGTGTAGCCTGAATGGTGCGAGGTTGCAGTGCATATGGTCGGCGTGAGCACACGGTGCGGGTCGCGCACAACCGACACCACCCCGTGGTGCGGGGAGTCGTGGTGCGAGAAGCCGAGGACAACCCCTTCACTGGGCACCCGAGGGGAGTCGGCTATGTCAATCTCAACTGACTTCCTCGCGCCGAACATTATCTTATCCGCCACCACCCTAGCAGTCTCTAGGTACGAATCTAACCCTAGAAGCGACAGAAACATCCGCTCAAACACCACCGACTGATCCCCCAAAAACGTTTTGTGCACCTCCGACACGTGAAGCTTCCCGTCCCCTTCGAAGTCGCAGAACCGGATCCACTCCGTCTTCACTAGATACCCTTGATTATGATAGATCGCCTCTGCCTCGAGAATCCCGGGGCCAAGGATTTCTTCGCTTCGTTTCATTGCTTCTTCTAGAAGTTGATCTTCGGTGCGATCTGCGCGGGGAGAAACCTGGCGTTGCTCTGCGAGCTGCCGCATATGCAGGAAGCGTTCGCGGACGATAAGGCGAAGGTGCATGGAGACGGAGGGGTGCAGGTAGGCGTGGAAGAAGTCGTCAAAGAAGGCCTTTGTTTCGTAGTGGGATAGCACCCCGGTGCGCGATTCGTCGTACTGCGTGAACAGTGCCTTCAGCCCGTCCTCAGCATCTGTAGGTGTCTGTCGATAAAGCTCGTGCAGGCTTTTTATGCAATCAATATCCAAAGTAGTGTAGTGTGCCGCAAGGTGTTCCATGCGCTGGGTGTGCAGGCTCATGACAAAGGCGCGCATGGCTTTGCTTCTCCGGATCGGTGCGGCGGAGCGGCCGCGTGAGTCATGCGAGTCTCCTGAGCAGTTGCGCATCTTCTTGCGGGCAGCCTCTCCGACGTTGACACATCCAGTCAAGCATGTCTGGCCCATATGCTCTGTAGGTTGGTAAAGGTGAGAGGGGGAGAGGGGGCGGACTCAGGGGGGGAGAGAGAGAGAGAGTTCCGCTGAAGTGGTACTGCTCAATAATCAAAAAAAGGGTACAATGGTGTGGCCGACGGCCCCAAAATAGCAGAAAACAGCACCCCCCTTCAGCCACATCATGTAAGCCTTCATTTTTTGGAATAGTATTAACCTAGATCTCTCAAGGCGTAGCAAAAGCTCCTTACTTCGTAATTGAGAGAGAAGAGAGATTGTATGAGTGGATACAGTTTCCATTTGAATTTTCAAAGAATAATTATTGGGGAAATTCAGGGGGGATACCTTTTTTTGTTGTTAATTTCTATTAATAATCGTAAAACCCATGTTCCCCGCCCGCCCTACCCCACCCCACCCCTCTTGCCCACGAAAACAATCACTGTATTATCTAGTCACCATCATCAGGTTTTTTACGGTAAAATTCATCTGGACAAAAAAAAATACAGTCAAAATCTTCCCCCCTAGGTTGTAAAATAGGGTATTCGATCCCCAGCAGCACCGTATACTACCGCATAATTCTGTATACTACCGTATAATACGGCAATCGTATAATACGAATAATACAGTATTCGGTCGGGGCTGACCACGTATAACACAACCTAGCCTCCCCCTCTCCCCTCTCCCCTCTCCCCTAACCAGAAGCCTGCACAATGTGCAGGCCATTTTTCTAAGATTGTACACTCCTGTTCACCGCCCCTCCGCCGCCACCAGCGAGACCAACAGGTTTGCCCAGTTGTAGTTGATCGGGTCTGTGCACGAAGGCTTCAGTTTCGATTCCTTTACCTTAATCTCTTTGGGCACACCGGGACGGAAGATGCACTGGTAGTGTAGATGGTCTGCGGTCTTCGGGAAGTGCTTCAGGTCTGCGAAGGCTGCAAAATCAAGGAGGTGCACCGTGCTTCTTGCACCACTCCCTCCCCCACCACCTCCACCTCCACCACCCACAGCATTCCGCATCTCCTTTACCCTCTTCGCAACAAATTCATTCCTTGGTATCCTCCTTGCATCGTCGACCCCACCAAAGGTCCCCTTCTCTGACCAAGGCGTTGTCAAAAAATAGTATTTCACACCCCTCCCATTGCGCGCAGCCTCCTCCAAAAAGGACGTCATATGATTGAAATACCCATCCGTATAAGTAAATGGATCCTTCGGCTTCCACCAATACATAAACCCTGCTATGATATGAGTCGGTTTGAGGGCGTAGGGATGTTTTACGTATTTTAAGGGAAAGGGGTCCCAGACAAAGAGCAGTTCGAAGAGCGGTTTGCGGACTGGAAGAGGTGCGGGAATGCCTTGGGATAGCAGCAGGGCGTCGGAGGTGCTGTTTGCAGCGTAGTAGCTGTCCGTGTGGTAGTAGTGCTCGACCACCTCGATGGAGTCCTCGAGGAGCGGGCGGTCGTTGCGTAGGACGTCGATCAGGCGGAGGTACATTTGTCGTATTATAGAGTCTCCAGTGAAAATGATTCGTTTCCCATGAAGACTCTTCGCAATATCATTCCTAGTATGCCGATTAAGGGTACACCGTGAATGCGAAAACCTCCCAGCATCATCCATCCTCCACCCTTTGATAGACAATAAATCCTCCACACTGCACACCTCCTCCACCTTCGCCTTCGCTGTCAAAAGAATCGGCGGGGTAAAAGCGACACTCTGATGCTGTACACACTTCTTCCCATTGACCTCCACTGCAGTCTCCTCTATGTGCCTCTGTTGGAACGACTCTTTGTACACAGAATTCACATCATCCATGGTTAAACCGCTCTTTGCGCTGAGGCAGGTCACCCCTTTATATCCAAACGCGCTTTTTTGAGTATTTTTTTCGGTCTCTCCAGCAGATAGAGCGAACGATGCGTTAGACACGAGAGAGATTGAGGAAGAGGAGGAGGAGGAGGCGGCGGAGGAAACAGAGGTACTGCGCATCACCGCGACTCTCCCCTCAGAGGAGCTTTGCTGTGCACGCAAAGACAACGTCACAACCACGGCGGTAACAAGCATCACAATCTGCGGGGCCTTTCGCACTGCGAAGGATGTTAGCGACATTTCGTTTTTTGGTGAGCAGGAGGGAGGAGGGAGGAGGGGGGGGTGTTCTCCAAAAAAAAAATGAAATATGGTTTGTATGGTGTGCTGTCGGTACCCTCAAAAGGAGAGGTTTTTTTTGTGGTTTTGGCAATGAAGGGGGTTGTGTAATATTCACGCTAACGTGTTGGGAAAAAAAAAAGAAAAAAAAATGCCCTGTGAGGTGTGAGGTGTGGGGGTATGTAGATAACAGAAAGGGGCCATCATCAGCATCGTGTCGGAACCAATTCATCAAAATGGTTTTCCTGATTAAAAAAAAAGGTAGATTATTCCTTCCTTCAAAAAACTTCGCATTTGTAACGCTTTTGTGTAGTGTTGTCGCTTCAGGCTAACACCCTACGGTTTGCGGATCACCAGACTCCAGTGGCTACAAAGTTACTAAGGCTGTACAGAAGAGGGGCTTTCCTGCAGAGAGGGATTAAGGAGGGGGTGGTCTAGGTGGCCGGGGATCACAAAATTATCATTTTTTTTTTCCAGATGTTTTTTTCTAGTTTACACACAGAAAAAAAAGGGAAAAGTATTGGTAAGAAGAACCTCAGCATCGTGCTCAGTCACCTGATAAATAAAGATGACTGCCTCGCACAATTCACCCCCTTTTTTTGGTGGGCTAGGGGGCTATATAAATCCCTGCAAATTGACACAACAAAGCACTCATAAAAAGATTGACATGAAATACAAAGCCCTCTCGTGACAGTGTACCTATAAAAAAAACACACAGAAAATTTTTTTGTCTGGTTAAAACAAAACCAAGCCCCCCCAGTTGTTTGCAATAACAGCTATTTTCCCAGTCCCGCCCCCCCCTCCCCATCAGATACTGCATTTAGCCCCCTGATGAATAAAAAATTGAGACCAACGTTGTATCCGTAAAATATGCAAAACTGGTTTTTTAAAAAAATGACCACGTGTCCAATTGTGTGAACTCCACGCCGGTCACCTCCCAATCTCTCGTTTCGCGGATTTTTTTTTCTATTTTCACGCATGCACGCACACAAGCCTAAACTCAAAAAAATGCGTTTTCACTGAAATGTCGAAATCCATTTCTTGAGACTATACATAAACGATCTACTATCGTCTCCGACACACACACAACAGGGCTTTGAGAGCTCTTGTGAGAGTCTGTGAGACGGCTACTAACTGAGAGCTAAGTGAAAGAAATCTCTCTTCCGTTTCACAGATCACACCCAACTGTTGGCGTCTTCATTGTACGAGAAGACTTGCTACTGCTTTTTTCTACAGGGTTTTGTCAAGAGTGTTAACCATCCCCACTCTCAGATGAGGTCATACCTTAAGGGGAAGAGTAGCTGTACTGTCTGCAACATGTACTCCCCTCCTTTTTTCCCATAAGAAAGAACAGGCTACATTAGCCTAAAGATCACGTTGCTTCTGACTGTGGTATTGACGGCCATTGACCCTTTGCCCCCTCTACATCGATTCCAATGCTATACCTTAGCCTAGGGGTTGAAGGAAGGTTGGGAAAACATCTCACTCTCTCTACAAAAAATAGTGCGCCAGATACGTGGAAAGAGTGACGGGGATGGAGAATAAAACGGGCCACGCGCTGGGTGGTGCCTTGGGGATCCTGTCGGACAAATTGAACAACGGATACTGCGTTGTGCTGCGCTGCAGCTCTTCGTCCGTCACCATCACTGCAGGCTTCCCCCACGCCTCCATACCCACGTGGGGGTCGAAGACAGCCTTCATCCCAATCTCGTACGGACACTCCCGCTCAGAAAGCGTGCCGGGGGGGAACAGCAGAGCAGGAGCGGGGAGGGCAGCACGGATGTCATACGTAGGCTCCTTGGACAAACCACACCAGCTGCAGTGGCCCTTGTGCTTCAGGCCTGTCACGTCGAAGAACTCGCTTGATATGTCGAGGATTGCAGCACGCTTGGTCTCCTGTGGTGAGTACGACGCCATGAACTCGTAGTGACGGTCTGCCGTCATCTTTGGACCTGAGCAAACCACAGGTAGGCAGTCGCCAAGTTCACGATTCGTTTTCCGGTTCAGCTCGTCAAACGCCTGGTTCACATAGTTCACCCAGTACGACAGACCTGGCTTGCGTGCCATCATGAAGAAGCTTCCTCCATAAATCGTGCGCATCCCTGGACGCCAGCCCTCTTCCTTCCACTGGTAGTTACCGGGGTCGAGCTCCTCGTGTGCCGCAAGCACGTCGTATTTGTCAAAGAGGTGTTCCCATGGGCGTGAGACAAGAATGTCGGTGTCTGCGTAGATCCCACCGAACACAAGCATCACCAGCGCACGGAAGAGGTCAGCAATCATGACACCCTGGTAGCGCTTTCTCAGATGACGCACACGGCGCATGAAGACGCTGAACTTTGAGTACTTGAACAAACGATCCACGAATCGGTTCAGCGCGTCGTCCGTCCAGTACACAACCTGCTGGTCAGGGTCGATCTCGCTCCAGGAGGCGACGTGCATATGGTACGTCCCTGTGCACGTCGTCTGTGACGTCGTGTGCACAAACTTATTTGCTCTCCCGGGGGCTTTCGGTCCGGACAGGTACTGAGTGTACTCTTCCAGGTCCTTCGGGACCTTGATCGGAGGAAGTGGGTAGTGGAGCACGCGGAAGATATGATCCATGTGTTTGACTGGTATCGTGCCCAAACACTCCTGAAGCAGGTCCTCGAGGATCCCGTACGCAGCAAGCAGAGGGGCGAAGTCCGTCTCGTTCATGTTTTCGTACACAACACGCGCAGGCACGTTTGATTGTTCCCGATCACTCCAAGAGTAGCACTGCTGCAGGCCAAAGTAGTGTCCCTCGTACGCAAGCTGCATATCCATCATCCCGCAACACCCATACTGGCGGCAGAGTGGTTCCTTGCCGCTTATGTACACAGGTACGGCTACAGGGACATCCACACGGACCTCGACAGGAACCGGCACGGACACATTTACAAGAGCCGGCTTGGCACGCGTCTCTGTTGAGATTCGCATCGGGTCTTGCACGGATCGAGAGCTAGGTGGCTGCGTATGCAGTGGCGAAAAACGAACCAGAATCAGGGTGCACACCGCAGTCCCTACGATTATGACTAAGGAAGAATTCGGCCCCTTATGCATCTTGACTAATTAAATAATCAAAAGAAACAAGAAAACCTCTTACCTGGTGGGAAGGGGTACTGTGAAAAAAAGGGAGCTGAGGTAGGAAAATGAGGAGGTTTTTTCAAATAGAAAAAGGGGGCTGTAATCCTTTTTTTTGTTCGCGCAGAAATACACATGGGTCCGTCCGGAAACCCTCCTGGTAAGATTCATCCTTTTGGGGTTTTTTATGGTTTTTCTGCTCAAAACACCCAAACAACCCAATTTTTTGATACCCGCCATACACCTACCACCCCAGAGGGCATATTTTGGGCATTTATTTTTGTTTATTTCCCCTCCCCCCCTTTTTACTTATATTTTTTTACGTATTTTTGGACATTTCATAAACGTGGCAATGACAGCAGTGAAGTTCCCTTTTTTGTCGAGAAACACGGTAAGAATGGGTGCGACGCACACTTGGTGTCGTTTCGAACCATCTCTCTGATGATTCTTGTTGTCAGGAGATCCTTACCGTAGGGGTCATTGTCGGTGCCCTGCGCGAGCTTCCTCACACAGAGGCCTTTGTTATCTCATTCCCTCGTACTCATACGTATCAGCGCACCCTTCTTTCCATCAATCTCTTTTCTTCTGTGTACTGCTACCCGAGCAACGGTCGTGTCATTTCAGCGTGTACTCTGACACGGAGGACCTGTATTTACTATGGAGTCTCCACATCCAAGGTGACCCACAAAGCAAAAGTCCCTGGCATTGATCTAGTAGATTTGACAGAGGTCAATGAAACCTTGTCAAGGCGGCATGACAGGATTAAGAGAAAGAGAGAAGAGATCCAGAAGAACGACAATAAAAGGCTGAAAATCTGATTAAAAAAGCGAAAATATAGCCTCAGACCCCCCAAAAAACCTATTTTCATATCAGAATATCACTTAGATGCACTTTTTGTGGGGGGCATCATCAAAAAAACCCAAAAGGATGAATCTTACCAGAGGGGTTTCCGGACGAGTCCACATAACAACGCACTAAAAAATAAAAAAAGCACACACATTTTTGTCCGTGGTAAAAAAACAAAACCAAGCAAAACCCTCAGTTGTTTGCTACAACCGCCTTTTTCCAGTTTCCCCCCCGGATACTGTACGAAGCCCTCCCTTGATGATCAACAAAATGGATAACCAAAGTCAGAGAGACAAAAACCCCTGTAAATCCGTAAAATCCGCAAAACTAGTTTTGTGGGGGGGGTTTTTTTTTTGCGGAGGTAACACGTGGCTGCTGGGTGCAGGCTTCATGATGCAAGATGCCTGCTTCTTCATATTTGGTTCGAACAAAAAGGGCGAAAGTGCCAAAATAAAAGAATACCTCAGTATACGAGATGAAGAACCCATGACCCATATCACTGATGGCACAAAAAAAAAATTCGCATCACCCTTTTCCATAGGTGGGGAAATGATAAATCGAGGGGGGGAATAACGCAGTGTTTTTCTAGAGGGGGAGGGGCGGGCAGGGGCAGAGACATCACATTTGAGTAGTACGGGGGTGCTGGACCCACCCCCCCTACCACTCTCTCCCCCTTCACCTTCCTCAGCATGCCCCCCTCCGTCAGCCAAAAAACCCCGAACCCTAGAAAAAAAAAAACACTGTAAAGAACACACACAAAAAAATAGGTACGATTACACGCGGTGAAAAACATGTACACAAATAGTTTGTTGTTTTGGGACACCAGCTTTATTTTTTTTCCCCTCTTTTTTTTTGCACATCACCCTTTCTCAATGAGTGGGGGTCACTGACTATGTCAGTGTCTGTGTGTTCACCAAGCACAGTTGGCACAGCAGGGCGTATTGGTAATATAGGTTCTCGTCAACACCCAGCATCCATCAGACGCATATTGTACTCTGTAATCGCATTTTCTTTTTTGAAAACTTGGTTGTATTAGTGTAGCCACCCTAGAGTGTGCTCCACTAACTCATTTCTTTGAAAACATTTTTTACCATTCCTTTTAGGGAAACGGAGCAATGTACGGTCCTGGAAGCTCCAAAAAATGGAGTTGACGGGCTTAATAGGAAGTTGCCTTCCTAAACGCACACAACTGGCAAAATTTTCATTTTTCCTGACAACAAAATACATCTGCGTGAAAGATACGGCCATCCGAATGAGTAGGGGCCTTAGAGGTACCCACTTCTATGGCACCATTGTGTTCAATACTATAACACACCACAGACAAGCGGCAAGCGACACCAAACCAGTTGAGGAAGATGAGAGGCAAAAGAAAAGCTTTATTTTTTGCTTAATTTTAAAGACCACTGTCGCAATTTTTTATTCTTCACAGGAATCTTCAAAAAGTGAACAAAAGGGGAAAGGTGACAGATGCATATGCCCATATGCTCACGTGCATGCACATCTCTAACTTATAGAAAACAAATGACTAACCTTTGCGGGCTTGATCACCTTTTGAAAAAGCGACAGCCAGCCTAATCGGGCATCCACAAAAGAACGTTACAAAAAAAAAAAAAAAAAAAAAAAAAAAAAAAAAAAAAAAAAAAAAAAAAAAAACACTCGACAGAAGGAAAACGTGTGTGCATCGGTTTTCCGCGAAAACGAACCCAAAAGAAAAGAGAGCATCCAACACATTCAGCACCTACAGCTGGAACGTCTCCACACCAGTCTCAATCCCGTTCTTCAGGAAGGAGTTCTTGACCACCATCACCTCGTCGGAATCGACGGACTCGGGGGAGGTGATTGTGTGCCATGTCCACTTCGCGTGGGTCGAGTTCAGTGTCTGGATGAGACCGTGTCCGAAGGCATTCTTCCTGAACGCAGACCAGACTGGCTGGGGGAAGATCCAGTCATCGTCACCATCTCCAAAAATAAGCTCGCGGTTGCCTCCATCCCCAATGTTGAACTCAACCATGGCCCCAGGGGTGACAGTGTTGTTGTACACAGCAAGCGTGCGCTCGTAGGCGTGCACGTGTCCGCAGAACATCATGTCGACGTTGTACTTCTTCATGAGTGGCTCCATTGACTCTCTCATGCCCACCTCCTGCACCTCGTTGTGGTGGTGTGTGTTGCTGTTGTACCAAGGTGCGTGTGTGCCGACGAAGAGCCATGGGGTCTTGCTTCTGTCCACAGACTGCAGGTCCTTCTCAAGCCACTGGTACTGTGCGCTCGATGAGTCGTACGCCATGTAGCTGTTCAGGCTGATCATGTGTGCGTTGCCAGACTCCCACGAGTACCAGTAGGCACCTTCGCCGTTTGTGGGTGAGCGGAACCTGGAGTCGTACTCGACGTACTCGGCACCGACCTGCGGGACAGGCGAGTATTCGGACTCGTGGTTGCCTGGGAGCACCTGCAGTGTGAGGCGTGACGCGAGCGGCTCCATCATCTTGCCCCACGAGTCCCACCTCTGTGGGTCACACCCGGACGGGTGGGAGCAGTCGGTTCCGTGCTCGGCGTCTGCGTACGACAGGTCGCCAATCAGCCACACCTGGTCAATAGCCACGTCACCAGTGTCCTTCAGGGAGTCGAGAATGAGCTGCACTGTCTGCGAGCTGTTTGTCGTCTGTCCAAGGTCACCCATCAGTCCGATGGTCACACCAGTCTCGGGGTTGCCAGGGCAGATGACGGTGTTCATGGTGAAGTTGGCACTCCATGTGTTGGCACTCTGCACACGGTATGCGAGGGTCTTGCCGCACGTGGCAGGCACAACTGCGTGGAAGATCTCGGGGCTGGTGTACACAGTCTTCTGCGCCTGCGCCTGGTACTGGTAGGTGGAGCTGGTGGTGGTGTACTGCTCGCCATCAATCTCAGCGACGCCGATGCTAGCGGAGCCAGCTGCGGAGTCCAGCCACGACACCCAGATCGAGTCTGTGTCTCTGTGCGCCACGTGCACCTGTTCCGGTGCCGCAACCGCACTGAGCAAAACTGCTGCCGCCAATAACATTGTTGAGAAGTGTTGTTCTGTGCGCGGGGTGTGACGTTGTGTGGGAAAGGGTCAGGTGTGGGTAGAGGGAGGGAGAGGGGAAAAGGGTACAATATTTGTTTTTTTGTTGTATCAACAATCAAAACACCAAAAGTAAAAAGACAGGTTCTGCGCACAAAAAAAAAAGAAAAGAAAAAGAAGAAAAGAAAGGTTGGAAGATGTGTTTCACACATAGTCAACCGCACCAACTTAAAATGACACTCATTTCCAGAAGGCTATAACAGCAAATCCTCCACAAGGAATGAAATCCAGCAGCCTTTTATCCTGAATGACATTTTATTTTTGTCGGAAAAAAATTTGTTCTTTTTTTGCATATTTTTGATTGCACGCTACTAAGAGGATGCACCCAAGAATAGCTACAATTTTTCTTTGTGACTGACATCCGTCATCAAGAAAAACAAAAAAAAAAATATGGGGTTTGTGCTCAGAAAGCTATATTTTTTTCTTCATTTCTTTGTGGCAACTTGGTTGCAATAGTAACCAGGGGGTGCACAGCAGAGAATATGCCGGGTTCCCGGTCCCCGGTCCCTGGGTCCAGGTCCCGGGTCCCCGAGTCCTATTCTCTGCTGTGAGGGGGGGAAGAGGGAGGTGGACACATTTTCACGATTTTTACCACATTTTTTCAACATATTTTTTTTGGTGAAGCTATGAGCCGTCAAAACGTCATTGTTGCTAAAAAAACTTACATACACTTTTTTACACGGCTTTTTCGATTCAACCAATTTGTTGTTTTTCCGACTGTAGTGCACCCTATCAGGGGTGTTTACCCACTACTGTATCTGATTTTCTGTTTTGACGCTTTTATTTTTTCTTTTTGAAAACCTTTTTTACCACTCCTTTTAGGGAACGGAGCAATGTACGGTCCTGGAAGCTCCAAGAAAAATGGAGTCGGCGGGCTTAATAGGAAGTTGCCTTTCCTAAACGTACACACACAATTTTTTTTTTTGAAATCTTTGTATTGTTATTGTGAGACGAGGATGTGCTCCGCTGCACTTTTTTTTAAATTTTGAAAACAGATTAGTGTAGCCACCCTAGAGTGTGCTCCACAATATTTTTTTTTCCTTATTTGTGTCAACAATCTCCTGAGTACCCTTGGTGGGACTAGGGGTCTGCACTCCATGTTGGCTTGCTTTTTTTTTGAAAAAAAAGCAGGGAAATTTGCTATAAAAAAAACAGCGCAACACTCCGCACGAAAAAAGAGCTGTCACAGAGAGGAAGAAACGAGGCAAGCTTGCGTCCAAATATATGAACGCTACACGACGAAGAGAAAACAGAAAGGTAGTCACATCTTTTTTTGAAATAAATGACACATACACACCTTCACATCGCAAAAAAAAAAAAAATTCAAAAAAAAGAGAAAAAATATTAGATAAAAAGAAGTCTCTCACGAGTAGTCACCTGAAAGAAATAAACGTGGATTGATAGTTTAAAAAAACGGTGCAAAATCCTTCCAAAAAAAAAAGAGCAATCCCAGCAAAGGGAAGGGCTATACGCTTTTATGGATTTTCCTCTTTCTTTCTTTTTTTTTTTTTTTTTTTTTTGCTGAAAAACTTGGTTGGTATTAGTGTAGACACCCTGAGGATGGAGCTCCGCAATACCGAAAGATTTCAAGTTTTTTTTTTTTTCTTTCCTTTTCTTTTCTTTTCTCTTCCCTCCTTTTTTTTGCCCCTCCGAAACCACGCTTCCTTTGCCAGAAGTATGAATGATGGCAATAAAAAATGAAAATGAAAATGAAAAAGAAAATAAAGACGTTTTGTAAGACAAACCTAAACATAGTCACCATGATCACAAATGATCATCTAATCACAGTAAAGACATGCCCATCCTGCAAATTTTCGACTACTGTTAGCCAAGGGAGACTGGTGTCAAAAAAAATGAAAACAAAAAAGACACATTTTTTATTTTTTTTGAAAAATCCTCCAAAATAGTCTCGCGGTCTCACATCATAGTGAGACACAGCGAGTTCACCTTTGCACACTCATAAAATCAAAAATGAACACAGAAAAAAAAAAAAAAACTTGAAATACAAAGCCCTCTCGTGACAGTGTACCTTGGTACATGACCGGCTGTACCGGAACAAAAACAAAAGCAGGGGGGGATCGAAAGATCGTTTGTATGTTGAAAAATTGGCTGGTTCTCTCTGTATTGCTTTGGCTTTTGTTTTTTTGCCGAAAAAAGCATTTTAGTTTGATGTTAACTGCAAAAGGTAACGACAAAAGAAGGGGGGGAGTGAGGGAAACGGTAAACGGTACGGGGAAGGGCAGCTGATCGAAGACCACGTGTCACTGCTTTGTCGCGTAACCGCAGGTCTTCATCTTTGCCAGCCTGTCTTTGAGACAGGTTACATTTGTTGATAAACTGTCGGAGTAGCGTAGTTGCCTCGGTTGTGTTGCCACAGTTGTGCAATCTCCACTTTTTTTCAGGAATTTCTTTGACCTAAAAAGCAGGGATTTCTAGGCCGTCCAAAAGGAAAACAAAAACAAAAAAAAATCGAACAAAAAAACACATTCTTGATGATGCCCTAATGTTGGAAACGGACACATCACAAAATAAAGTTGGTGCAAGCCTCACACACGGCTCGGTCACTTCAATAAACAACGGATATGATAGTTTTCTTCAATACAACAACAACTAGCTGTCGCAAGGTTTTCCCACTGGTATGACTACAGCTGGAACGTCTCCACACCAGTCTCAATCCCGTTCTTCAGGAAGGAGTTCTTGACCACCATCACCTCGTCGGATTCAAAAGACTCGGGGGAGGTGATTGTGTGCCATGTCCACTTCGCGTGGGTCGAGTTCAGTGTCTGGATGATGCCGTGTCCGAAGGCAGTCTTCCTGAACGCAGACCACGCAGGCTGGGGCGAGATCCACCCGTCAACTGGCAGAACCTCGCGGTTGCCTCCGTCCCCAATGTTGAACTCAACCATGGCCCCAGGGGTGACAGTGTTGTTGTACACAGCAAGCGTGCGCTCGTAGGCGTGCACGTGTCCGCAGAACATCATGTCGACGTTGTACTTCTTCATGAGTGGCTCCATTGACTCTCTCATGCCCACTTCCTCGACTTCGTTGTGGTGGTGTGTGTTGCTGTTGTACCAAGGTGCGTGTGTGCCGACGAAGATCCATGGGGTCTTGCTTCTGTCCACAGACTGCAGGTCCTTCTCAAGCCACTGGTACTGTGCGCTCGATGAGTCGAACGCCATGTAGCTGTTCATGCTGATCATGTGTGCGTTGCCAGACTCCCACGAGTACCAGTAGGCACCCTCGCCGTTTGTGGGTGCACGCATCCTGGAGTCGTATGCCACGTACGGGACGCCGACTTGTGGCTTCGGGGAGTCCTCGGACTCGTGGTTGCCTGGGAGCACCTGCAGTGTGAGGCGTGACGCGAGCGGCTCAATCATCTTGCCCCACGAGTCCCACCTGTACGCGTGGCATCCTCCCGCGTCCGGCTCCCAGCACGACTTCTCTGCCTGTGAGTCAGCGTACGACAGGTCGCCCATGAGCCACACCTGGTCGATCTTCACAGCCGACCCCTCCTTCAGGGAGTCGAGAATGAGCTGCACTGTCTGCGAGCTGTTCGTCGTCTGTCCAAGGTCACCGATCAGGCCCAGGGTGACGCCAGTCTCAGGGTTGCCCGAGCATTCGATGGTGTTCATGGTGAAGTTGGCACTCCATGTGTTGGCACTCTGCACACGGTATGCGAGGGTCTTGCCGCACGTGGCAGGCACAACTGAGTGGAAGACACCCGGGCTGGTGTACAGATCAGTGGCACCATGTGCCAGGTACGAGTACGACGCGCTCGTGGCAGGGTACTGCTGACCATCAACCTCAGTAAACCCCTTGCTCCCGTTCCCTGTGGACGCGTCCAGCCACGACACCCAGATCGAGTTTGTATCTCTGTGCGCCACGTGCACCTGTTCCGGTGCCGCAACCGCACTGAGCAAAACTGCTGCCGCCAATAACATTGTTGAGAAGTGTTGTTCTGCACGGGGTGTGACGTTGTGTGGGAAAGGGCCAGGTGTGGGGGAGGGGGAGGGAGAGGGAGATGCCATGAGAAAAAGTTGATCATGCATGGGGACACAGCACATAGAGGAATGCGACGACACCACTCTGCGAGAAACAAAAAAAAAACACATTTGACTTGAAAATACAAAAGCCCTCACTGTGTGCAACACATAAGAACGCCCGGTTTTTTTTTGGGCACACAATGCACGCCTTCAGAAAAAATTCGCTCGAGAATTACATAACACAGGAAAGGTGTCATTTGCAAGACGCCCCTATTACCGTACTGTACCCGCTTTCAATTCGACCACTCTGCTACATACTATCAGAAAAAAATGTAAAGAAAACAGCATTTGGTTTGTATGTGGAAACCTTCAACAGATTTAACTTCGTTTTCCGCACGGAGAGCAGCTCCACCACGGACCACCCATAATAGGATGGTCACGTGGAAACAAGACGAAAAAACGACACTTTTACTATGCTGGTTGTTTCCTTACAGATACATGTAGCCAGGTGGGCAAAAAGAAGTGGGGGAAAAAAAAAACAATAGAAACCACTGTGTAAAGATGAAGGGCACCTCTCAGACCCACACCTCACAAAGATGGTCAAAAAAAGAATGGTGACAAAAACAGAAAATCTTCCTAAAATGGGCAGTCTTTGCGGTCGTCCACATTATTTTATTTTTCTTTTTTGTCTTGTCTGTGTCCCGCAAAGCAGAATTTTTTGTTCTTTTTTTTTGATACCTAAAAATAATGTTTTTTGTTTTTTTGTAGCCACAATGACTACAAACCAATACTCAACACACCCTCTGTTCACAGCTTCTGTTTGACAACGACAAAAGGACAAACACACACACACACATATACACACGCTTGGCAGAAAGACGTTGCACACACAAATAACATAGCACACTGCAGTCATCTGATTGACAACATCCGTTTAAAAACAAACCCTACAATCCTAAGCTTCAGATACTCAGTTCTACTTGACACATACGCCACAAAGCATCCCTGGGAACAAAATCATATACATACTGTGGGTGTCAGACGTTATCCATAACGTTATAACACCCACAGTATGCATACAGGGTGTCAAGAACACAAGGGAACACCCTCAGTACTAAAGAGGGTTGTTTGTTAGAGCTGGTACCATGGGAAAGGCTTGGATCTGACATACACATTATACAGAACAACACAGTGCGACGGGGTGATCCTCCACGACAGATACTGCATCACGGTACTCCTGAGTGGCACCCGTTCGCACAAATACACAAAATAGAAGAGAAAAAAAATCAGTAAGATGTACTCAAGGTGTTGCTAGTCACCTAATAAAAGTGAAAATTGAGTGCAAAGAAAACGAAGACCTTTTTGATGACAATAGAACGGCGTAAAGATCTCTGAGCAACCTACAGCTGGAACGTCTCCACACCAGTCTCAATCCCATTCTTCAGGAAGGAGTTCTTGACCACCATCACCTCGTCGGAATCGACGGACTCTGGGGAGGTGATTGTGTGCCATGTCCACTTCGCGTGGGTCGAGTTCAGTGTCTGGATGATGCCGTGTCCGAAGGCAGTCTTCCTGAACGCAGACCACGCAGGCTGGGGCGAGATCCAGCTGTTTTTGGAGATGTCCTCGCGGTTGCCTCCATCCCCAATGTTGAACTCAACCATGGCCCCAGGGGTGACAGTGTTGTTGTACACAGCAAGCGTGCGCTCGTAGGCGTGCACGTGTCCGCAGAACAGCACGTCGACGTTGTACTTCTTCATGAGTGGCTCCATCGACTCTCTCATGCCGATTTCCTCGACTTCGTTGTGGTGGTGTGTGTTGCTGTTGTACCAAGGTGCGTGTGTGCCGACGAAGATCCATGGGGTCTTGCTTCTGTCCACAGACTGCAGGTCCTTCTCAAGCCACTGGTACTGTGCGCTCGATGAGTCGTACGCCATGTAGCTGTTCAGGCTGATCATGTGTGCGTTGCCAGACTCCCACGAGTACCAGTAGGCACCCTCGCCGTTTGTGGGTGCACGCATCCTGGAGTCGTATGCCACGTACGGGACGCCGATCTCGGGCTTCGGGGACTTTTCGGGCTCGTGGTTGCCTGGGAGCACCTGCAGGGTGAGGCGTGACGCGAGCGGCTCAATCATCTTGCCCCACGAGTCCCACCTGTCGGGGTGGCATCCTCCCTTGAACAGTTCCGGGCACACTGTCTCAGAAGCATCTGCGTACGACAGGTCGCCCATGAGCCACACCTGGTCGATCTTCACAGCCGACCCCTCCTTCAGGGAGTCGAGAATGAGCTGCGTAGTGTGCTCACTGTCCTTGGTCTGCCCAAGGTCACCGATCAGCCCGAGAGCCACACCAGTCTCGGGGTTGCCAGGGCAGACGACGGTGTTCATGGTGAAGTTGGCACTCCATGTGTTGGCACTCTGCACACGGTATGCGAGGGTCTTGCCGCACGTGGCAGGCACAACTGCGTGGAATATACCAGGGCTAGTGTACACGTCCTTCTTACTTTCCTTGTGCTTCAGGAACTGGTACGACGCGCTCATGGCAGGGTACTGCTGACCATCAACCTCAGCAAACCCCGTGCTCCCGTTCCCTGTGGACGCGTCCAGCCACGACACCCAGATCGAGTTTGTATCTCTGTGCGCCACGTGCACCTGTTCCGGTGCCGCAACCGCACTGAGCAAAACTGCTGCCGCCAATAACATTGTTGAGAAGTGTTGTTCTGTGCACGGGGTGTGACGTTGTTGTGGGAAAGGGTCAGGTGTGGGTAGAGGGAGGGAGAGAAGGAGCAGAAAAGAGGGCGGAGGTGAGACATGCGTTTCTAAGATTACTTATGTTTACAACAATGAAAAAAGCAAAAAAATTCAAAAATAAAAGAAACTGAAAGAAAGGTCATCTGTGCAGACAACGTCAAACATACAAGGCACCATGAAGGCTTCTCACCCATCACCATCGGATGCAGTGACAATCCAGCCATGCTCCAAAGCCGACAAAAAGCGCGCAAAAGTGAAGTTGACAGTGCATAATACCTCCTGCGACACAGACACTGGGTTACCTTTATTTACCCCCCCGGAGCGCTGCACTGGGGAATCGTTTACAAGAAGAAATCGCTCCACAAAAAAAAAACACAGAAAAAAAAAACTTGTAAGATGAATGTTGCTTCTCTCGTGCGGCTGTCCAACAAAAAGAAACGTTGAAAGTGCAAACGCCTCACCGTACATCAGTGGACGCAGGCATTGGTTAAAAAAAACAAAACAGGAACCTTCGTTCTACTACATCAAAAGGCCTCATTCAGCCAAGTTTTTTTTGTTATTGTAAATTCACCTAAAGTCACCTAAAAAAGGCGGGTGTCTCGTACCAAACATCACCCAGACAGGGTTAGAAACTACTTTTTTTTTGTGGGAGGGAGTTGTGGGCTATTGGGGGTCGATATACAATGATTCTAGGAGGGGGGGTTAAAAAAGGGTGGCAAAAAAAGTGCAGGTATAGGGATAAAACAAAAATGCCCCCTTCTCTGTTTTTTTTTTTGCCTTGGACATATCATCATTTTTGTTCCCCCTCCCATTTTTCAAACGCGCTAAAAAACGGGAGGGTTTACGGGTTTGCGTTCAGATGATAATTATGGTGGTAAAAAAAAAAAACAAAGAGAAGTCGTGCAAAATCATCGGACGCAGGCACTGGTAAACAAAAAATGGGTGGTTCTCTCTGTACTGCTTTGGATTTTGTTTTGCTTTTTTTGCCCAAAAAAAAAGCATTTTTAGTTTGGTGTTAACTGCAAAAGATAAGGACAAGCAAGATTGCTTTAAACTTTCGTAAGTATACTAAACTTACTATCTTCTCTGTCTCTTTTGGATAACGCTACTTTTGTGGAAACAAGAAAAAAAAAGGGAAGGTGGTGATCCGGGAGGGGTCGATATTGACAGGTCGCCGACAGGTCGTTTGACCGACTTCCGAAAGCACCAGAAGGGTAAAAAAAAGTCAATTTCTTGTTTCGGCGGTCTGCTCCTTGACCATTCAACCCTGTGACTGCGCTCATCAGAAGGAGCCAGGGCTATTTGTGGGGTGTGGGTGGGGGAAACAAAGACGATATACATTGACTCTAGGGGGGTTTGAATGGGTTATTATGAAGTTTTTGATAGTTTGTTTTTGTCTTGTTTGTTTTATTTTTGTTATTGTTGGTTCTAGGGGGGCGGGGGGGAGGGAACTTGAAAGATGAATGTGTCTCAAGTGTGCACACATCTAAAAAGAGAAAAAAAAGTAAAATACTAAATGAAAACTTAAGATGAAACCGGAATAAAAGGGTCAGTCACTTTGGATCAATAAAATATAACCCTCTCGTGACAGTGTACCGTTGTACAATAACCGGGTGTTGGTGGGGTACACCGTGGGTGGACCGTGCACCCCCAACCATGCAAGCCCTCCTACAACCCATTTCGTCGTTTACATCTGAAGAAAATTGCAAAGACGGGGCTGTGCATCTCTTTGCTCACATCTGTGGAACAAGTATTTGTTGCCTTTTTATATCTTTTGAATTCAGCTTATTTTCCCTCAAAGAAAAATCAAATATTTGCGCAAAAATACAAAAAAAAAAAAAAAAACACTATGAAAGATGAAGACTTTGACCAATACGCGCTGCCCCTCCCCCCCCCTAGGGAGCACAGCGAGGCCCTTTTTTCTGTAACACTCAACAAAAAATCATGAAAAAGTGTAAAAAAAAATATCCGAAAACACAAAACCACCCCAGAAAACACATTTGTGGCACTATTTCTTACTTTTTGATGCCTTTTGGCACTTTCCCCCCCGATTTTTTGACACTTTTTGACACGTTTTCACCCAATTTCCCCCTTCTCTGAGGGTATTTGATAGCAGGGCGATTTATAAAGAAATTCAAAAATTTAAAATAGTCCAAAACAAGAGGAAAAGTGGGGTTTTCCAGTCAGATGTGTGCACAGAGTGATTTCTGGGGGGTTTTGGGGCCAAAAGTCCAGTTTTTTCAATGTCTTCGCTGAAAATATTGAATTTTTTTTATACACAAAAACCACATTTTAGCCGGGAGGGTCCAACCGTTACACAACCGCACAGCTTTGGAACCTCTCCACTGGGGCAGAGGTGATGGTGTTCCATGCCGACGCTGAGTTGTATGCAGTGGCAGTCACTCCCGATGGATGTCACGTGGTTGCTGGATCTGAGAGCGGCAATGTGCACGTTTGGAGCATTTCGACTGGGAAGGAGGTGACGGTGTTGCAAGGGCATACTTCTTATGTGAATGCAGCGGCGGTGTCACCAGATGGATGCCACGTGGTTTCATGCTCCGACTACGACGGGACCGTTCGAGTGTGGAACATGACGACCGGGAAGGAGACACCAGGTTTCGAAGGACTCTTAGGCGACTCTGTGGTGGTGGCTCCTGATGGATCTATCCTTTCGTACGGTGGCAAGAGGAACTCCATCTGGAGCACATCCACCGGCAGGCAGACAGAGGTAGTCGAAGCAGGGAAAACTAAGCCTTCGTTACACACCTTCTATTTGGACCTCCGGGCACCAAAATCGACCAGAAAATGGTTGTAAATACGATTTTTCAACCCCCATAAGGTATCTAAGATCAACCCCGGGGGTATTGGTGCCTTCTATGGACGTTTTGTGGGCGATTTTTGGGTTTTGGAGTGACGAAAAGGCCTAAAAAACGAGGTAAAAACTGCCCCCTTTTCTGTCTCATCCACTCAAATACACGCTCGGGCCCCAATCTGGACGCCCAAAAGCTTCGAAACCCACATATTTCCACTGCCGGACCTCACCGGAGGGGACGTGGGGTGGTTTTCGGCACCTTAGAAGAAAAACTGTGCTCCCGGATCCATTTTTTTGAAAGCGTTACATTCCTAGAGGAAATCTTACTAAAATCTTACTATTTTCGGAGCCGTTTTTTCGAAAAAAAGTGATTTTTTTTCGAAAATAAACGCTCAGTTTTGGTTGTTTGGGGTTTCATTGGGCAGAATCGACGAATTTTAGGCCACTTTGGGACCAGGTAGACCCACCTTGGTGGGTTTTATGACTTTTTTTCAAAAAATTCTTGAAAAAACACGAGCGTTACAGAGGGTCCTTAAGGATTTCCTTAAGGGCTGTGCCCCCTACTCCCCCCCCCCCCCCCCCTAGGGGCCGCAGTCCCCTAAGGAAATTATGTAACAATAATTATTTCGTCATTTTTTGGGCATCTAGTGGGCACCTCAGGGTGTGTCTGACACCCAAAATAGGTTTCCGGGGCAGTGTGACCCAGAATTTCATGGTTTGGCACCTCAGAAAGTGAAAAAAGTGTGAAAAAATAGGATTTTCAGCCCTTTTGGCCATTTGGGGCAAAATGGCCAATTTTGGCACATTTTTTGCTTTGTGGGGGTATTTGGGGCTATTTCACCCCCAAAACCACTCAGAACATGTTCTAGGCACCTATTTTCAACCACAATTACCCATACAGGGGGGTATTCCGCTCAAGAAATGGTTTTGTTGGGGTTATTTTCAGCAAATTTTCACTAAGTTTCACTAAGTTTTGCCTAAGTTTCACTAAGTTTTACTAAGTTTTACTAAGTTTTGGTCAAAAAAAATGCAAAAAACACGAAAAATTGCACAAAAAATGGGAGGAACCGAACAAATATGTATGGTATGGCAAAAATGTGTCCTTTTTTTGGGGTGACTGATTACCAGAAACACCAAAAAAATGGAAAATAAAGCACAAATCGGCCATTTGGGCCATTTTGGGACAAATGACCATTTTTGACCAAATTTTCAAAAAAATTGTAAAATTCCGACATCATGACAGCTGCTTGGACACAAAACTACCCCAGGGATGTCCCGTGAGTCTATTCCGACCTGTTTTGGACACTTTAGGTACTTTTTTTGGCCGTTTTTTGGTGTTTTGAGGTCAAAATGACCCCTGTCTACCCCCTGTCCAGGGGTCATATTCGACTCAATATTTCAAACCAAGATCGGTTCGAGGGGCCCAAAAGGGTGCAGCTCGTCGAAATCAGGCCCACAGGACCCCTAGGAGTACGATTTCCACAGGAGAGTGACCCCAAGAGGCCTCTGGCGGCCCTAATTTGGCATTTTTTAGCCCAAAAACCGCCCCTACCCCCCTCTCTGGGGGGGGAGGGCAATTTTTCACTCATTTTCCCCATTTCTAGTGCTTCTGAGTCCTCCAAAGGGTAAAAAAACGGTTCCGTTGGGTCCGCAGACCATTTTTTGGGGGGGTACATACCAAAATTTGCACCATACCCTACTTTATGTGATGGCCAGGGGAAAAATCCTGGCCTTGGACAGGGGGTAGACAGGGGGTGGACAGGGGGTCATTTTGACCAAATTTTGGCCAAATTCACCAAAGAAAAGGCGTAAAAATGTGAAAAACAGGCGAGAATGGACTCCAAGCACATTTTTGGGGCAAAATAGGTCTCAAATGACTCTCTGAAACATCGAATTTGGTGTTTTTTCATGTTTTTTCATGAAAAATCGGGGTTTTGGCCAAAATGGCCAAAACCCCCAAAAAGCCAGTTTTTTGCTATTTTTTCCCATTTTTTCACATTCTAGAGTCGAATTTTCACCCAATTTTGACTCACAGGGTGTTTCTGACCTATTCTGGGGTGGTTCTCTGCAGGTTGTGGCCACTATACGCCAAAAAGTGGCAAAATGAATTATTGTTACACAATTTCCTTAGGGGACTGCGGCCCCTACCCCCCCCCCCCCCCTAGGTCGTAAAATTAGGTATTCGATCCCCAGAAGCACCGTATAACACCGTATAATTCTGTTTTATTCTGTATAATACCGTATACTACCGTATAATACGGCAATCGTATACTACGAATAATACAGTATTCGGTCGGGGCTGAGCACCTATAATACAACCTAGCTCCTCCCCTCTCCCCTCTCCCCTCCCCCATTATGTACAAAAACCCGCTACTGCGTCCCCCCACCCTCTAAGATACACAACACACACCACCGAAAAAAAAACAGCACAAAAAAATAATCTTCTTCTTTTTGCTCATGAACGCGAAATACGATTTGAGCACAAGACTTCTTTTAACCTCCCCTCCCCTCATCCCCTCCCTCCCCCACGACTCCTCATGACATAACAAACACACTTTGACAAGCAGTTCTGCAGATCATCTAGACATGCTTTACATTGTCAAAATACTTTACTAACATGGCATACTATGCCATTGACAACGTGGTTGAACCTTAAATAACAAACCCTGGAGCATTGATGCACAGCTCCTCCTGCACTTCTTGCAACGACCACCCTTCCCCGCAGAGCAGAAGCAGCGACCAGAGCAGCGACCCAAAGAGCAGCGCATGCCTCCCCGCGCAGGTACAGCTTCCTTCACAGGAGAGCCCTGTCTGGTCCCGCGGCTGTTGATAGTTAATGGCTGGTGGAGGAGACGACACTCCACTCTCCTCACAGCACCTTGTACAAGCATGTGGCAGTACCCACGCATGCAGTGGCGATCCTGCACCTAACATAACAAACCTCTCGGGATACCCCGCTGCCTCTAGCTCTGACGTCAACTCATTCAGTGCCGCCCCTGCGACCCCTCCCCCGCTCGCAAGCATCAAGACCTGCCCTTCTGACTTAGCGTTTTTATAGTTTGCGAGGATCGTGGCAGGGATGTCCTCCTCTTTGGAAAGCTCCTTGATGGTGATAACCGAGCCTCCGGTGTCTGTCCGGATGGAGACTGCGTGTTGGAGTGCTACCACTATGTTGCGTATCACCCTACAAACGTCATGAGCAAGGTAAATGAGAACGTCGGTGCGCGCCCTTTGGTTGTTATGAGCGAGTTTTGCGGCGCGGGTTTTGTGAGAGACAGCGCGGCCTTCAGGGCGGGGTCGGGTTCCTGGGGTGACCATAGTCATGCTGCAGCCTTCTGCAACGTCTTTTGCAAGAATTTGCTTGAAAATCTGAAAGATTTCTGCATACCCTTTATCACACCGCACCTTTTGCGCTGCGATAAGAGAAGCCAGTGAGGCAGCGATGAAACACCCATCGGTAGTGTGCAGGGCATTGGAATATCCGGTTAAACACAACCGATTTGTATCATACCAGTTTGAGGCGACCGGAAAGGTGTCATGCTGCTTTTTGCGGAACCTCATTGACGTGCACGCAGAGAGGTGCACGCCAATCACCTCCTCCGCAGGAATGGTATCAGAAATGATTTTGCAAAAATCCGCAACAGAGCAAAACTCCTCCGCAGTCGAAATGTTTTCTTCCACCAACGAGGAGTCCCGAATAATCTCCTTCGGCGTGCACGAAAAGGTTTGTCCACTACTACTCGCATGCGTTACCAAGCATATCCACACCGCATTTCCCTTTCCCCTTAGACCCGCCAAACACCGATGCACCTTAAGCAACAACTCCAGACGCGATGAAAAGGTAACACACAATGTTTCAACCCCTGAGCTCATACAATACGGCCCTCCCATCACACCGCGACCAATGTAGCATGCAGTCCTCAAATCTGCGGAGCGCAACTCCACTATGAGGAGCACCGTTTTGTTTGAAATAGAGGCAACCTTTGCGAGACCGGCTTCGTCATGCCGAAACAGCATGTCAGGTGGTACACAAGGATCTGGAAGGGACGCAACACATTCATCGGTATACAGCAGCACCTCCTCCCCTACATGCCGTTCCAACGCCAGAATAGAATCTGGCTCCGAATACCGTCGTTTTTTATGAGATCCTTCATCACCTTCGGCCTTCCTTTTTCTACCCCCCTCCTTCTCATCCTCTAAGGGTATGATACGTTCAGGGGAGAGTGTCTGGCTGACATCCTCATCGTCATTTTGAACAATCCAATTATCCTCAAAAAACGTAGATGCAGGAGTGAACGCCTCCTTCTGCGTCGCTGCCTCGCGGAGGGCCTCAAACTCCTTTCTCTTCTCCTCACTTAAAGCACCGAGACCATGCAACGCGCATAAATCAAACCCACACCGCGCTTCAACTCGATTTGCAATCTTCATCCCCTTCTTCGCCTTTGCCCTACCACGTTGTGGGATGAGCCTTTCGATGCCGACCAGAGTATTGCGTATCCGGCACATACAGATTGAAGACTCTGGAAGCTCGACATTGTCTAGGGTACCTAAGGGGAGCAGAGTTGCGGCTGGGAGTAGATCTGCCAGGTCTGATGATGGATCTTTTTTGGGTTCGTCTTTGACGTCTTTTACTTCTGTTGCTTCTTTGGCTTCTGTTACTTCAGGTTTGACGGAGGGTTCTGTCTTCACCTCTTTTTGCTCGATTTTGACCAATTCAGTAGGCTCTGGTGTCTCAACTCTCGGAGCTGGTGGTTCTGGCGTAGGGCTCGCAGAAGGCACGACAATAACAGAAGCTTCAGCAGAAGCCGGTGGCGGCGGCGGCGGTGGTGGTGGTGGCGGTGGAGGAGGAGGAGGGGGAGGTGGATGGTTCTGTCGAGTCGCAGCAGCTTTTAACACCGGCTTTCTTGCTTTGGGAACCATTTTTTTTTTTTTGTGGTTTTTCAAAAAAAAGAGAGAATAAAATCGGGGATGGAGATGTCGTCCCCCAACCCACCGTAACAAAGGAGCTACACGAAAAAAAAAGGGGGGGGGGGGAAATGGGGGGGGGAGGGGCTGCTGTAGAGTGATGTGTGATGCATTGAAAAGGATTTTAAAAAATACAATAAAAAGTTTAATGTGCTAGGTCTTATCTCTAGACTGGGTTCTGGCTTAGAGGCGTTCAGCCATAATCCATCCAGTGGTAGCATCACGGCACTGTCCGATCGGACAAACTGTAGATACCAGGGGACTAGGAAAATGGGAGTTCCTTCTCGTACTACCCCATATTGCTGTCGACATACGCTGGCCCGAGGGCCTTAGACAATTCTGCTTGTCTAGGCTAGTAAGAGCCGACATCGAAGGAGAAAATAGCAGAACGTAGCAGAAAATAGCCCTGTTATCGGGAGGAAGGGGTGAATTTCTGCAAAAGCGAGGGTGTCTTTTTTTTTCTTGATATATGTCGGTTGTAGTGTTGTTGCCATTCATTGACAGTCTTCACTACGTTTTTTTGTTTTTGTTTTTTCCACGGGTTGGAGAAAGACTTCATCTTGCTTGGATTTTTCAGATCCCAAAAAAAAGTCTTTTCTTGAAAAAAGAGAAGATTGAAATCTTTTTTTTCAAAAATCAAAAGAGGAAGTCTTGGAAAACATAAGATTTCTCCTCAAACCCGTGTTTTTTTATAGATCTGCCACCAAAGAGGGGGAAGAGAGGCAAGTTGTGTGGAGAGGGGAGAGGAAGTTGTTACACTCATACACAAAAATAAAAAGAAAAGGAAACTGAACAATGAGCGAATTTTTTTTTTTTAAAGGGTGAAGTTTTGATGCAGGCACAACTTCTAGAGTTGGCCCACTGTACAATCATCGTCTCGCGGATGAACGCACGAAAAAAAATATTTGGAAAAAAAAAGAAAAGGAAAAAAAAGGGAGAGTGTGTTGTGTGTTCAATCAGTTTTTTGGGTAGTTCCGAATGGCGGGATGTTGCCAAGAGAGGGAGAGAAGGCCTTACTCTGATTATTTCTTTGGTTTATTCATCAGTCGTAGGGGAGGGGAGGGCCTGAGTCACAGCAGACGACCCTGAGGGGTCGTTGTATAAAAATAAAAAAAGAAATGTGGAAAAATCAGCAATTAAATAAGTGGATAGTACACAAAAAAGAAGGAACAAAAAATAAAATAACGACATCCACCAAGCCAATACGCGAACTGATGTGGAAAAAAAAGAAGTTGAAAGTCCAAAACGCCTCACCGTTCAACGGCGGACGCAGGGCACAGCAAACAATGAAAGACGGAGTGCCCTCTTGTGGCTCGCAGATCTGTCAAAAAAAGAAGAAGGGAGAAAAAAAAAAGGTTGATGAAAATAAGCAGCTCTGTGCAATAAAATCATCCTTTTAAACCCCACTATTTTAAAAGCAACCGTGGAAGAACGTATGCTGGGCGCAGGCACCGAAAAAGAATCCGTTTTTTTTTAGGGACCTTTTTGAAGGGGAATAAGAAGAGTGAGAGAGAGGAGAAGAGAGGAGACCGGCGAAAGCTTTATTTTATTTTGAGATGTACAGCTGAAAATATTTTCAAAAAAAAGAAAAATATACAAAAAAAGAAAAACTCGGGAGATGAGAATGCTACACACAACGCATTTCATGTTCAATATTCTTCCGAAGAAAGAAAATAGAGCTGCAACAAAAAAGAAAAAAAAAAACACGAACGAAAAGACAAAATGGGGGTAACTTAGGGATGAACAAAGCACGTATCAGAACAAATACTGACGCAAAAAGTAAAAAAAAAAACAACAACGACTTGAAATATATAACCCCCTCGCGAACAGTGTACCTTTGGCACCCGATCCGGTGCACCGTGGGTTGTCCCCCAACCACGCAGTCCTACATACATTTCGTGGTATTACATCTGAAAAAAAGAAAAGATTGGTGATGAACCTCACAGCTACATCATCCCTTACTGCTTAGGCACCCCCTTTTGCATCACCACACGATCGTTCTCAATAAAAAAACCCCGGTGTGACCCACATAATACGAGCTTGGCAGATTGATACACGAAAAAGGGGTATTTTTTTGCTTTTGTGCGCGCAAGACAC